>LNAC01000187.1:322920-349455 GCA_002007465.1 Ailurus styani
GCAGGGCTGCAGCCTCCATCTGAAACCCTCTCCCAGCACCACATCACAGCCCTCCTCCACCCACACTCAGCTTCTCCCTCTCATTCTGTCTTTGTACTAACAGGTTTTGTGCATTAGCTCTTCCCAAAAGAGAAAAAAAAAAATCCCTTTGAGTGATAAATTAGCATGCACGTTCTTTTTAACACGTGGTGGAAATCTATCCTAGCAACAGCCACCAGATCAACTGTCATCCGCAAGGATCTGGTCTGTTTTCTTCTAGAAAGATCTAAAGCAGTCGGCCAGACTTTTCTCGATTCTTTTATGTTGAGGAGAGTATTAGGAGATGAAAGAAAACGGGAGGTTATCTGGAAAAGCAAATTGCGCCAAAAGGATCCACTTGGAGAGTCTGAATTTTCCTAAAGGCACTTGATCACATGTTCTGTGTGAAAGATGCGTGAAGCACGCAACCCATGCTCAGCTCAGGTAAGTGTCCAGGCAGCTGATTTGAGGGGCTGCTTGTTTACAGCCCCGTACCCAAGGGGTACACAGCGATACCCAGCAGCACCCGGCACAGGAGCCCAAAGTCCTCCGGGGTGTCCAGCGTGAGGGGCTGGCACGGGGATCGTACCGGCTCATCCTTGGAACAACGTCACCAGGCGGGTACACCCGGATGCATGCCAGCTGAAGGGATGCCACAGGGGTCAGGTATTTAGCTCTATTTAAAAACTGATTTAACCAACAACAAAACAGAAGAAAGAGAAATTCAAGAGTCAAAAAAAAAAAAAAAGAAACTAATTTAGGCAGGTAAATCTTGGTTTATGCCCAAATGATCTGATCCTAACCTTAACATTTTTTTTCTAAGATTTTATTTATTTGTCAGAGAGACTGAGAGAGAGAGAGAGAGAGAGAGAGAGAGAGAGAGAGAGAGAGAGAGAGAGAGAGCAAGCGCACAAGCAGGGGGAATGGCAGGCAGAGAGAGAAGCAGGCTCCCCGTTGAGCAAGGAGCCCAATGCGGACTTGATCCCAGGGTTCCGGGTTCATGACCTGAGCCGAAGCTAGACGCTTCACTGACTGAGCCACCTAGGCGTCCCTTTAACGTTCTTTATGCCATAGGTACTGGCAGAAAGAAAACATAGGGCATCAAAGTTGATTCAGAAAAGTTGTAGAGAACCTTCCACCCACCTTCCTACCCAGCCTAGAGAAGGCTACGGACAGGAGAGGCTGTTTGGACAGGGTAAGTCCCGGTTCTGGCGCTCCCTTTCCCCTCCAACCCTTGCGGGATGAGAGTCCGCCCCCTCCCACCAGTATGCCTCCAGAGATGTCCTGGACAGAGCAAGGCTGGGCTCCCAAAGCCGTCCAAGCGCTCAGGAAACCCTTCCTAGTCTCCTTAAGGGTTAAGACTATTTTATCTCACAGTTTGGGAGAATGTATAGAGTGAAGTTAGACCAGCAAAACTGCCAGTGCTCATTGTTTCTGACTACAGAAGTGGCATTTTTACATGGTTCAGCCTCATACACAATTATGCCCACTGTCACTTTCCTTTTAGGGCACAGCCCAACAGGATTTCCTACGTCCAGTTCAGGGTGCAGAGAGAAAAGGTTCTTTCTGGCACTCTGAAATAGTCTCCACCTATGGCCCAATGGTAATGTTGCGTACCCGTGGTAGGCACTTTGGGTACTATTTGGATGCTGTTGGGTATTGAGTACTATTGAATACTCATCATGGGTACTATCGACTACTATTTGGTATCCATGGCGGGTACTGTTGGGTGCTTTGGGGCACCTATAATGGGCACTGGTGGGTGTTGTCATATACACCATAGGGTACTGGGGTGTAGACAAAGACAATCATGGATCTTGTTATGCGGGTCGTCTCTTAAGGAGTGTGACATCTAATTGGGAAAGATGAAAAGACTCCATCATGAAATTTCTCCTGTAAGGTCTTGGGAGTAACATGGTAAAGAGAGATTTAATCCTACTATAAAACTTTGCAAGTCCCAAAATTTAAGTGAGTTACTGCCAAAAAAAGCAAAAAGGGTCACAATTCAGCTATAGCAACCTCCACCGAGCAAAAAAGGTGAAAAATGACCCTCTCTTTATCCAAAGGCAAACTTCCAGCTCTAATTTGAGACGCCTTCCTGAGAGATAGATATGTTTCAAGAACAATAAGAAAAAAAGGAAACTGGAGTCTTGCTTACATAAATTGATCTTGAACTTCAGTCATAATCTGTGGATGATCTTTAGATAAAGACATAGGAACCTGAGAAATTTCTTTTTTTTTTTTAAAGATTTTATTTATTTATTTGACAGAGAGAAAGATCCCAAGTAGGCAGAGATGCAGGCAGAGAGAGGGGGAAGCAGGCTCCCCGCTGAGCAGAGAGCCCGATGCGGGGCTTGATCCCAGGACCCTGAGATCATGACCTGAGCCGAAGGCAGAGGCTTAACCCACTGAGCCACCCAGGCGCCCCAAGAAATTTCTATGACTATGCAATACACACACCCCAAATGCTTCCCTTCCAAAAATACTCATTCCCTTGTGCCTAAAAGCATCTATTTCCTCCTGTATCTTTTAGGGTGACCAACATGAAGACAATGTTTTACACACCGCGGAACCATAATTCTGAAGGCTCTCAGATCACTTTATCCATCGTGTATGAAAGCTCCACACAGGACACATATGGGACCGTCCACGTGCGTGGAGCCCTGACCGCCTTCGGACCTCCGTTACTATAACAACATCTGCATTGACAGAGCACCACGGGACACTGGCTCACCTCATCCAACAGGCCCTGTTGAGTCCATAGGATTGATTCACCATCTATATGATTCAATCGGTTTCCAAATGGAGAACAGAGACATTTGCTACACACGAAGGACTACAAAGCCAGGTTCCTAACACATAGGCCCATGTGGCTATAGACAAAGAGAAATTTTTAAAAGAAAATTTTGAAATCATATTTTTTTAGGCATCAGTACGAATATCAACAATTGCTCTGGACAGATCTGCGTGTGCATGTGTGTTTGTGTGTGTGTGTGCCCTGAAAGCAGTGGCTCAGAATCATCTGGAGGATCTCAGAAAAACAGATTGCCACACCCCAGAGTTTCTGATTTAGTCTGGGGTGGGGCTGAGGATATGCATTTTTAACAAGTTCCCCAGGGACACTGATACTATTTCCTTAAAACTATAAGGAAATCTCTAGTTATTTTACAGATTTCCCAGTGTCTGAGAAGAATGAATTGCATCCAGGATGTAGCCAGCATCTCTGAGCATGTGTTCTGAAAGGCACTTGTGTGTACCCAGCGCCGGCTGGGACCTGGGTCACCTTACACAACGCATGGCCTTTGCAGTCACGACTGTAGAGAGAACGGGTCAGTCTCATAAAGGCCTTGGTCACCACCGTTCATTCTGCCCCAGAAGAGCTGCTAAGACGGATGAGAAACTTAGAGAGGGTCACTGAGGTCTTAAAGCAACTTGATGACACTGTATCCATTTGCATTAATGGTAATAAGTTCAATTTTTTCTGAAATCATTTATCATCAAAGGAGGGTTTAACAGCTCACAGAACAGTGGGTGTAATTCCAGAAAATCTATTTCATATGGTCATGATGAAACAGCTCTGAGATGTCCTTGATCCAGTTTTTGACTTGCTTATTTGCCACCAACCGATGAAAGTAGCCAAATTTATCTAATGACCGAGCTTACTATCACCTGAAAATGAGACCAACAGCTTCAGTCTGGAACCCGGCTGCCCGCTGGTGTGTCCTTCTTCCAGAGAGCTACACTTCAGCCTGGGTTAGGAGGGGCGCCAATGTGTTCTGTTCACAACTACATTTGCCCCGTTGTAGCACTTGGGTGAAAACTATCTGCTTCCTCGTCTGTTTCCGCCTCACCCCTCGCCCCTCACCCACCGTCCAAAGGTACCCACGGGGCAGAGACCAGGTCTGCTTGGACCGTCATGTCTGACAGGTCACAGAGCTGTTCCCACCCAGTGGGTATTCACACAGCAGTTGTTGCATGACAGACTGGCAAGCGGGAAGACGAAAGTTATAGACAATGACTCACAGGGAGAGGTCCTGAGGGACCGAGTATCAGGGCATCGACCCAGATCTCCCATGGCAGGCAGAAGGATGACACCTGGTCCAGAAGAACGTGACTTTGGACACACTAAAGACCTTCGGGTGGGCATCACCCACTCAGACTTCTAGAAAACAGCCTAATCAACTCGTATCCAGAGGGAAAAGTCAGACAAGGCTTGTTCGGTACCAACCAGAAGTGAGGGCAGACATGCTCACTCACAACCCTCCAAAACCCCCAGTAAACCAGCTGTCCAGTCGTATTTGTCCACCCTTGCTCTGAATGTGTGCAAGACAGAAGGAGTCATCTGAGCCGTGCTTCATTTGAGGTCCTGCTTAAATAATTTGAGGTGATTTGCATTCCAGGTAGCTGAAGATTAAGCACCATCTTTCAATATAATTTTTAAAACAGTCCACCTTCTGCAGTCGGTCCCAGGCCTCCCTGATGATGTGACTGGACACACCCAGCACGTCCCCCTCTTTGAAGGACCCGGGGCGGCCCGGCGCGTCTGCTGGAGTGAGGTGCTGTGTGGGGGCAGCACGGAGCGGGGAGTCACAGCAGAGCCCTTCAGTGGCATCTACTGAAAACAGACCTGCCAAGTTGTGTTTTTCTGTTCTTTAATCATTCGGCACCTTTCCCCAAACCTCCTCCACCCAGTGCATGTCACTTGTTCGTTCTGTTCCAGCTGCACTGGCTACCTTATTCCTTCTCAAGTCAGGGGTCCAGGCAGGGGCTCTGGGGCCCTCGCCCTTGCTGTCCTCTCCGCCTGGAATGCCCTTTGCTCACACATCCATGCTCTCCACCTCCTTCAGCCTGCAGAGGTCGCGTTCTCCACGAGGCCTGCCCTGATCACACTATTTGAAATTATAAGTCTCCACCTCACCACACTCCCCATCCCCTCCCCCGCTTTGACTCCTGATACATTCCATGCTCACTTAATTCCTCACGGAGTTCCTCTCGTGAGGGTCTCCCGGGGCTGGGAGGTCTGCTCACAGCTGTGCCCCGGAGCACAGGGCTGCCCGGTACATGTGGGTGCCCAGTAAATGACTCTTCCACGAGTGGGCACCCACAACGTGGATACCCGCGACAGGCCGCACACCTGGCAGTCAGTAAATATCTGCTTGGAGAAGTGAACGAATTAATGACTTCTCCTAGATTCAATGCTGAAGCAGCCACCTCCTGGGCAAGTCATCATCACTGTTACTGAGTTATGGTGTGTCCCGGAAATGCCATCTATTGTTTCCAAATCAAGCACCTTGATTACTCCCACGTGCCTGTGTTACTGTACTGAGTTTTCCAGATGTGTGAGAAGAACCTTCAAGAATCTGTGTCTGGGCATCATAGTGATGATGTTCAAAGGTTCAATGAATATGATGAATTATTGAGGTTAGGTTTCTGGCAGAACTTATTTGAGGTTAGCATCACATTGAAAGTTTTATATACCATTTGATCATTTTAACCTCCTTTCAGGTTGATTTTGTCGTGGTATCAGTCTTTGGAATAACACTGGGGTCAGCTGAATCAATGAAGTGATTGTGGAACTCAGACGTTAACCTGACTTCCTTGAAGTTAAATCTGTGGTCATCTAGGAACAGAACAACTTTGTTTGCTCCAAGGAATGCATCTATGATTTTTGAAATTATTTTTTAACTGAAGGCACTGACCAGTATCAGAAATAGACTAAGAAAGTGCCCTATGTAACTGGATTACTTTGCATTTTGAAATCCATAAATAACTTCGAGAATCTCAAAACAGTCCATTTCCCCTTCAGCAAAGGTTTAATTGTATGGAAGCCTGAAGCATCAGCCCATGAAAGCATAAAGTAAACAATCTTACTTCTGTTTAAGTCTTTCATCAATTGACTCACTGACACCTATTAACTTAGAATCTGGAAACCAAAAGAGAACCATTTTACCAGTACCATAAAACAGATCAAAATGACAGCCTACTCTTGCAGATAAGTTGAAGGATCCTCCTTCCAGGTAGATTATGGTGTGTGTTCTGTCTTCTTCTAAGGCTATATTTCAGTTGATAGTTCCCAAGCTAACCAGGAGAAACTCAGAAGCAAGTGTTAACTGCAGTTGCAAATTAAATAAGAAGGGCCTGCCATTCATCAGCATTGGTCACAGAGAGACAACCTCTGCTTTTTCTTTGGAGAAAATGTATTATGTTAGTGCCCAAAAAGCTTCTCCACTGTGCTAGTGTTCTCTCACCATGCCTAACTATTCAAGGAGCAGGTCGCTCTCCTGAGGAAGCTCCTAGAAAGGATGTACCTGGGAAGCCTGGTCTGGGGGTTGGGCAAGTGGGGAGAAAGCAGAGCTTCAGCCGGACACCAACAAACTCATCGAGAGTCTTGGAGGATGCCGAAGCTAGCAGAATGCTTCTTCAATGCCTTCAGCGGGCAGAGCACCTAACGGACACAGTGTGCTTTGGGAACACCCTTCAGTTTTGATATATAAAATGTAAAAGCAGAATTTATAATATGATCTACTTGATTCACTATATCTAAAGCCATTAAGAAAACAAAAGAGGATAATATGAAAATGAGGAAACATAATCTATGCATCTAACAGTTTTTGTAAACAGGCCAAGAGGCAGCCATTCCTCAGTTTTAATGGCGGCTCACCAGAGGACTGGTTGGAAATAACCGCAGCAGAATTCAGAGCTGCCTCCTCACACATGGGCAGGGATATGCTCACACGCACACGGAGGGGCTGGCTGTGTCATTAGCACGAAGTTGGGCATGTGAATGAACACGCTAACCTGTGAATAAATGCGGGGCATCTTTCCTTATCATTCCATGGGCGAGTCCTCTGGGATCCTGTGATATTCTGTGTTTGCACTCTCGGCCTGTACAACTCTCGTGTCTTTTGTGCTGGGCCCGTGCCTGATGAACAAATACTTCCTTATTTGCTTTCCCCATGAGTGTGACTCTCCTTCCGTGGCTGCTGCTTTCAATGCCCCTGCTTCTCATCTTGGCAGCCAGATTTGTGGCTTGAGGCCCTTCACCTTCAGGTGCAGGCAGCCTGCGTTGTTGTCAGGAAGGACCTGTGGTCACCCCAGCTGGAGTCAGGCTGATGGGCTTTGTTTTGAACATGAGGTAAGAACCGAATTCTTGGCAGTGGCAACATTCAACTTTTCATATAAAGAAGGCAGAGTACAGCCCTTTCTCAAATAGAGGACTGTAATATTGAAATCCTGTGGTGGGAAGAGAAATAGCAGTTTTTTCAATCAAATCATCAACTATATTTGTCTTTGTTCCCTTTTCCATTCTTTAAAGTGCTTTTTAGAAAACCCTAAGAGCGTGCAATAGATGTTAGCAATCTGGAGGAGAGCACACAGATAAGCCGACACATGATGGACTCACTTGCTGGTCTTAATGGGCATTAGCACCTTCACCCGATGGGATCTCGGGGCCCATCGCAGACGTCACCTCTGACCGAAACGTGTGTATCTGGGGAATAACCCCCATTAAATGCTATTACGTATGTTTCAGGAAGGTTTGGGGAAATGGAAAACGGTTCCATGTTAAGCAGAGGAACATGAATAACTTGAGAACTAAAGCAATGGTTCTTTTCATTGAATTTAAAAATTTTCCCTATTCAGAGTTTTAGCACACCAAAAATAACTCAGACGAGGGCTAATGCCCCCCCTTCCTTTCTGTTCCCCCAACCCCGTGTTCGCCTCCATCACCCTCCATCCTGCTGCTTTCCCACGCCCCTCCCCGCCCAGCTCCCGAGAATCACCCCAAGGCAGGATGCCGGGTGCCTGAGGCATGTTTCCTGTGCAGAAGCTATACATCCACGAGACTAGGACGATGTCTTCACTGTGGAATCAAAGCACCAACCTGAGGGACCCTGAAGTGCTTCTTTAAAGGGTCATGACTTTGCATTGCACTCTGATAGGAGAAAAACTGCAAAATCGAGACGTTCAGGAGATCAAAGGTTTCTGCTCTGACCAATTGCCCCACACGGTGGGAGGAACTTGGAACACTGTATCGCCCAACCAATTTGATTCCCCCATGGATTCCAGCAGCAGAGTGCGATTCTCAATACTGACGGTCAGTTGTTGGGTAGAGACGGCAAGGGACTGACTTCACAACAGTTGTTCCCGTAAGTATAAAATGCAGAGACTAACGTTGGCGTCATGCATCAGGCTTTATCTCTTCCACGTCGTTCCTGTGGACGCCCCCTACGATGCTCCTGGCAAGTGTGCTCACTTGCCCCACACTCCAGGGGTGCAGCCATAGATCCAGGCCGTACGTTCCCAGGAAGTTACTATTTTTTCAACGAACACTACGTGGTGCTTAGTCTTTGCCAGGCATGATTTGAAGTGTTTCCCAAACACTCGCTCATTTAATTGTTCGACATCCTTGAGAGGTAGGGTCTAGAACACGGAGCCGCACAGAGGCAAGGAGCTGGGCGTGGGCACCGCTGGTGAGGGGTGAAGCTGGGGTGTGAGCCGGCACTGCCTGCCTCCAGGGCTCCCGCCCTAAACCCCCACCGTGGCTGGGCCCGTGGACCCCACACACGCGACTGTGGGCTGAGCTTCACCTCAGACACGGAAAACACAGGACAGGCAGCAAGTATGCTTACACATCTCACAGGAGCGGGACTTCAGGGAATGGTGTCTAGCTTGTGTGTCCTCCTCTAGGAACGCACTTTAAACACCTAAAACGACTGCTTTACGAGCCTTTGAAAAGGTGGCTCAGTTGGTTAAGCGCCTGCCTTGGGCTCAGGTCGAGATTCCAGGGTCCTGGGATAGAGTCCGGCATCAGCATCCGGCTCCCTGCTCAGCAGGGAGTCTGCTTCTCCCTCAGCCCCTCCCTCTCCCCCTGCTTGTGCTCTCTCTCTCTCTTTCAAATGAATGAATGAAATCTTAAAAAAAAAAAAAAAGGAAGTTAAGGGAAAGAAAATGCAAATTGAAGAATTAGCTTGAGAATAATATCAATGGTTCTCACACCCTCGGGTTCATCCCAAAGCTTTCTGATTTGGACCAGGGCTTGAGTGGTTTCCTGGAGAGACTGCGGAAGCCGCAGATGTGCCGCTGACAGCTCACAGCATTTCCCGGGCTGGAAGCTGAGGCCGAAGGCCCAGCTCAGAGCCGTCTCAGTGGCGCCAGTGGGCCCTGGTTCACTTGCTCCTAAGTGGTGAACTCCAGTCCAATAACCGTGGGTGCAGCCAAGCTGTGGAATGGAATATTTACGGGTCTAGAAAGATCTCCAGGACCTACTGTGATTTAAAGAAAGCAGGATGAAGAGCAGTGAATGTCGAAAGCTACTTTTTGTGTAAGAAAGGAGAAAAAAGTATGTAATCACATTTGCATTATTATATAAAGAAACCCTGTAAAGCTATCCAAGAAATGAATAGAAGTGGTGCTCGATCTCTCTCTCCTTTGCTGTGTGTGACTGTGTGTGTGCGTGAGTGTGTGTGCACAATGCACAGGTGTGCATGTGCACGGGTGTGTGCATAAATCAGAACGGTGAAAGGTGGCAGTGATAGGAGTGAGACTTCCCCAAATATCTTTTTTTAATATTGTTTTTATTTCCAATCATATGATTTTAAATGTAAAAAATTTTAAGTGATGTGTTTAACAAAAAAACAGAAACAAAAACCCAAAAAAACAAAATAACACCCCTTATGGGCAGTGTTTATACAGGATATGTATGGGATGAATGTAGAATTACAGAAAATTTATGTGTGGAATTCATGTAGGATTAATTTAAGCCCTAAAATCTCTCAGAGCTGGCTTTAAATATGGACTTTGCCACCTCCTGGCTGCGTGACTGTCTTTTTTTTCTTTCTTTCTAAGATTGTATTTATTTATTTGTCAGAGAGAGAGAGAGAGAGAGGAAGGCAGAGCGAGGGACAGAGGGAGAAGCAGACTCCCCGCTGAGCAGAGAGCCCCACGAGGGACTCGAATCCAGGACCACGAGATCACGACCTGAGCTAAGGCAGATGCTTCACCGACTGAGGCCCCCAGGTGCACCGTGTGACTGTCTTTAGCAGAGTCTGTCACCTCCACGGCAGTTCCTCTCAGGCGCCCCTCAGTGGTCCCCAGGGTTGGGGGGGGCACGGTGCATCGCCTCCAAAGCGCCCCGCACTTGGTGTCCTCGGCAGGTGGTCAGTACGCAGCCGGGGCTCAGAGCCCTGCAGGTGCCTGCTCTGCCCACGCGGGAGTGGACACAGGCGGCAGTCCGGCCCCCACGAGGCCTCTCGGCTTCCCCGAGGACGGGGCTTCCTTTGCCCTTCTTTCCCCTGCCCCTTCCAGACGCCCGCGTGACCGCTCACTGGGCCGCTGACTACGTAGTGGGGGCGCCTCCTCTCTGCGGGACCCTCGCCTTCTCCCCGGTCACAGTGGAACCGGGAGAGGCCACCTGGTTGCTCTCGGGCCGTCCAACTGGTTGCCGGGCCTGGCGGGTCTCCGGGAGGCCACCACAGGCTGCTGTGACTGCAGAACTGTCCCTGGTCTGCTGAGTGCCTGCCCCTCCCAGGCACCTGCGCAAGCTCTCTGGTCTCCTCCAAACCTTCACATCTGCCTCTAGTGGCTCCAGTCGGCTCGCTCCAGCCCCGGAGCCCTCGGCAGGCCTCCCCTGAGCCTCCAGCCTCCATCAGGAACCCCAGCGGGGACAGTTTCCACCTTCGCCTCCCTGCTTGGCTCCCCATGCAGCCTGGAGCATGTGGCTACTGGTCCTGTGTCCCCCGCCGGGTTACCAGCTCTGAGTCAATCCTGTTTGCCTTTTTATCTCATGCTTTTAAAACAAGCACTCAGTAAGTACCTACTGAATTAATGGATTTTAATTAGATCCTTGACACTTTTTGAATGCACACCAAATGAATTGATAAGCAGGCCGCCTATGTCATCCCTTGAAGTCTTTACAATGAATCATCATCCCTTGCACAGGTCCTTTTTTGCTCCCTAATTTTAGGTTAAAAGATGAGACTTTTTAAAGTACCTAACTCGCGGCAAGACTACCTGTCAAATACGGATCCAGCTCCTGGCCCAGGGAGCACTCAGTTCACTCGAGTGGTGGGCCGGGTGGAGGAACAGTGTCGTGAGGCAATGAGGGGGGTTAGGGGCAGGGAGGCACAGGCTCCCATCAGCCCAGCTCTGGGGAGGTGCTGGTAGGTCCCGGCCTCCGGGAGCTCGGTGAGGGCACCGGGGAGCCTGATGTGGGGACAGAGCTCGCTACGCTCCTGTGACAGTCACCTCTGCGTTCTGCCAGGAGGGGCCTGGAAGGAGCACAGCTGTACTTTGGAGCCTAACTTCACAGCAGATCACGGTACTGTGAAGGGGGACAGGCAGTGCCACGTCTTTCAGGCACCGGGGAAAGTGGCCAGACTCTGGTCCGTCGCTTGCAGGCGGCTGTCACGATAATTGGGCCATCCCAAACGCGTGTGCTCCCCCCGACAGCCGCGGGCACCAGCTTCTGGGTCACGGGCCCAGGAACCATGTCTGTCCCCTCTGGGCACGCTTCCTGACAGTCCCAGGGCCCACATCCCTCCCTCCTCTGCTGGTCTTTCTACCTGCTCGGCAGCTTTTGCAACCTTGGAGAAATGCTCCTCTTCCAACCCCTAATGCAGAAAGCTTTCTCTGGGCAGTAACACACACGTCCCACAAGCGAGCCCTGCTAACCTCAGACAGATTTTGTGTTTAGGAGAAAAGTCCCACCTAACAATTATGGAGGGACTTTTGGCCAAATAGGATCAATCCTTCCATCCTTTCCTGACAGAATTAAAACTCTTCTATGAAGCCGCATGTTGTCTGATGTAACCAGAAGTGGAATATTGCCTTGTATTTCCAAATCCCACCCAAGTCTGCAGCTGCCCGCGGAGATATGCCCGCAGCCTGCTTGCATTGTTCAGCAGCCACTCCTTCTCCTGTCAACATCCTAGAGAGGACAGACCAGGCCTGGGTAACTGTAAAGCTGACCCGAAAGATATACTAGTTCCAGGTGTCACGCTGTAATTAAAAAAAAAACATTATGTCTTCTCATTTGCGTTAAGTGTTGCCTCTTCGGATCAGTGATTTCTTCCTGGCTTTGGTGGATTCCAGTTTTGCTGTGGATCCCTACTCAGTGGTTAGTTCGGATTTTTATTGTTTGGGGGAATATCACGTGAATTCATGAGGTAAGTGAAACATTTAGAACTGCGGTGCATTTTTAGAAAATGAATAACAGATATGTCTAATCCTTCACATTACCACCATGGCTTCTCTTTATGCTGTTATTTAAAAGCCTGTACCTACTGTAAAAGTCATTTAGTCATTGGTTCTGAGGACTTGATCTGTTGGAACAAGGCCCCCTGACCCAGGAGGACAGCACTGTAATCTCCACATCTCGGCGTCAACTCAATTCTTCCTCAGGGTTGGTTTTTTTCCGGGGCCGATTAACTTCAGGCAAGAAGGTGAAATAACACTACCAAGGGCCGTAGTTAAACAGTTTCCAGACTTCAAATAATGCCTGCTCTTCTCATAACGCTCCTAAAAGTTTTCGGAAGTTTTTTTTCCCCCAGCTAACACAGAATTACATGAAATGAGTTATTATATGATTTTTGTACAATGTATTCTGAATTTGATAACTCTAGTTGGAAGTAAATACTTTACTTTTAATGGATACAAGTTGAAACAGCTCATAAAACCACACAACACTATGTGCAATAATGTTAGAGAATACATCACTCAAAGCACTATAATGTAATACAAACCAGAAAAGAAAGTCATTCATGACATAATAGGCTTCCTGACTTTGGGGGCAGTGCACAGGTGTATCTCACTATAAGTTAATTCCGCGCAGAGACAAACTTACAAAATCAGGGAAGTAGAGAATCCTTTTATTTTTTTTTTAACATTACCCTCGACCTTTTAATTAACCGATTGCCCGGCCACAGGCACCATGTTTAACTAGAGCAACCACAGGCACCGTGAGCCAGGGCGGCGAGGGCAGCCCACTTTGGCGAGCCCGCTGGGAAACGGAGGAGGAGGGAGGGACAGGCAGGAAGAAGGGGCCAGCAGTCATTTGCCACCGACGGAGCATAAGTCAGGCCCAAAAACAATACTGTTGAATCCAGTGGTGCTAGAGGTTAGGATTCCCTCCTTCTCAACTGCATGTCTAGAAGTGTCTTGTAACAGCGGCAGGGGGAAGGGAGAGCGGAGGGCAGCCCAGGGGGCAGGAGAGAAGGATGCTCAGCTGGGTCCCGACTGAGTGGCCGCGAGCACCGTCTGTCTTCATTTACTAGGAGGAGGAGGCTGCACTCCATGCTCTCTAAGCTGCCGTCCAGCTACATGCTTCTCCGAGTCAAAGGTGCACCCAGGATGGTTTGGCTTTGTGGGCTGCTCACCTGTCGGGGCCAGGGGATGGATGAGAGCGGGATATTGACGGTAAAGAGAAGACGCAAAATCCAACTCCAGTACAAAACCAAGCCAAACCTACTCACGGAGAATGTGAGCTCCTTAAAAGCACCATTTTAACCAACTGTACTCAAGTCGGCAGATTCTCCCCTCATTTGCCATAGCCCTCAGTACGACCAATTATGGGATCCCCCTCCCCAGAAAAAATCTTCTATTTGAAAATGAAGTGAATGAAAAATGGTGTTCACTCTCCAGCCCCATTTCTGTAACACATTTTCCCTTGAAGCGAAAATATTTCTATATGGAGACATAAAGGAGGGTTTTTCCCATAAGAAAAACAATATGCATAATCCCGACAACAGTGTGTCACTGAAGATGGCCGCCCAGCATGCCGGTGAGAGGGGCACGGCGGCCTCCTTCCGGGAAAACCGGTGAAGACGATTACAAAACCCCAAACGTTTAAAGCCTCTGGGAAATGTTCTAAGGGCACATAGCAGATGAAGGAACGTCTATTCAAAAAATCTATGGAAATTTGTTAGGAAGGCCAGTGTCTGTGGTCTGAGGTAGCATCTCAGTCCCGGGCTCAGCAGAGTGGAGACTTCACTCCGGGTGGGTCCTGCCAGAGCACAGCGCTCCCCTCGGCTTCCAGTCACACGGCTTTTGTCCCCAGGGGAGGACCTTAGGGTTTCACATTCTGCTCCCAGCTGCCTGTGTCCCGGGTGAGTGCAGCTAACAGGTGGTCTCCTTCCTCTGCCCAGACCCCCCATGGGACACAGGCCTTACCTTGTTATGTGGCAAGCTGAGAGCTCTGGGGCCAGTAGCCCTCCCCGCGCTGGGAAGGGATGGTTCCAAACCAGGGAAGGCAAGCACGGAGGAGCCACCCAACCTGTCCTCCACACCTGCTCTCCCACGAGCTCTCAGCTGCTAGAGCAAAGGTGTCACTCAGGCAGAAGCTCGCTGCTGTCCCACCCTCAGCCCCTGAGCCCTGGCTCAGAGATTGTACTGGGGAGAGAAGCATGCTTAAGCCCCGGCGCTCCTATCTCTGCCCAAGGCACTGACTTCATCTGCAGCAGGGCCAGGAGAAGTGTAAGCCTGGGGGCACTCTCCAGAACAGGGGAGGTTGTGGTGAGAGGTAACCGGGGGGACATTCATGATTTTACCGAAGACACAGCCTAGACTACAGCCTGCAAGCCTGCAGGAGGGAACCAGGAAATAAGGCAGCAGGCGGGAGCCCTCCTAGGGTCAGAATATCAAACATGACCTCAGAAACTTCCTTTAAAGGAGCCAGGATTTGATTGGATTCGTTTGTGAAGCAATTTGTGCCCCAGGGCATTGTTGAAAACCACTGAGCAATCAGCCAGCAAGGCATTAGTGTAGTCTAACAGCTACGCGTGGACAAGGAAAGCAGGAAAAGGGCCCACCAGCACCACTGCCGCCCAGGGTGATGGCACACCCAGAGCCGCACTGCCTCTCTCTCGGGAGCCTTAGCAGAGGCTTGTGCTCTGTGTGTGTGTGTGTGTGTGTGAGAGAGAGAGAGAGAGAGAGAACAGGCATCACTAAAATAACCCAGCCAATAACAAAACGAACAAATAAACAAGCAAATATGATAACAAGCCCTGGGCAGAGGGAGGATCGGTATAGAGTTACTATAATATATTATCTGAAATATCCAGTTTCCAACAAAAAATTGTGAGGCACGTAGGGAAATAGGAAAGTATAACCCATGTCCTGGGGGGGTGGGGAAAGGGAAGGTAAACAAGAAATACGTAGGCAGCAGAAACAGCTTGTAAGACTATCCAGATGTCAGATTTAGTAAGATATTCAAAGTGGCCATAAATACATTCACAGAACTATAGGAAACCATGATTGAAGAAGTAAAGGAAGGTGTGATGATGTTGCACCACATAGAGAGTATCGATAAAGAAAAGTCACGGAAAAGAACCAGGTGGGAATTATGAACTTGAAAAGCACAATAAGAACTTGGCTAGGGGCTCAACAGTACAAATGACCTCACAGGAGGAAGAATCTGCAAACTCAAAATAGGCTGACAGGGATTTTGCAAGCCGAAGAACAAAGAAAAAAAAGAATAAAGAAAGATGAACAGAGCCTCCAAGAAAACTGAGCTATCATTAAGCACACCAACACACTTAGAAAGGAAGTGCCAGGAGGACAGAAAAGTGAAGAAAAAAAATCAAATTAANTCACAGGAGGAAGAATCTGCAAACTCAAAATAGGCTGACAGGGATTTTGCAAGCCGAAGAACAAAGAAAAAAAAGAATAAAGAAAGATGAACAGAGCCTCCAAGAAAACTGAGCTATCATTAAGCACGCCAACACACTTAGAAAGGAAGTGCCAGGAGGACAGAAAAGTGAAGAAAAAAAAATCAAATTAATAATGGTTAAAAGTTACCCAATTTACNGATCATGACCTGAGCCGAAAGCAGAGGCTTTAACCCCCTGAGCCACCCAGGCGCCCAAAAAATCAAATTAATAATGGTTAAAAGTTACCCAATTTATTGAAAAACAATAACCAATTATCTACATACCTCGAAAGCTCAATGAATTCCAAATCTGATGAACTCAGAGACCCACAGACATATCATGGTAAAAATGCTAAATGTCAAAGACAAGGAGAAAATCTTGAAAGTAAGAGGAAAACAATGCACATCCAAGGGAACCCCAACAAATTAACAGCTGACTTCTCAGCCAGAACACTGGAGGCCAGAAGGCAGTGGAATAAATATTCTAAGTGCTTGAAGGAAAACAAAACTGTCAACAAAGTTCTATTTCCAGCAATGGTATCCTTCAAAAATAAAAAGTAAAGACNAGGCAGTGGAATAAATATTCTAAGTGCTTGAAGGAAAACAAAACTGTCAACAAAGTTCTATTCCCAGCAATGGTATCCTTCAAAAATAAAAAGTAAAGACTTCCCAAGGCAAAGACTGAGGTATTTGTTGGTACCAGACCCATTTAATGAAAAATACTAAAGAAAGTTCTTGAGGCAGAATAGTATAATTCTAATCCACATGAGCAAAGCCCACTGGTAAAAGTAATTGTATAACTGCAAAAGACACTATAATGAATATTTTTCTCCTTTCTTGGCTCACCTAAAAAGCAGTTGCATAAAATAATTTTATAAAATAATAGGTATACAATGTGTTGTTGGACCTATAACATATAGAAATATAATAGAACCATAATATTTTTGCCAACAATAGGACAAAGGAAACGAGTGGAAGCAGAGCTATAATTGCCAAGGAAATGATGGTGGTAAAGTAATAATTATAAGAATGTGTGTTTGGGTTTGTAATACAATAGATCTAATACGTATAACAATACCATAAAAGAGGCGGAAAAGGAACAGAGTTATATAGGAGTGACAGTCCTGTAGAACACTGGAATTAAGCCAGCATAAATTTGAAGCTGCTCTGAGAAGTTAAGATGTATATGGTAAGAGGTAGAGCAACCACGAATAGTAACTCAAAAATATAGTGACCACTTTACGCTGATTAGGATGGCTATTATCAAACAAAACAAACAACAACAAAAACAACCACAGAAAACAATGACTGTTGACAAGGGTGTGGAGAAATTGGAGCCTCTGGTCATGGCTGGTGGAAATGTAAAATGATGCAACTATATTGGAAAATGACATGGCAATTTCTCAAGACTTTAAACAGTTCTACTTCTGTGTGTATGTCCAAAAGAAGCAGACACAAGGATTTAAACAGACACTTGTGCACCCAGCTTATAACAGCATTTACGAGAGCCAAAAGGTAGAATAAACCCAGATGTCTGCTGATGGATGGGTGGATAGACAAAGTGTGGTCCATACTTACAATGGACTGCTATTCAGAGTGGCCAAAACGGTAAGTTTTATGTTATGTATATTTTACCACAATAAAAAAAGAATTGTATCAACAGGGGAAAAGATAAAAAGAAAACATGCCAGTCTTACTCAGTCACCATTCCTGCTGGGAGCATTGATTATTGGTTCCTATCAGTCCTTGAGAATAAGCACCTAAGAGAATTATTTTATTCTTCAGGTGTGGCTTTATACAATTAATCTCATGAAGTGAATCCCTCTTTCCCCCCTCATCCCTCCGACTTCCTATTATTAACCCCCACCCAGGTTTCCTTAGTATCTAACTGAATTTTAAGGGCTATGCATACCTCTCCTAAACACCAAGGAGATTACCTGATAAGAACACTAGTTAGTCAAGGCACCTTTGGTTGAGAAACCACAGGAGAATCAGGGGACTCCTGGGATCTAATGAGCAGTCTCCTCTGTCTGCAGAAACACTACATTACGCCTTAAATTCTAGTTGCTTTCCCAGTGTTATAAAAAATGAAAACTGGAATAAATAACCCTAGTAATTGCTACTACCTAAGGAGAAGGCAGGCAACCTAGACTGGGACCATACAGAGAGAATACTACTTGTAATCATAAATGAGACACATGGCTTGATACAGTAGAAAAAGCAACAGGTTTGATATCATAAAGCCAAAATATGGAGTGAAAATAATCATTAATGAAATTAAAATTCTACATTAGAAAATATTCACTCAGGAATGCCTGAGTGGCTCATTCAGTTAGCCATCTGACTTTGGCACAGGTCATGATCTTGGGATCTTGGCATTGAGTCCTATGTGGGGCTCCCTGCTCAGTGGGGAATCTGATTCTCCCTCTCTCTCTCTGCCCCTCCCCTCTCCCATGCTCTCTCTCTCTCTAATAAATAAATAAAATCATTTAAAGAAGAAAATATTCACTCAATGTCAAAGAGCATAGAAAAAGAGAAATAGACAAAAGCGACATGGGATATGTGAAAACAAGGAAAATGGTAGGCAGAAATCCAACTATATGAATAATCACATTAAATGTAAATAGATTAAACAATCTACCAAAAGGCAGAGATTGTTAGAATCAACAGAAAAACAAACAAAACATGATCCAACTATTCCTTTTCTACAGAAGACACACTTTAGATTCAGATACAGACAGGTTTAAAGTGAAAGACTCAGAAAGATGCATCAGGCAAACAACAACCACAGGGAAGTAGAAGGATCTATAATAATATTAGACAAAATATACTTTAAAACAGTAATAACAAAATATCCATAAAGAGGGACATTTTATAATGGTAGAAAGGTCAATCCATCAGAAAGCTCTAACAATACAAAGACATAGGCATTTAAAACAAAGCACCAAAATACATGAAGCAAAAACTGACAGAATTGAAGACAAAAATGGAAAATTCAACAATAATAGTTAGAAACGTCAATTTCAATAATGGATAGGACAATGAGACAGAAGATCAACAAGGAAATAGAAGAATAACAGTATAAACCAACTAGATCTAACCCATATGCACAGAACACTCCATCTAATGGGAGCAGAGCACAGTCTTCTCAAGGGCCCTTGGAACATTCTGCCGGATGACCACCTGTTAGGCCATGAAACAACCTCAGTAAGTTCAAAAGAATAAAAATGATGGAAAGTATTTTCTCTGGCCACAATAGAATAAAATTAGCAATCAATAACATGGAGAAATTCGGAAAACCCACAAATAGGAGAAAAGTAAACAACACACTCTCAAAGAACCAAGGAGTCAAAGAAGAAATAAAAGGGAAATCATAAAATACTTCCAGATGAATGGAAATGAAGATACAACAAATCAAAACTTAACGGGTGCAGCTAATGTGGTACTTGTAGGGAAATTTATAGCTGCAAATGCCTAGATCAATAAAGTAGAAAGGTCTCCAGTCAATAGCCTAAGCTTCCACCTTAAGACACAGGAAAAAGAAGAGCCAACTGCACTTGAAGAAGGAAGGGAATCACAAGGATTAGAGTGGAAATTACAAAAATGGAGAAAGGAAAGACAGTATAGGAAATCAGTGAAGTCAAATACTGGAACATGAAGTTCGTAACAGCATCATTCACCATTGCCCAAAGCTGGGAATAACCCAGCTTTTGAATGAGCAGACAAAACATGGCATATCCATGAAATGGGGAATTACTCACCCATAAAAGGGAATGAAGAACTGACACCTGCTACAGCATGGAGAACATTCTGCTCAGTGAAAGATGCCAGACAGAAAAGACACACATCCCATTCACGGGAAAGCCCAGGATAGGAAAATCGAGAGACAAAGCAGATTCATGGTTGTTTAGGGATTTGGGAGGGATCGGGGCAGGGGGGCATGGTACAGAATGAACGAGGTTTCTTTCTGAAGTAATAAAGGTGTTCTAAAATTGACTCTGGTCATGACTGCACGTACCCATGAATGTGGCAAAACCCATGGAGTTCTGTGTTTCTAATGGGTGAATTATACCTCAATAAAGCTGTTGTTAAAAAATATAACCTCACTTAGAGGCTCCTGACCTTAGCACATATACAGTACCTTTCTGAGGTAACATCATACAGAATATAAGAAAATTGGGGGTGGGGAGAAAATTAAAATACCTCTTATCACTCCATATACTATAGGATCTGGGGACTGAAAAGAATTAGATAGTCAGATTTAAATTTAAATTATCTTCCGCTGCAGATTACATGGTACATCCTGCAGAGTTCTAAGGATTTTATTTATTTACTTGAGAGAGAGAGCATGGGCACACGTGCACACGAGGAGGGCAGGACGAAGGGCGAGGGCGAGGGAGAGACTCTCAAGCAGGCTTCGCCCCAAATGTGGAGCCCTACGTGGAGCTGGATGCGGGGCTCGATCTCATGACCCTGAGATCATGACTGAAGCCAAAATCAAGCACGGGATGCTCGACCCACTGAGCCCCCTCCTTCCCAACCGATGCAGTTTTATACCTGGTTTTAGCAGGATCGCGCTTGAAGTCCAGGCGTGCCCGGAATGAAATCCCATCTTCCAAGTATATTTAGCAAGTTTGCCATCACAGGAAGTATGTTATCATTGACTTATCTTTGCTCTCAAAATAACATTTAAATCACAACTTACTAGTGGTCTTGTCCCCCGTTTAGCGGGATACCGTTTAGTATCTGAGTCTTTCCCTTAGACAGAGGGTGAGGTTATCCCGCTGACGACTGGGTAGGTGAATGCCAACCAGGGACAGCGACAGGTCTGCAGTGTTTAGGGAGGCAAGGCGGCTGGCAGCCCTGGCTGGGAAACTAGCTCTTCCACTTGTTTCGTGTGTCACTGGCTTGCAGAATTCTGTCAGTACTCTAGCCAGGAGGACAGGGACAGAAGTCCCACTTGTAGGACTGAATTCTTTTGTGCCTCCGAGGTTAGAGCTACCCGGTCAGATGTCCTGCATCCATGGGATAAACAGGTCATTCTAAAGCATCGCTCTGTTCCAGGCAGACAGAACGAGGGGTATTTTGTTCAAACAAAGGTGTCGACGTCCGAAGTCTGGGAGTGAACACCTAGGAATACAGGGAAGCCACCTCAGTCTGAGCAGCCCCGTGCTTTCCACAGGTGTTTCTCCTCCTCTCTGATGGTGTGCAGAACCAAAAAGCCACCAACACAATGAATCACTGTCACTAGTCCTTGCATGTTTTCCAGAGACTTCTGGGAGTGCTGGCTGCTGGCAGCTCTGCACTGATCCAAGCTTGGACCACACCACTTTTTTTGATGCTCCGAAAACTGCTTTGTTGAATTTCTAACATGTTCAGACACTGTGCTTGGTAGTGGGGATACAGAAGAAGATAAGATCATTTCTGCCATCCCAGAAGTTGGTCTGGAGAAACAGGGCGGGGGGTGGGGGGAGACATAAATTGTTGCAGAACACCGAGAGATTAAGAACAAAATATCTTGTTGTCAGCAGGGGAGAATAATCTACTCTACCTGCGTGTGTGTGTGCATGTGGGTTCCTGTGTGTGCATGTGCGTGTGTGTGCACACGTGTGTGCCCCTGTGCGTGTGTGTATGAAGTGCGCTTTGGAAGACTTCATGGGCTGGAGGTGGGTCTTGAAGAACGACTGCCAGAGAGGCCATGGGAGAGAGATTCTGCAAGCCGAGGGTCCCCACGTGCCATGAAGAGGATGCTGTGAGGGGGGCCCGCGGGCAGTGTGGCCCCGGGGCCTGCAGCGCAGGGGAGGGTGGAAGATGCGGCTGGGAGGCCGAGCAGGCCAGATGAGCTGTGTTAGGAGTATACGTGTACTTTCCATCACGTGGCAAACAATATGTGAGCCCCTGATGGGAGGAGCTACTCAGGGCCAGGGTCTGGCTTGGGTGAATTCAGAACACGCCCAGAGGCAGCGTCCGCTTTGGGGTAAGGGCCGTGTGCAACTCACAGCAAAGGAAAACCATGCAAAGCAGAAAACAGGTACATTTTTCAAAGGCAATTTTCCACGAACACCCTGCCCTTCGCCCTTTGCCCCGTGACAGTGGCCACGTTTCACTCACGATGAAGCCAGACCACGTTGCCTGGGTGCTGACGTCAATGGGCTTTGTGCCTGAGTAAGGACCTCCCCGCCGACCCTGAGGGATCGATTCTAATCTCTGGCACGTGGGCTGGCCACGCTTCCGTGGAACAACGCGGCCCTTCTGGGGGACCCGCGTCCACACGGGCCGGGCAAAGGAGGGGGACCTTCTCGGGAACATTTCAGAAATCTATGTGAGTGTCAAGACACGGACCGTTCAGATGCACTAATTGGCCGTGGGAGAGTGACAGCGTGAGGCACGCTTGTGAATGTGCCGAACTGACAAGCACTGCAAAATTCAAAGGAGCAGAAAGCGAAACAAGACAAAGGCAGCCGTCAGTCAGGCACCGGGAAGCCGGAGCTGGCAGCCAGCCTCTCGCCCTCCAGGGAGCGGCAGCCTCCGCGTCACCTGCCGTCCGGGGACAGAGCCCGGCCTCCCCGGCCCCTACAACAACGCGCTCCTCTTCATCTCGTCTGCGCTCGAAACCCGGGGACGCGGGGGCTCGGACCTCCTCCCTCGGCGGGACCGGCTCCCGGGCCGGACTTGCTCCAGGGAAGGTCAGACCCTGACAATAAACAGGCGGATGAGAAGCCCCTGCACGAATCTGCGGGAGCCACATGCGCCGGGAAGCCCGCGGCTCTTCCACGTGGCCCCACGCCCTGAAATGCTTGAGGCAAGGCCGGGGGAGCCTTTAGAAGTACAGGGCCCACCGTCGCTCACCCACAAAACGCCGGCGCCCTCGGGAGAGGGAAGGCCGTGTTGTGCTGGAAGGACCAGGCTCGGGGGTTGTTCGCGACCTTGCCGGTAATGACTTCTGATCAGAGAAAACTAACCCTCCCCCAGAGGTACGGGGTGATCCCGCTTTGCAGACACAGCATCTAACACCTGACACGGGTTCCTGCCATCGGAACGTGGTTCTTGCGGGACCGGTGGGCACGGCGGCCTCAGCACAGGGACGAAAGAAGTTACGGCAACACAGACGCTGACTGATGCTCTTTGGGGAGCACGGATACGAAATATCACACATCCGAACGCCCGGGACCGTCCAATTTGCTGCTATTCCAAGATCATGCTGTACCTTGCTCTCTGCTCTGTGAATCCCAGGCTTCGGCCCCAAGCGATAACATGGGATCTGAACTTCACGGGAACTCCGATTGCCCTCCTCTGCCCCCCCCTGGGCCTCACTCACTCCAGCAGCCCCTCGCTCCCCCTGGAGCCCCCCCACCCCCGAGCACGGCCGCGGGAGGGCGTGGGAGTTGAGAAGCTGGCTGGCACCCATCCAGCCCATGTCTCCTTGTTTCAAACCCCTTGAGATTCTCTAAGAGGCAGGGGTGGCTGGTCTCTCAGCAGCGAGGATGTGATTGCTCACGCCGCCCCCTCCGATCACCCGGGATGGACGGAGCCATCAGTCACAGGAGTAGGCAAGTCATGGACAACTCAGCTTCTAGCATTTTCTCTCACACCCAAACATACTGCCACACGCGCACCAAGGAGGGAGTAAACGCAGCTGCAGCACTGTCACACACAACACGATGTTGTCCCTAACAGAGAAATTCCGTGTACGTGTGGGAACGGACTCAAGTCCGCAGGCTCTGGGCCAGCAAACACCGTGGGTGTTGTTGGCTGTGGTCCTTGAGCAACACCCGCTACCAAACGAACAGACACACACAACGGCGACGGCTTTGCAGGGATCTGCTTTGCTCCTTCAGAGAAAAGGGGAGAGGCATGGTGAGCAGGAAAGAGAGGGAGAGGGGTCCCAGGGTCACCCGCGACCACTGTAGGCCAGCCAACGCCCACCGTTGCTCAGTCCAAAAAGGGAGCAGGTGTGTGTGGCCAGGGTGACTCCCAGGAAAGCTGGCAGCAAAAACAATAGGGATGGAAACTTCCGTGAAACCCTGGCTTTCCGTGAACAGGGTCCTTTCCAAGAAGAGTTCACACAGAGTTTACACACAGTAACCCGTTTGTCACCAGTAAAACCCCTCAGAGACATCTGTGTCCTATCACACCCACAAATTCACCAGTGTGTTGACTGTTGAGGAGCGAAGAGAAATCAATGTGATTTGATCAACAGCAAAAAATCTGTTGATGAGGTTTTAAGAACAGGTTTCACAGACCAGGAAATAGCCCCATTGTCAGTCTCCAGGAGAAGAGTCCGGGGTTAAATAAATACACAAAGTGACGCGAAACCAAGCACATAGACGGAAACATCTTTCTGAATGATGTGGTTGACCATCCCACACTTCGGGTCGAGGAAGATGAACAGGCACACTGGTGATGTGGTTGACCATCCCACACTTCGGGTCGAGGAAGATGAACAGGCACACTGGAGAAAGATATAGCCAGTTAACCCCATCCCCTGTGCTAGTACGACGTCCACGGCCAAATACATGATCACCGTGCCTGTCCATGGCTTCCTCGCTCTCCAGGTTAACCCGATTCTGTCTGTGCCTGTTCAATCTTTTCCTTTCAAAGGGCAGCCCTTTCCACTGCAGACCCCGCTGTCCTCATGGCCACATCTCAAGGGCAAACCTCCGTCCCATGGCAGGTGGTCCCCCTTTGTCCCAGGGCCCAGCATTTCCCCAGCCCCGAGACGGTGCCCCTGGGAACAGGACTCAGCGATTCTTGTGAACCTTTCAAAGACAAAACCTTTTAAACCAGGGATGTTGTTTTAGACCTTGCTGTGATCCCCATAGTGCTAGCGTGGCACCAAATGCAGTGCAGGTCTTCAAAAAATACTTTTTTTGGGGGGGGGGATGACAAATTCTATGAATTCAAGGGATTGTTCAAATAGTTTGATAGAACATCATTGTGTTATGTCACATATAACCAATAGTAACTGGACCTTTAGCTGGAAAGCTCTTCATATACAGCTTCTGGTTATAATTCATGAAATATAAAATGGCTATTATCATTTAGAATATAGGTAATTTGGGTGAAAGGCAAGATATAGAGTCTACTTTTTAAAAAGATCCCCTAACTTTAAAAAATATGACAATTGCCTGTGCACTACTGATAATAACTAGAGCTGTCACTTGCTGAAGGAAGAAGGCTTCATTTAAAGATTGCAGATTTGATTCATTTGGATTCAAACTGAGATTGCTTATAATAACACAGGTAATGGCGAGAGAGAAGGAAGAGTGGACAGGGCCATGCCCCTCCAAGAGCTCGGAGGTGAAGGAAATGTTCCTGGTAAAGAACCCTAATAACATCCGTGATGGAAACACATCCCAGAAAAAATCAGAGAGGGGCCGACAGGGTGTAGTGGTTTCAGAAAAGCACATTCTAGCAATGTGTGTGGCTCTGCAGAGAGGGGAAGAGATGGAGTCTGGGAAGCAAAAGCATTTCTATCACCAGAAAAATGTTCTCAACCAGGCAACGAGAGTACCTCAGTGATGTTAACTTGGTCTGGATGAAACACCCTTTACAGTTGTTTCCTTTGCCCTCATTCTGCACTCCCTAAGCAACCTTCTGATGGTGGTGCTGGCTTTTGAGATGTCTCAGTGTCAGGAAAGAGTTTTCCATGGGTCCCAGGCAGGAGCATTCTGGCTCTTAGACAGGGCTTACTGCCATTATAAGACAATAATTAAATTTAGTGTTCTAATAAGTACTTAAGGTCACAGTCTGATGTCATGTAAGGTAATTGATAAAGTACAGTTTCTGATCCCACTCAGCTAAATACAAGGATTGGAACCAGAGTCAAAGTCACTGTCCCACCCCCTCTATCCTGCCTCCCATCCTAATGTTTCTCTTCATCCTCAGTGTTAACATTCCTCCCTATTAAAACTTCAAACTGTAATTAAATCAATACATTTCATTAGGAGCTTCCTGGCAGCCAAGACAAAAAGGGAATCTTGGAGGGTCATTAATTCTCATTATGTAATAACAGAATCCTCTGGGAAGTAGTATTAAGGGTATTAAAATCCTATCTTCATTCACCATTTAGACTCTAGGGAGAAAAGACTCATGAATAACAGTTTTACATGATTTCATTCAAGGAAAAGCAGATTTTCACAAGAGTTTTTATAAGATGACACATTCTTCTTAGCTTAACCCCAGGGCTCTCCCTATCAGAGTTGGTGATTTAGAATTTATTTACGTCTTTGAAAACTGTTAACACCCTGTCATCCTCTCTAGGGATGCTAGCATACAAAAGTGGTGATCCGAAAGCCAGTTGTTTGAAACACAGAAAATACTACCCCATGGCAACGGTAGTCTTAAAATTATGGGAATTCCTAGGGGAAGTCCAGGGAATCCTCTTTGATCCTGAATGTTTTTGAAGTGATGCTGATGGTAGCCATGATCAAACAGCCGGTTTGGGTTCCTGGACCTGAGCCAGGTGTCTCCAGGCTGCTGTAACGGCTCCCAGCCCTGCCCTGGTGCTGCTCCTGAGTGTGGTTGGCTCGAAACCACCCCTCCTGCTCAGAACTAGGTCTCTGGGTGCTCCCCCACGCCTGCTCATGGAGGTCCCAAGAGCACTGAACTGGGACTCAAAGGCCTTCCATGGTGTAGGAAGCTAGCTTCCCTGAGCCTCAGAATTCACATCTCGTGGTGCTAATAGGGCCACCGTTCAAGGATGCTGGCGGGGGTAGACAGCTCCTTTGTAAATTACCAACCAATCTTGATTTCCGGGGAATCCTGTTCAGGCTGCAAAGAATTGAATCGCAAGTGAAATTCTGAAATGGAATTCTTGGAGCCATCTCTACTGTATTTTTACTCTTTTCTTCCTTTCTTCCTTTCTTCTTCTT
>LNAC01000187.1:349749-385085 GCA_002007465.1 Ailurus styani
TCTTGTCCTTCTCCTCTTCTTCCTCCCCTCCTCCTCCTTCTTCTTTCCCTTCCCCTTTCTCTCCTTCCCCTTCCCCTTTCCTCCTCCTCCTTCTTCTTTTTCCCCTCTTACATGAAGTCCTGATTAGTAGTGGTCCATTTGATGCTCACCTCTTCTGGGCTCATGGGTGACTTAGCTTTACTGTTTCCTAATTCTTCAAATGCGTGATCTTGCTTTCACAGTCCTTTCTGTCACAGTTCATTCAGAAGTTCAGTCCAATCTCTGACCAGTCTGCTCTGTTCCCTTCTCCCACAGATACCTCCTCCTTGCCCGCGCTCATCTTCCTTTAAAAATACCCTTTCCCTTAAGACAGGGAGTGGCGGCCCAGCAGCACGGGCTGGTGGAAATCGTCTACTTCTCTGCTGTCCCGTAAGTAGCCACTCAGCACATGTGGCTTCCCAGTAATGGAAGAACAATTGTATTGGTTTCCACACCGGAATTAAGTCTGACACTGGCATTGAACTGTGTGTGTGTGTGTGTGTGTGCGCGCGCGTGCGCGTGTGTATGTGTGTGCACGTGCATCCTCCTAGGCTCTTTCTCCCTTTGAGGCGTCTGGACAGGAGGCATGAGCTGCCTCTTCCTCTGATCAAGGCTGAACAGAAAGATGCTCATTTTGCTCTTGACCTTCCCACAGGTGGCGAAAGTCTCCCTTGGCTGAAACATGTCACTGTTTGCTGCTCGTAGGGTCCTGTGATCTGTCCTGCCCCAGGTCCAAAAAACAAAAACAGACCCACCGTCTTGGTCTCCACCTCCTGTTGGCTATCACCCACTCCTTTGTTCTTTACCGTGAAGCTCACAGACACTTTCTGCCTCCGCTCCCCCTTCCCTTCTGCCCTGGAGCCTCTCCGGCTCTCCTCTGGCCCCTGCACTGAAGGGCTCTTGTCAAGGTCACCAGTCCCCATGGGGTCCTCACCCCCAACCCCATGTCCTGGCACCAGCTCTGCTCTGTGTTTGCCAGTTGTTGGCTTTCTCCTTGAAACATGTTCCCCTCTTGGTTCCCGGGCCACCTTACCTCCAGCCTCCTCTCCCCTCAGCCCATGTTGGCAGCGCCTCGACCCCGAAAGGGCCGTTTCTCAGGGGTCTCCTGGGTGCTCCCTGGGGGACCTCCAGCAGCACACCGATTTCAAGCGCCACACCCGTCCATGACCCCAAAGTATCCGCAGCTGCACCTGTCCCCCGGGCACCGCAGCCACGCAGACCACCGGCCCCTCGGCGGCTTCTCACGCTCGTGTGTCCAAAACACGGTCCCCGGTTTCTCCCTGCTCACACTGCATCTCGCCTGCCCTGCCCATCAGGACAGACAGACCCAGGACAGAACACCAAACCCCAACAGCTTAGTCAACCACGACTCTGCTTTTTCTCTCCCCTTGTGCGTCCCTCCAGTCTCCCGGCTAGATTCACCACCGGTGTCTTCCGGAAGGGACCCCCTGCCTCTCCCCCTGCCCCGAGCCACGCCGCCTGTCCGCCTTCATCCAGGCTCTGCCTGCCCACCTGCTGTAGCTTCCTTCACGGAACACCCAGCGCTCCTTCCTCATTACGAGTTGGATGCTATCACTCTACTGCTTCCAACTCTCAATGCTTTCCCAGCACGTGGGGACCCTAACCTGTGGCCTCCAAGGACCTTCTGATCTCGCTCCTCTCTGCCCGGTGCCCTCCTCTCCCCCAGGCTGCCCGGTCCTGCGCGCGGGTCGCCTGGCCTTTGCGGCTCCGACTTGCTCCCCCTCCCCGTGCCTGCCCGGGACGGCTTCCTCCCTGTCCCCACGGGAGAGAGCACACGTGCACGTGTCATCCCCGAGGTCACGTGGGGTCTCTGAGAGGCCCCTCTGGCGTTGCGCTCCCCCTCTGCCTGCTTCGGGGTGTTCGCTGCCGGAAACGACAGCATTCGCTTGCTCGGTGTCTGTCCACCTGCTAGAACGGGAGCCCATGCAGGTGGATTCCTGGGACCGAGAACCACACTTGCACCCGGCAGGGGCTCTGGGATGTTTACAGAAGCATGAATGGACGCGGTCCCTGGAGCCACGCTTGCAGAGAAATGGGGCTCTCCGCGGCCCAACGCGAAGTCCCTGTGGTTTTATAAATACACAAAACCAGACAGCTGAGAAGTTACGAGGCTCCATGTTATAAACATGCCTAAACACACCCACTCGTCTCTTTTCAGGATACCTACAACCTTCTCCGCATTAGAAACAGAAAAACACATTTGTCTTGTTTGAAGGAACTTTACCTCCAAGGTTCTAATAGTCCCATTTCGCGAAAAATGTCAAGTAAACTAGGAATGTTTTGCTGGATATTTTGTTTTGCCATAAAGACCATCAGATAAAAGTAATGTAAATGATTTTTGCATTGAAAGTGCCCATGCTTGATCATGATTAGGGACATTATCCTTCGTTGTAATATTAAAGAACTCATTTGGCCGTGGTATTAATCAAGAAGGCATCTGACTTAACTTCAAAAAATAAAAGAGTTAAAAAACACGTAAAAAAAAATCCTCAAAATAGAAAAAAAGAGATAAAAGAGAAAAAAGCCATGCAGGTATTTGAGGAAACTCAGCTAGCTCGCCATTCCTGAACACTCGGCGAACATCGAGAACCCTCCGCTCTTTCCCAGGCCTGGACACTTTTTGTGGGCGCTCTGTCCAGGACACCCCCCAGTCCGGAGCAGGAGAGGATGCAGAGGCAGGGCGCGGAGAGCCCCGCGGGCTGGCGTGTCGCAGCGGGGGCCCTCGTACCTGCGGCGTTGCAAGACTCCTCCTGGCCTCCTGCCGGGTCATCGCTCATCTGCTCCCAGGAATCTGCACTGCTTCTCAGAGTCAGCAAAGCCGGGCCTCTGCTCCCACTTCTAAGCGTGAAGGGACAGCAGCTGGCTGGAAGGGACAACAGGAGAGGCTATTAATGTCGACTACGCCCCACCCCTGGAACCAGGAGGCTCCCCTGGAAGTCTCCAGAAACAGATGGGGTGTTTGTGGGCTAGGCATGGTGTGACCAGGGGTTAAGCGAATGCCGTCAGGGTGCACGAGGTTTGAGAACCACTTTTCTAGATCCATACCGTCAGGGGATCTGCCTGGCAGGGAAAGCATGAAGGAGCGGATCAAGAACGCCCTTTGCACCCGATCCTGGGAAACCACACCTTCCCGGAGAGTCCCGCCCCTAGGCACCCAGGATGTGAATTCTCACAATGCTGATCTCGGTGAGAATGTTCCCAGTTACTGACCATAAATCAAGAGCGATCCTGTTCCCCCAGGGAGAAACCGTAGCCTGCTGAGCTTTTATAGTACTGACCAGGAGGGAAGCAAATCCTCAGGGATGATAGAGGTTTAATTCAGAAATGCCTGAAGGGGAGGGGTGGGGCTTAGCCAGCCCCTTTTCCCCAAGGGCGTGGAGGTTTGCTCTCGTGAAGGAGGGTGACTAGGCTGGGGACCCCTGAACATGAGGGCGGAGGAGCAGGGGAAGTGCTCGGGGCAAGGGCAGGGATTCGGGACCGAACAGGGGGTGGCTGGAAGGTCAGATTGGAAGACAAAGATCACCGAAATAAAGGAGACCAGAGCCAAGGCGGACACTGGGCCTTTCAAACGTTCAGTCCGGCGGTCCCTGGCCATGCACAGCAGGAGGGAGAGGCGGGGGGAGGACGGGGCGCCCGTGAGCACTTGCGGGGGTGCAGCTATGGGCAGGGTCTGCGGGCCTCTGTCGCCGCGCGCACCTTTCACGCGCGACGAGCGGAAGCCAGATGAGGTCCCTGGGGTCTGAGAACAGCCCTCCGACCATCGACGGGAAGTCCTCCCTACGGAGGGCGGAAGGCTTTATTGGCCGGGGGATGACTTTTGATACGCAATAAATATTTTGGATTGAAATGTCCCTTACCATTATGAAATAGTTCAGACAGCTTTCCCGAAGTAAAACCGACCCGTCGGCCGCTCGCGTCCAGCCAGAGCACGTGGACAGAGGCCGACTCAGGCACACACCCGTCAAACCGTCACCAGCACATCGGGAGTGATTACGGTTGGATGGACGCAAACACACAGATACAAAAGCCAAAGGAGTCGGATGCCTCGGGTCTGCGGCTCGGTTTCCGTCCTCCCCGCACCCAGCCCGGGAGCACCAGCCCCACAGGCCTCTCACCACCCAGGCAGGCAGGCTCCAGGTGGAGTGACCCGGCGATTTCCCACTCAGGCAGCCCGATGGGCCTGGAGCCCCTGGCGGGAGGCGCGCCCTCCAACAGCCCGGCTACTGGGGGGCGGGTGGGGGAGCCGGGGAGGCATCCAGCCCCGGGCTTGCCTCTCCTGTGAGTCTGGCCTCCCGCGCCCCTTCCAGACTGCGGGACGCTCTGACCGCATCAAGGCTAAACACAGAGCCTCTTCCTAAAGAGGAATAGGTAGTGATGGAAAATCAACCATGAACGCTGCGGATCCAAGAAATTAAAGGTCGGTGGGAGGTGTGGCCCACCGGGAAACCTGGGGAAGCCGGGGGGTTGGGCGATCCCTCCCTACTCTGACCCACGAAGCCTGAATGGTGGCCGGGTATTGGGGTTCAGGCACTGACAGGCCTGTTGTCAGACCAGGGGAAACAGAAATTGAATCACAAAGGGGGTCTTTGCGGTCCTTGAGAGAAACCCATGAACTGTCCCGTTAATAGGCGTCTCTGTGACCAGCCAGATGCAGGCCAGCCTCTGGAGCTGGGGACAGTCATCCTGCAAACAGAGTGACGGCGGGTTGTGAACGCATCTCACCCCCGGGACACAAAAGGATGTGTGTGTGTTGTGTGTGTAGGAACACAAGAGGCTCTGCTCGGGGGCTCCAGCAACTCCCCCAGGCAGCGACTTGGCAAGAAGAAGGTCCAAGATGGGCTGTGCTTGCCACCCCACCGAGCTCTGACCACAGACAGCCCCGGAACGGGAGCTCCAAGCAGGCCCTTCCCCTGGAGGACAGCGGCGGCCCCTCAGGGAGGAGGCCGGCGGGGCTGAGGGCGGGCGGCCGGAGCTGTGGGGCAGGGAGCCACCGACCCTCGTGGGGTCTCAGGGACTGTGCCCTTACGCGGACTCCAAACTGGCCAGGTTTAGGGGCACACAGATTACTAAAGTTTTTGGGATAAGCAACCATATTTTTATACAGATGAAAATCAGGATTTAAAAGTTTTAAATTAGGTTAAAAGCATTCATCCTGGAACCACACTCTGTCCCTGCTCTCAAATTCAGACAACAGGGGCTGCCTGTGCGTCAGAGGAGCATCATCTAAATTTGAGCCAATACTGTATCTAGAGATTTTTCTCCCAAACCAGCCATTCGGCAAATTCCTGGAATGTTGTGTTTTGGGCCACTGAAAGGGCCGAATTTCCCCAAAGGAGAAGGAACCTGTAGGAAACTAATAGATTCCATGAGTGTGAAAGGGAGAAGCAGGGGCGGGAGAAGTGGTGGAGAGAGGACACATGCACACAGAGGTACACACACAGGTGCACACACAGGTGCACACGCAGGTGCACATACACAGGTGCACACACAGGTGTACACACACAGGTGCACACACACAGGTACATGCATAGGTGCACACACAGGTGCACACACACAGGCACACACACAGGTACACACACAGGTGCACACGCATACACACAGGTGCACACACAGAGGTACACACAGAGATATACCCAGAGGTACACACACAGGTGCACACACAGAGGTACACACACAGGTGCACACACAGGTACACATACAGGTGCACACGCATACACACAGGTGCACACGCAGGTGCACACACACAGGTACACACACAGGTGCACACGCATACACACAGGTGCACACACAGAGGTACACATAGAGATATACCCAGAGGTACACACACAGGTGCACACACAGGTGCACACGCAGGTGCTCATACACAGGTGCACACACAGGTGCACACACAGGTGTACACACACAGGTGCACACACACAGGTACACGCACAGGCGCACACACAGGTGCACACACACAGGCACACACACAGGTACACACACAGGTACACACACAGGTGCACATGCATACACACAGGTGCACACACAGAGGTACACACAGAGATATACCCAGAGGTACACACACAGGTGCACACACAGGTGCACACACAACATAGGCTAAGCCTCTTTCAGTGTGTGAGGGCCCGGCTGGCATAGGAGACTAATTGGATGAATCAAGGCCCAGGGAAAAAGACAGCAATACAAACCCGCCCAACAGGAAGGATGGTGAAATCCTTCCCAGCCGCCGGCAGCCTGCTTCCCCTCGAGACTGTGCGCTGTGTTTGGGAAGGCGTGGGCTCCACCCCAATCTCCCAGCCAGCCAGCCGTGTCTTCCCCTGGAGCTCCACACACTTACTACTGCACGTGGCTTCTCCGCGCCCTATTCTATTCTGCCAGAGCAGGTAGGTTCCCTTTCTTCTGTACTGAACGTAACATTAAATGCAAGCTCATCTATCGTGGAAGTCTTCCCCCTTAGAGACTGGACCGCCCAGCAGCATCACACGCTGAGGACAAATAATGGGAACAGAAGCCTCACAGACAGACCACTGAGTCATTCTCTCACCCAGACTCAGGAAGCCCAGACGAGAGCCCTGCATCCCTGCCTGAGTTCTATAGGCACCAAGAGTCAGGGAGTCTTTCTGACTGTTTGGGGCCTGGGTTGTAAGTTTCCACAACTGTGAAATTCACAGATTACTTACAACTGATTTGGTTTGTGAAATTCCCAGTAGGGACAGCTTTCTATAGCAGCTCCTTCCTTTTCTTTAATTCTCTGAATCTGCTCTTGCATATTGCAGGGAAAGCTGAGAGGGTGCTTCGGGGTGGGGCACAAGCCCTCTGGACCTGCAGGGCCCCGGGTGGGTGGAATGCGCCCCTGAGCTTTTACGAGGAAGGTAGAGGCAATGCTATAGTTTGTTACAAGCATGTTTCAGACCATCAGGCCTGAGTTCCGGATAGTGGGCTTGGAGACCAACAGGTTAGTGCCCTGTGACAACAGCTGTGTGGGGAGGGGGCAAGCCCACAGAGAGGAGTGGACATGACATGGCCACACTTGTAGGGAGATGCAGAGCAGAGGAGCCTGGAGGGGGCCCGTGCAGATAGCAGGCAGAAGAGGTTCTCCTGGGGCTGGTGGAGATCCAGCCCAGCTTTAAAACGAGGGCCAGGAGCTGATGGTGAAGGGAACTCACATCCATGGACAAGACCACCCAGGACTCAGAGCCTGACCACAGGGGCTTTTTTTTTTCTTTTTAAGATTTTATGTATTTGACAGAGAGAGACACAGTGAGAGAGGGAACAGAAGCAGGGGGAGTGGGAGAGGGAGAAACAGGCTCCCCGCTGAGCAGGGAGCCCGATGCAGGGCTCCATTCCAGGACCCTGGGATCATGACCTGAGCTGAAGGCAGAGGCTTAATGACTGAGCCACCAGGTGCCCCCAGATAAGAGCATTCTGTCCCGAAGAAAAGTAAGAGAGAGGAGATGCTCAAGATGGCTTTGAATGTCTGAGAGAAATGAGTACATGTGAAACAAAGTCTTTTACATGACTAGGCCTCAATTTTTTTTTGAAATTGTGCTAAATACACAAAACATAACATTTGCCATTTCAAGCATTTTAAAGGGTTTTTTCTATGGCGTTAAGCACGCTGGCCTAGCTGTGCCAACGTCATCACCCTCCGTCTCCAAAATGCTTTCATCTTCTCACACGAACCTCTGTGCCCATGAAACCCTGAGCCCGTATGTCCTTCCCCTTCCAGCCTGCGGAAGCCACTGTTCTAATTTCTGTTTCTACATGTTTGCCTACTGCAGGAATTTCAAATAAATGGAATTACGCACTATTCCATTGTCCTTCTGTGACTGGCTTCTTTCATGTAACAAAACGTCCAGGGTTCATCCATGTTACAGCAGGTGCCAGACTCTCCTTCCTTTTCAAGGCTGAATAGTACTCCTTTGTACGGAGAGACCCCAATTTGTTTATCCATCTGTCAGTGGACCCTTGGGCTGGTCCCACCGTTCGGCTGAGGTGATTAACGCTGCTGTGAACATGTGTGCGACTAACTCTTCCAGCTCCCATGTTCACGTCTTTTGGGTGTCTATCCCGAAGTGGAATCGCTGGATCAGATGATCACTCCATGTTTAAGTTTTTGGGAAGCTTCCACACTGTTTTCCAGAACCGCTGCACCGCTCGACATCCCCATCAGCAATGCACGGCATTCTAATTTTTCCACAGCTCATCAACACTGGTTATTTTATTTCTTCCTCTTAAAAAAAATGATAACCATCCCAATGGATGAGAAGTGGTATCTAAGTGTGGCTTTGCTTTGCGTTTCCCAAATGCTCAGAGGTTGTTGAGCCTCCTTTCACGTGCTCATTGAACTCATGTCCGCCTTCTTTGGAGGGACGTCTAATCAAGTCCTTTGTCTACTTTTCAATTGGGTTGTTGGTGTTTTGTTGTTGAGTTGTAGGAGTTCTGTATATAGTCTGGATATCAATCCCTTGTGCAATACATGACTTGCAGATAGTCTCACCTATTCCATGAGTTGCCTTTTCACTCTGCGAATTGTGTCCTTTGACGCACACACTCTTCCTTTTGATGAAGGCCAGTGTATTTCTTCTTTCTTCCATTGCCTGTGCATTAGGTGTTATGCCCAAGAAATTCTCAGCTGATACAAGGTCATAAAGCTTTCCCCTGACATTTTCTCCAAGGAGCTTTATAGTTTTAGCTCTTATATTTAGGCTTTTGGTCAACTTTGAGTTGATTCTTTTTTAAAATGAAACATAGCATGCATTTACTTGTTATTCCTGCACAGGGACATGCTTGTCTCCTCCATATAGATGTGATTTTAGTACACACCCTGCGAAAGCAAGTGTTGAAACACAGTCTTGGAAAACGCACATTGCCATAAGCATGTGAGAATAAAACTGTTTACACCACATTTACAATGAGTGTTCTCAATTCCTAACTGGGGCATTCATCTCCTCATCCTGGATCCACCAGATGTGCTCACTGTTATGATTTAGGCACCTGTCTGCCACCCGCGTGCCCCAGGGAGCTTTCCTGAAGGTTCTGACCCGGATTCTCACACAGCTCTCTCCATGGTCAATGTCTTTCCCGCTCTCAGGTGCCAAGGCAGTGGGAGCCCAACAAGATTTCTAGGTCCTCTTTTCACAATCTGTAGATGGACGCTGGGGTGTGGACATATTTGGAAGGGTTTGGATATAGATTTAAAGCAAGGGGGATTGGTTTGAAAACCATATGTGGAGATTCCAGACGCCCAGATGCTTCTCCCTCCCCCAGAAGAAACGGCGTGTTCATTCTTTGGAGAAACTGAACCAGGAAGTCTCTGGGCTCAGACACACTATGGAGAGATGGGCTGGATGAGCAGAAACCACAGGAGAGTCAGAGATCGGATTTCGAGGTGTCCCTCCCACTGCTCCCGCCCCTTCCTCCCGTCCTGCTCCCAGCATACCTGCTCCTCAGCAAACACCCTCCTCCACCCCTGACCTGACAAGAAATAGGAGGGGTCTACCCTGGAGAGACTGAACTCCACCAAAGAAAAGACCTACAGGTACAGACATTGGCTGGGGGGAGGAGTCCCCTCAGGCAGTCACACTCTATCAAGCTCAGCCAGCAACAATTCCTGGCCAGAGTTTCCAACGCCCTCCCCAGCTTCCAACCTGCTTTCTTGTCCCTCACACTTAAACAGGAAAGGGTGGCGAACAAAATATGAACATACTTGAGGAAGACTTCCAACAGGGAAAACAGGCTAAAATAATACACAAGTAAAAGAACCTGGGAATAGGGGCACCTCAGTCAGTTAAGCATTTGCCTTTAGCTTGGGTCATGATCACAGGGTCTTGGGATCGAGCCCTGCATCAAGCTCTCTGCTCAGCGAGGAGTCTGCTTCTCCCTCTCACTCTCCTCTGTGCTCTCTCTCTCTCCCTCTCAAATAAATAAACTCTTAAAAAAAAAAAAGAACCTGGGATAGAGACCACATAGAATGGGAAGATGTTCTTAACATTGTAGTATTCTCGGAAAGAGGAGAAAACATATTGCATTCATGGTAAAAAGAATACTATAAAAGGAACAACTGGAGAACAGTAAAGAGTTTATGGGAATTAAAATAAAATATTAAAAATTTAAAAAGTCAATGGGGAGTTTGGGGAATAAAATTGAAAAAAATCTTCCAGAAAGTAAAACAAAAATACAAATATGTCAACAGGAGAGAAGAGATAAGAAAACATAGGGATTAATTTAGCACAGAATAAAAAAAAAAGCCGAGGGTAAGAAATTATCAAAGAAATAATACAGAAAAATAACCCAGAACCAAAACACCTAAGTCTGCATCTGAGTGGCAGACCATGTCTGGGACAACGAATTTAAAGAGACCAAGGCACATCACTGTGACATGTGTTATCAGCAGGGATCCAGAAAAGAGCCCAAGAGTTCCCAGAGAAGAAAAGGGGCCACAAAGCAGAGATGAGAAGAGAGCTTCATTGGACACTAGAAGATAGCAGAGTGGAGTGTCCAAAATTCAGATGAAAAATTATTTTCAACCTGGGATTCTGTACTCATTGCAAATATTATGGAGGGAGGAACAAAGACATTTTTAGACATATATAATCTCCAGACATGGACCTCCCAGGTGCCCTTTGTCAGGAAGCTACTAGGGTGTGCTCTGCTGAAATGAAGGAGTCAACTAGAAAAAGGGGAGCATGAGACAGTGGGGGCCATGCAGGGACCTCCCAGAAGGACAGTGACGGGCCCCAGGACATCAAGCCCACAACAGGTGTAGCCGTCCAGGAGGAACAGAACTGAGCATGGTGGGACAGAGGGCTCAGATGGAGAAGACACGGGTGGAGATGACGGACTGCTTTCAGACACATTTTGAATACATTTGGAAACTGTGCTTTCAGCTCTGTGACAGACCTGTTAGGGCATCTGGCACAAAAAGGTAAGGGACAGCCAGAAAATGAAGGTACAACTCAGGTATAAGCACATGATAAAATAAGGCTCATATTAATTGCAGGGAAAATAAAAGTTGTACAAGAGGGTAAAAAAATGGAATCCAGATACCCTATTTGGCTCAGAACCAAATAACACAAATGGCAGTGTTTCCCGTGATCACCACCATCACAACACTCCGAGTTGGCGGTGCATGCAGAGTGTGTGTATAGAAGCAAGTGACTACTAACATCAGCCCCCGGCTCTGTTACAGGAACTCAATGGATGATGTCTAAAAAACAAAGACATCATCAAGAAATGGCAGTGTATTATTTAGTAAAATGGAAATAAATAGCTAAAAAGAAGAAACAAGAAGCTTGGAAATGGTTGTTTCTTGGAAGCGAGACATTTTGTTCTAAGTGTTTCAGTTTTGTTTGATTTTTTAAAAATGATAGTATACAGTTTGGGGTGCTTTTTTGACTTACCTATAGTTCTCAGAATTTCAATGTGCTCACATTCAGGGTCCCTGCTAAGTTATAAAATCCCCAGTGTGTAGGGTAGGAAAAGATGCCCCTTTGGGGTCGAGCATGGGACAGAATAGGGTGGATTTCAGCCCCTTCTGCCACCTTACTGGGGGCAACTTACACAGAACAAACTGGAAACTCCACAGCATCTCTGCTCTAAAAAAGCGTGCACTGCCATGAAAACAGTGTAAAGAAACAAGGCATAAAAAAATGGGACCAAAAAAGCCCCTATCTGAAATTCTCCTAAAATCAAGCCTTGTATCCTAAATGTCCTGTTATTTCTAAACTTCTCTTCTGAATGTGAATCCCAATAATAAACAATGTGCAGTGACTGAAATTAACACCAATCCATCTAACGCTCTGAGGAATGCTCTTAAACAATACGGGATTTGGCTGACCTCTCGAAACAGTCATCCTCATGAAGGAAGGCGTGGCTAGGCACTTTAGGTTGTTTTTAGCTCATTGAACCAAGGACTGGTGTGATTGCTGAGATGTCAGGCATCGTCAAGTCTCAAGAATTGGAAGACGGGCCCAATCCCCACCTGCTCTGCCTGGGCCACGTTCGCAGTACTGTTCTCAGTTCCAAGGGCTAGGGAGGTCACTGACAGTGCTCACGCAATCCCTCGAAAAGGGCAAAGGGGGCGCCTGTGTGGCTCAGTGGGTTAAAGCCTCTGCCTTCGGCTCAGGTCATGATCTCAGGGTCCTGGGATCGAGGCCTGCATCGGGCTCCCTGCTCAGCAGGGAGCCTGCTTCCTCCTCTCCCTGTCTCTCTGCCTGCCTCTCTGCCTACTTGTAGTCTCTCTCTCTGTGTCAAATAAATAAATAAAATCTTAAAAAAAAAAAGAAAAAGAAAAGGGCAAAGGGACCACATGGAGTGTATGTGTGGTTGTCTGTAAATAGTCCTAGAAATTAAGAATGCCACACAAAACAGTAATGTCTTAGATTTTTTTCAAAGTAGAGGGTTAAAAAGAGTTAAACAGACAGAGATTCACCGGATGGCAAGAAGGACTCTCAAACGCCAATCGTGCTATTTAGAGATAAATCGTGTCACCTGGCGCTGCTGGGATGAGAACCTGGCCCTGTGGTTGGGCCAGGAGGGCCAGGTTGAAGGGCTCTCTCGCTCTAAGACCAACTTCCACCGTGAAGTGTTTTTGACTTACTGCCTTTCATCACTTCCCCTGAACCTTGAGTCAGGAAAGTACAATTCAAAAAAAAATATTTGATTTGGGTGTCCAGTAAGGAATGATTTCATCCCCAATCCAATCATTACTTCTTAACTTGAAAACACTTTCTATTCACGTCAAGGTAAATGACACTTGGGGTATGAATGAAGACCCAGGAGAGTTCCCTCCGAAGAATGCTGGGCTTGAACTGCCCAAGCGCCAGGAGAGAGAGCCCATTGTCACCCGGACTTCCTGTCCGCCCTCCAAGTGCCACTTACAGACTCTGACATCATAAGTGCTTCCAGATTCCATCAGTGGTCCACAATGAATTAAAAAGCAATAGAATCCAGATGCTTTTTCTGGTAAACAGTTCCTTTGTAGGAAAAGTAAACAGAACAAGGATATTCGCTGACTTCCCCTGTGACATTCATTCACATCTGAGAGAGCTCTCTGTGTGTTGGCGTCCAGCAGGCTCACAACCACTGGTTTGCACACATCACCCATCTCGTGTCGTTGTGCTCTTTTATTCTTAATTAACTCCTTGATTGTAATGTTTTAAATGGTATAAAGTGAAGACAGCCTATACAAACCATGACAATATATAAATGAAGGGAAGCTAAATCTCTAATTAAACTCCCAAAGCTGCCGAAAATTTCCTCAGAGAACTGCTTCCTCAGTTCTTGCCTCAGCTAGCTATAAATCCTTGGAGCTGAAATGACATATTTCATGGCCTTTCACTATTTTCTAGACCTAGGGGCTCCAAAGTAATTTCTTAGATGGGCACTAAACCACAAATTTGTATACGTAATCAGATATACTTTTTCCAAATTTTTCAAGTGGTACGGAATTATCTACATGATTATGTCAGATAACATCACCTAATTAGTCTCATCTTGACATTAGAATCTATTTTTGAGGTATGTCCAGTGCCATCATATGAAGTAAACACGGTGGGTTTCTTCTGCTATGTTCGCCGTTATCAGTGGAAAACAAAGGTGGCTCTCTTTAACCTAATGCTGCCCCGTTTGCCTTTAACCGTGACGCTGGTGTTAATATTAACTCATATTCATCCCAGAAGAATACCAGGCAAGGGAAGACCCTTGTGAAGTCTCATATACATAAAGTTCAGAGTCTCCATTTCTATTGAGCTTCTCGAAAACTCGGCGCTAACAGCGTGCCACGCCACTGCAGGTCCTGAGACATGGTCTCCTGATCTTGTGAATCCCTGCATAAAACTTGTTCCAAAATAAATAAATACATTTTTTTTGCACCCGGAAGCTTACTTTGAACTGCATTTTTGTTTGAATTCAACATAATTCCTCTTGATTCAATATAATGCAAGTGTGAACACAGCCTGATTAGAGAACACTCTCTCTGCTCTAGAGAATAAAGCAAATGATTAGACCTCGCCCCCAGACCTCTGGTTACCCCCAGTCTAGCTGGGGCCCAAGACCAGCACACAGTTAACCATTTCTGAGCTGACAGCGAGAGCCAGGGTCCGGGTCCGCGGCGGCCAGCCCCGGTTCAGAGGAGGTGAGTGTCCCCCGCTGAGGCTGTGGAGCTCTGGCCTGGGTCGCAATTACAATTCTGGGATCTCCTCCAGAGAATCCCCGATTGTGTCCTGTGTCTCCTGCGCCCACTTCTGCCCTCGTCTTCTCCCTCGCTTGTTTTCTTAGGAGACACGGAGGGTGCTTGCTACCTGGAGTACAGAGAGCTCTGAGTTCTTCAAATTTAAAATGTGACCAAGCCTACAAAAATAGGGAGGTTTCGTTGTCATTTTTCACTCGGATGTGCACGTGCTGGCACCCGGGGCACGGACCTGCTCCCCGCTCCCGATGGCTGGGGCAGGAAGCCGTGAGGGGCGCCAGCTCCTCTCTGTCCCGCTCCGAGGCCCCCGTGGGGACTCAAAGGACAGCCTACTTTGCTGCAGTTGCTAACAATCTTATACTTTAAATTCCATACTTTAGGAACAGCGGAGAGATGAATAATCCTTGGCCTTTTCCCGAGAAGTAAGGTAGGACATGAATTTTAACTATCTCATTTTGAGCTTTGTTTAGAACATAAATGCCGTTTCTGATTAGCTCCGTCTGACTGGTTACCTAAACATTTTTAAGCCAATTTCTAGGGTGTGGGAACAACCAAGGAATAAAATAAAGGTTTGATTATTTCTTTATTTTCCCTTGGAGGTCAGTCTATGAATTTTATTCAAAGAATAAAATCTCTCTGTGAGATGCTGAAAAGAAGACAGAAAAAAAGACCTTTATTTCCCTGAGGACTGCCTGCCATGAATTATGTGAGAGACTCCAGGAGGAGGGCCACTCAGGTCTTCCAGTGTGTGCCACGGGCTTCGAAGTACGAGCGTGGAGCCCAGCACAGTTGAGAGGAAAGCGCTGCTGAGTGCGAGTCAGGAGCCACCACGAAGGGCAGGGACCTGCATCCGGGGGCAGACCCGGCTGCCCGCTGGGAAGAGCAAGGCCGGGAGGCTGTCATATACTCACGATGCAAAATTGGGGACTTCACTTAAAATCGCAAAATTACAATAAGGCAATAGACATCACCTCGTCGAATCTCCCAGGGGCTCAGAACTCACATCTGTAAAATGAGGTCACGAAGTCGTTGCTGTTCTCCTCAAGGCCGTTTCTGGACGGAGTGTCACAGACACGAGAGGCGGCAGGGTAGGTGAGGGGGCGGGATTCGCACAACCCGAGATCACTCCTGTGACCACCACTGCCACGGCGGGGGGACGGTGGACATCGAGACCGCCGGAGAAGACCGGCGAAGGTTCCAGCTTGCCACGCTGCCTTGGTCGCCTGCACTGAGAAGCGCTCCTCTCTGATGTCCTCGGAAGACCGGCGAAGTCCCAGAGTTCGCACACGCCAAGTACAATGTCAACGCCACTTTTTTTTTTTTAAGATTTGATTTATTTATTTGACAGAGAGACACAGTGAAAGAGGGAACACAAGTAGGGGGAGCAGCACAGGGAGAAGCAGGCTCCCCGCTGAGCAGGGAGCCCAACGCGGGGCTCGATCCCAGGACCCTGAGATCATGACCTGAACCGGAGGCAGACACTTAATGACTGGGCCACGCAGGTGCCCCTCAACACCACTTTATCACGCCCAGTCAGTCCCCTTGGTCCTGCTGAGATGTGTTTACAAGGGCAATTAGCAGGAGTTTGCTTGAGTTTCCACAAGCAAGGCTGAGGTGTAGGCCAATAATCAGGAAGCTTAAAGGCAGGTGCAGCCCCAGGGCACGGGGCGGTGGGGCGGCGGGCGGTGGGATCCTGGGGGCCGCAGGTCACGCAGACGACACCGCCTCAGGCTGCCTTCCCCAGCCAAGCGGCTGCGAGTCCGCTCTCCAGGGACGCAGAGGACCAAGACGTGGGGGGCTGTTCGGGAAAGAGAATTTCCTCGGGGTGAGTAATTTTCCAAATTCGTGAGACTTGGGTAGTCAGACGTGAGGACTCGGGTAGTGTCCCTGCAAGCCCGTGGCTGTTTCTTGGCTCTTGTTCTTTGCAAAGTGGTCGTTGCCTTTTGGACTCACTAGAAAAATCAACCATTTTCACTTTTCACTTATCCGTTCTTGCTCCCGTGTGACCCGAGGCCTCCCCTGTACCCACGACCTTCTGTCCCCCTGCCCCCAACACATGCTGCGGGGGTTGAGTTAGACCAGACGATCCACCTTCCTCAGACGCGTTGCTGAGAGAACACGGTCCTGAAATCACAGCTGTTTCTGCCGGACTGAAGACAGTTGAGGGTACACCTTACGCATTACTGGGCACGTGCAAGGAACCGGCGGAGCCATACAGTTTATAGGGTAGATTTCTGGGGTTTCAAAGAACAGAGACCACTCATCTCACCAGAGAGGTCACACTCGGCCCCATCCCAGCTCTTGGAGGGAGAGAGGGAGGGAGAACATAGGGGCTCCAACCCTTCTCTGCTCTCGGAAGCAATCACATAAACCAACTGGGAAATATGTTGTGGAACTGTAAAATATTATCGTGTTACGAAAAATGAACACTTTTTTTTCCCTGGAGGAAAGAATTATCCTCCACACCTAGAAATCTTCAAAATTGTGTATCGGTCATAAGCAGAGCCAGTCTTAGACGTGAGCAAATAAAGGACTACTCAGATGATGTAATTCAAGCATGTCAGCAAACACTCCAAGGGGTGAACACGGAGCTGAGCATGAGGGCAAAGAGGGAGGGAGGAGGGTTGCAAACAGCCAGTGGTTCCAAGTTAGGCTGAGATTTGGGCCAGTAACTTTGCCGGTTCCTTCGTAAGAGCGGGGCGGGGGGGGGGGGGGTNTCCCACCACCGGGGTGTACAGGAAGTCCCCAGCTGAGCGAAGCCTGTGGTCCGGTGTTTTACAAGAAGAGTTACCTACTAAAGGCAAACAAGCTGACATTTCCCTTTGGGGAGAAAATTCTCCACTTCACTTGTGACCCAACTGGAGCTCACAGAGAAGCCCAAATGTGTTCCAAACCAACCAAACAAAACAATAACCCCGCGGACAGATGGGCCCGTCTGGGCAGAATGAAATAGAACGCACCATCGTGCGGATGGATGGTCCAATCCATCCCCCCAGTGCGTCTGGCGGCGTTCCTGCCCTTCCTTCCATCCGCTCCCCTCCCGGCCCCCGGCCTGGGGCAGACGGACTCCGAGCTGCCCCCTGCCCCCAGCAGGCAACATTCTCCCGGCTGCGATGACTTCACCCCGAACCCCACCACGGAGAAGCCGAGGGCTGACTTCATCCAGGCCAGGCCGCACGAGCTCAGTGACTAACACAGAGGGCAGTTCTTGGGAATTGACGCGACTTTCCTTCTCAGAGTCTCACAGGGCAGTTGTAGCCAAATTTTGCTGAATCTTGTGTCATAACTTACTCAGGGCCTTCGGCAGAAGTCGGCGTGCAGGGCTTGTCAGAGGAAGCAAGTCACCGCCCAGTGAATCATGTGGGACCCAGGCTTGGAAGGCAGGGGCCTTTCCAGGAGCCCAGGGATTTTTTTTTTTTTTTTAAAGAGGCAAATCTAGCTGCCCATTTTCTCTTCCAACCTGTCCCTACAAGGGCTCAGGGTCTGGGACAGACAGAAAGCTGACCCCAAATGGACAGGCGGCCGTGGGAGTGTCCCACGAGTGGGCCAAATTCCTGTCTATTTTCCTCAGGCCGAGGCCACGGTGGTGCACTCAAGAATCCAAAAGGTCTATGGAAATCTGGGGAGAAGCCTTAGAAGGAAGGTGGTCAGAAGATCAAAAATCGTAGAAGAAATGAATAAATCATTTGCTTTCTTGTCCAATCCCTTGATTCGCTGCAAGGAAAAGTCCTAGTATGTTTGTTTATATAATGAAACTTAGCTTGAATAATCCATGTTTCCAGAGAAAAATGAAGACTTCTTTTTTGTCCAGCTGCTTTTCATCTTACGCTGCTGAAAAGACCCAAATTCAAAGCCGCTTTGTGAGTTTGCAAAAAGGAGGAAGGGAAAGGGCTCGAAGTTTTTTTTCTCCGACAGACAACTCGGTCTTGGTCTCCGGCAGTCAACCAGTCAACAATCCAGCAGTGCAAGGCGCACCTCCCCCACCGCAACACACGTCCCCGTCGTGCGACAGGGTGACAGTGATGATGCGGAGCGGATGGCAGGAATTCTGGTGCCTGCGGTTGCTCCTGACGCCTGGCGCTCGGAGGACGCGGCTCCCTGGCACAGCTCCTGAAGGCCTGCCCGGCAGCAAGGGCTCTTTCCAGGTGTGTCCCGGCCAGAACCAAACGGGCCGTCTCATTTGGTCAGCTGTTGTGTCGTGCACCCTCAGAGACGTTTCTGGTGCGAAGCCAGAAACGTGGAGGTCCCGGAGGCACGGGAGAGGAGGACACCGAAGTAGGCCAGTCCCTGAGACGGCAGCCGCCCCCCACCCCTGGGAGTGACACGTGGGTGCCTGGCACTGGCCCAAAATATGGATCGGCTTTTCTGCTTCTCCCTGGAGCTTGCCAGAAATAATACACATTTTGAGAAACGGGATGGTTCGAAGACGCAGGATCCGTTTGCAATGCCAACATGCCGGTTTTTACCACGCAAAACCTGCCCCCCGAGACAGTAATAGGATAATGTCTGGGAGCACTGAAGGGCTGGGATGTTGCAATGATACCATTTTTAAGCAAAATGCGCTTGGAAGCCACCCAGAGTGTAGGCAGGATACATGGGCGCATGAAACAGCCTGAGTAACACGGCGGGGGATGGTGACCGTGGCTTCAGGCGGACTGTGTACCACAGTCAGAGCCACTGACGTCCTCGCAGGAAATTTACACCCCTTCTCGGGCCAAAGAGAACACACCTCTAGGCCACGAGTGAGCCCCTGAGCCCTTTGTGTTTTCAGACTCTGCTTTCTTTATTAGCTAATTTATATTATGTAAGAGTTACAGACATTTCATATAAAAGAAAGAGTTGTCATTTGGGATGAAGCTGATTAGGGAGAGATTAGGAAAAAATGGATATATTTAAAGCAACGACAGTTCAATTTCAATGAAATTCAATATCAACCTTCTTCAGATGGAAAATCCCCAGAATATAGCAGAGATATTTTCATCCTGATTTTATTCTCTTAACTTACAGACATGGAAAGGTAAAAGAAAACATCAGAATATTTGAATGAATTACTTGAAGTAATCTCAGATATGGAGAGTTGGAAATCTGTCCTAACAAAGGATTAACTTGGAAGACATTTAAAGACAAATAAAGATAATAAAATAATAAACAATCTCCACGTGTTCCTACCCTGGCGTAGGCGGTAGTAACAAACAGTTACCTAACTTGGGAGCTCAGACAGGTGACCAGGGGCCCAATCACATGGATCCAAAGTCCCTGTGGACAACTATATTTATAAACCTTTGGCTTAGATGTTTTAAAGCCATGTGCTCAGCAAGGCCTACAGTAGTGATTACTACTAGTGATTAGTTTAAAAATGTGAGCCTTGGGGCGCCTGGATGGCTCAGTCAGTTAAGTATCTGCATTCAACTCGGGTCATGATCCCAGGTGCTGGGATCAAGTCCCCCATCGGGCTCCCGGCTCCTCAGGGAGTCTGCTTCTCCCTCTGCCTCTGCCCCTCCCCCTGCTTGTGCTCTCTTGTTCTCAAATCAATAAATACAATCTTTAAAAGGAAAAGGGGGAGTCTTTAAAAACAATTATAAAGGGTGGAACAAGTATGCACAGTCCTTGTAAGCCCTCCGCTCTGTTCTCAAATAACCACACCTGCTGTAAACCTATTAGACAAAAAAAGAACAAAGAGAATGCCCAGCTTACTTTAAAGGGCAAACGAGACTAGCTTCAGACTTCCTGGTAAAACCACAAGCCAGAAGATGATGGGCACATTTCTGTTGTGATGGAAGAATGATCTATGCAGCCGAGCTGTCTTTGGAGGGCAACTAATATATATATATATATATATATAAAAGTTTTATAAATGTGTGAATGAATGTACAAAAGTCATATATGTATGCATGCTTTCAATAAACGTGCCACCTGTATGTATTTCTTGAAAAAAATTACTACAAGATGCATTCCAATTATGAGATGACAAAAAAAAAGCAAGCCCACCCAGAAATCAAGATGGGTAAAAAAAAACCAGGCAGGAAATCCTGAGATGAGTAAACAGAGCCACGGGGGTGTTGGAATTGAGCCACGCAGGGAATGGAGGGCCGGTGAGTTTCTGGGGCAGGGGGCTGGGGCAGAGGGCTCAGGACTAAAATTCCTGAGCCCAGAGTGTGCTGCGTTGATGGACAATTCGCAAAGGCAAGTGTGGCTGGAGGGGAACTTGCAGATAGAAGGACGCCAGGGTTTTGCATTAGCAACTGCGGGCGGGGAAAATGAACCTGCTGCCATCAATATGTATTAGCCTGATGAAAAGGAGACCTAATGGTCACTTTAAAACAGTAACAGCTAACCCATAAAAATGTCATGTGGGATCCAAACTCGAGCGTGGCTTACGGTTAATTCTTTGGAGTCTGTTAAGCTTTACTGATCCAGGAAATACGGTGGAGCCCTGAAGTGCCCATGCTCTGAGCAGAACTTCCAGCTGGAACCCTCTGCCCATTCATCGTGTAGTTGTGGGCGACTTCCCCAACTTTCCTGTGCCTCAGGTGCCCAATGTGCCGTGGGGAGAAGCCACGTGGTGTCTTGTGAGGGCGGTGTGTGGGCAGACATGAACACGTAGCAACACGTCTAGTACATAGGACGTGCTCAGGGAGACTCCGTTCTCATCTTCACAGAAAGGAGAGAACACAGAAAACTCAGTGTTTTATACGAAGTTTTTACCCGGCATCGAGAGTCAGGGTCAGTAGTAGCCAGGAAGGACATCTCTGTGTTTTTGGTGAAACTGCTACTGAAGATGTGACCATGGTTTTTAGATCTCTTTATGTGAAACTTACAAAATTGGCCTTCCTGATTTTAGCTTTGGTTTGGAACATCAGCGTTCTTCATCACAAAATTACAGTGCACCCAGCCCGAGTGCAGGAAGGACTACAGAGTAAATACCCTTTCGTTCTGGGTGAATTAACTCACCCTGTTCTCTTGTTTGTGGTGGGTATCCGTGACCGTGAAGGTGAATAGTTTACTCCGCTGAAGCACCTAGACGTGGCTTTGTGACAAGAACTACCTTGTCTCTTCCGCTATTTCATGCGCCCCCTGCACGCTTTACTATACAGGTTTTTCACAGTTGAAGCCAACTCAAAATGACACTCTGGCAGTCTTTCATATGTTGACAACTCTCTCTCTCTCTTTCTCTCTCTCTCTCTTTTTTTTAGAGAGAGCATGCACAGGGGTTGAGGGTGTGAGGAGGGGCACAGGTAGAGGGAGAAAGAGAATCTCAAGCAGACTCTGCACCCATCACAGAGCCAGACGCAGGACTCGATCTCATGACCCTGAGATCAGGACCTGAGCTGAAATCAAGAGTCAGACACTCAACTGGCTGAGCCCCTCAGGGGCCCCTTGACCGCTCTCCAAGGAGTGTGCTGGTACCTTGGCTCTTAGGTTCCTGGTTCCCACTGACAGTTCTCTGGGATGCCAGGTCCCGGTCTGGATGATTAACGACCACCTGCTCCAAATCCCAAAGGTTCTCATTGCCCACGAAGGCTGCCTTGTTCCAGAAATGGCATGCTCCCCCCATGTGCCCAACACACGCTCGCTCACTGCTACAGAGGCTATGGTTTCTTTCCCACCACCCGGATCTCGTGAGCCCTGTCCTCGTCCTGCGGAAAACCTCCCCAGCCATCCCCGTCAACACCTGAGCTATAAAACAGAATCAAGCAGGCAGCTATCCCAGGAAACCTCCTCCTTGAAGAACATCCTGGATGGTGAGTTCTTTTGTTATATATCCTTTTAGGTTAGAAACGGCTTCCTTGGGCTGGGATGAAGGGGAGTGTTTCTTCTGATTTTCCTGGTTGCACTTGTGTGAGTTCCTTCATGGTGTAATCTCATATCCTGTTTTCAGCATGGCTGCTTTGGGCTAGCTAGTCCTCATTTTCCACTAAGCAGAATTTTCTACTAACAAACTAGCTTCCACAGTGTGCAAAGGTGTTGTCAGGATAAATGGCAATGTCTATAAAGTGCTTGGAGTTCTCTGAATTAAAAAGCACAGAAGAATAGAGCATTAGCACACTATTATTCTCATAAAGAGTGGGAGGAATTGCAAAGAGAAATCATGTCAAAGATGTAAGGAAACTTAAAAGTCTGAGACTTTAAAAGGCTGGGATTATTAAAACACCCGGTTGTTTGACAGGAGAAAATTAAACTGTTCTCCCATCTCAGGAACTATAATGCCACTTTCTCATTACTTACTGTACCCCACCCCCTCTTCCTCCTGCATCGAGCTTTCACGGAAGTCAAGAACATTCCACATATGAAAAATCATTCTACCGCTATACCATCTAACGACAATCAGGTCTTGGAGGAAGAAGAACTATGCCCTTTTGTCAACAAGCCCACAGCTAGGGTTCTATGTAGGATTCCAAAAGCAACACCCATGGACCCGGGCAATTTTAAATTTTTGTTCGTGGATATGGCATGAGGTTGTGGGTCTTTGCAAGTTGAGGAGATGGAGCTGAGCTATCAGCTTAAAACCAGGGCTCTTCATGGGCTACATCCCCATGGAAGAAGCAAACTAGAAGGATCGATCTGCTGGAAGAGAGAACGTCAGGACCACATCTCTCCCTGGTCTCTTGGTGAGAAGAAAGGTCCCTGAGAAAAAAAACGTGATGCACGCACGCAGCATGGATCTGTGATCCGAGAGTATGTGGTGTCGGGTGCTGTGGGAACCCACATGCTGAGGAAGAAGCTGAAGCTGGGTCTTTGGGAGGTGATACTCCCGGGATGCCTTCCAGAAACAGAAGCAAATCTCTCTGGAAGGACATCACCACCACCTAAGCCACACTCGCTTCCCGCAGAGAAAAATATCCGAGTGCAACCAGCAGAAGAGGCGAGGGGGGGGAGATTTGCACGGCAGAGACTCTGTACAACCAACACCAAGGTCCGCACACCCCTGAGTTTCAGGAACTAGAACGAGAAAAAAGATACGTGGCTGTTTGAAATTCTTAGAGAAGGATTCAGAACCGCAATCGAAAAATAAAATATTATGAGGAAAGGGTGAGGCAGATTTGGGAGATAACCAAATAACAGCTTCTAGAAATGAAGATATAGTCACTGACCATAGACAGAGGAACATGCACCTATTGGATGAAGTGTATGGGAGCAAACAGGTGAACCAGGAGGTAGCATATCCTTGCATGTCCTGCATTGCTGCGCCGGAAGGAGAAAACAAAGAGACATCCAGAGAAGACGTTTTCAGAGATGACAGTAGAGAAGTCTCAAGACTGCTAAAAGCAGGAATTCTCAGGTTAGCAAAGCATGAGAGTTCTAAGCAGGATAAACATCCACACACTGGAGCTGGGGATCAGCCAGGGCTCTGCAGAGAGACCGAGCCAATAGGAGATACATACGCATCCATAGAGAGGTCTATTCCAAGAAGTTAGTCCGTCTGATTATGGAAGCTGGCAAGTCCCCAGTATGCAGAAATGACATCCCAGTTGGAGCACAGGCTGGAAGGTGCCACGGACCCAGGAGGAGAGCAGCTGGGCCAGCTCGAAGGCTGCCCCGCAGGAGAACTCTCTCACTCAGCGGGTCAGGCTCTTGTTCCAGTCCAGTCTTCTACAGACGGGGGGATGAGGCCCACCCACACTGGGGAGGGCAGTCTGATTTGCTCAGTCCAGCAACTCAGGGTCACTCTCATCCCCAAACACCCTCAGACACACCTGGAATCATCTCGGACTACCTGGGGACTCAGTGGCCCCGTCGGATCGTCACACAAAAGTAACCATCAGAGATTCCTCTTTAGTGAAATTACAGAGCACCAAAGACAAAAGAAGAGATTCACGATAACCAGAGAAGGAAGAGGCCCGAGCTGCAAAGGGATGAGTGGTGGGCCTGCAGGGCCTTCTTGGCAGATCAGAAGGTATTCACATAACGTTTTCAGAGAGAAAAGTAAGTGCTGATGTAGAATTTCTTACTCAATCTCATTCAAGAGCGGAGGACGAAACGAAGATGATCACAGGGAGGCAAGGACTAAGAGTGTGGACATCCTGTCGGTCAGGATGTTGGAAACCTAGCTCAGAAAGAAGTGGGAGGTCAGAGTAACAGCAGCAAACCCGTGAGCAAATCCAAGGAAAGTGGCAGATGTGGTATGTCTGAAAAAGAATCACTGTAACATAATTATTACTCCTGTTTTATCATTATAGTTGGTATCATTATTATAATTATGGTTAGCTAAAACGAAACTAAGAGAGCATTCTATATGTATTAGGCAGATACAAATGCAAAAGTCTGACAAACCCAAAAGTTGACAAAGATCAGATCATCAGAAACTGTTGGGGGAGGTTTGAATTGATACAGTGAATTTCAAGAGTCCTTGGCAGTAAGTCGTAAGGATCAGTATAAGTGCCTTCTATTACCAGCACTTTTACTCCATGGAGGGTACATTTTTTTTGTTAAAGGTGTCATCTTACAACGTTTAAACATAGAAAAAGTTTTTACGAGGTTCAAAATCATCATAAAAGCACATGAATAAAATCTGCTAAAATTAGATTAGTGATTTCTTAGGAGAGAGAGGGAAGGAAACGGGCTTGGTGACAGGTACACAGAAAGACTTGTTTATACCTGTAATGATTCACTTTTTGAAAAAGTTCCTCAGAGCATGACTTCTAAATTTCCAAGATCGAAAACCACAGACCAAGGAGTTTTCCTAGAGATTTTATTTCAATTTCTCTGCTATTTCACTTGCAAAGATGACCTACCAAGACCATAAAATGCAGAACGCAGGTAGGTGTGGGCAGCGAGGTATGGAAGCAGAGCAGGATTTACACTAAGTCACCTATGTTTTGCTACAGGTCATGCCAATCATCACAGCAACTGCCATTTATTTGATGCCCCGTGTTCCATACGTACGCTCTTATTTAATTATGGCACTTACCGTAGAAGTGTCATTTATCTCTGTCTTAGAGAGGAAAGAACCCAGGCTCAGGGAACTAGCTGACAGACCTGAACGCCTTCAAGCTCAGAGTGCCTCGTAACGGCTCCGCAGCGCCCCGGCTCAGCCGCGCCAGCAGCCCCCTTGCGGGCCCAGGGCTGTGATGGTTAATGTCTATCAAGTGCCTCTGTGTTCCAGGTCCTCCCCTGCCTGACGTCACTTAATATGACGATGACAGTTGCACAAATGAGGCTCTAGTCTTTACTCCTTTTGTGGATAAAGAATGAATCACAAGGTTAAGCAATTTGCCCTTGAGCGGTGGCATCTCGATCCAAACCCAGACCATCTGAAGCCAGAACCCACCCACCCATTCGCTCTGTCCGTCGGGCCAAAGCCAGGGGGCCTCCCGCCGCAGCAGGACCTGCAACCCGCCTCGAGCTGCCGACGGTTATCTCTACGCTTACTGGCGAGAAGCTGGAATCAAGTGTGTGGCCAACCGTGATGGCCAGCACGGACCTGACTCGCATCTCGGGCTACTGGCAGCACTGGGGTCAGCACGACCCTCCTCGGGACAGGACCTGTCGTGCACATGACCGGATCCTCGCTACCCGCTTCTGTCTCTGCCTGTGCTGTGCCATCTGTTGACTCACACGGCGTGACGCACTGTGGAAGCAGGGCTTGCCTTCCTGGGTCACGGACAGGAAACAGACTCCGTACCACCTGCTTGCGCTGACCGAGAATACGTCAGGGAATCGACGGTGAGCGTCCAGCACCCGCCAGGAGGGGTTTGGTTCAGGCCCTGATGTCTCCTTGTCTTCTCATACAGGAAAAAAGGGGTTGTGAGCAGCTCGTTGCAGAGCCTGGGGACCACCAGCCTGGGTCTTGTCCAGCATTCGTTATTAGTGGAAGGAGTGGGTTACTCAGTCATTTCATAAATTAGCTATTGTGGACCTATTATGTGCTGGTAACGACTCTACGCACGTCCCAGAAATTACCTTATATTCAAGGGATCCGATTGTATAAAAGTTCCCAGATCTGTCACTTTTTAAACCTTTCTTACTTTGCAGTAATTTCAGGTGTACAAAAGAGTTGCCAAAATAGTGGCCAGTGTCCCCAGGGCTGTCACCTGTTTCTCTACAGTGAACATCTCGGGAAACCACAGCACTGTGATCAGAATGAAGAAATTCGCACTGGTGCCATGCGAACGAAACCGCAGATCCTATGTGGACAGCACATGGCAGCCGTGCTACTTGAAGGACTATGTGGAAAGCTTTTCTTATGGTTGTTCCTGCATTGATTGGACAAAGGCTGCCTGTGGGTCCCCCCTCCTCCGTCTGTGGAAACGAAGCATAAGCACCGAAAGAGATCAGAGTTGCCATTTGAGTTGACATCTGTGAGCCTCCATTTCTTGCTCCCTAAACTGGATGGCTTGTTTCTGCAGGTGGCAGGAGAGACGCAGGCTGCAGACCCTCCGTCAGCCCTGCTCCTTCCTCCCCTTCCCCTGAGCGGATACAGTACACAGCTAACCTCCTAACGCAGACGGCTCTTTGACTAACTCATTGACTCAAAGCCAATTAAGCAAAAAGTCAGGATTCGAAGCAAGATGTTCCGACTCCCTATTTAATTTTCCACTGCAATGTGAGGAGATGGCATTATCTTCAATTTATAGATGAAAAAATGGAGGCGGCATGTGATTACACCCAGTTTATTTTTATTTAAATGAGTATTCCTTCGAGAACATTGAATAGGCTGCATTACCTGTATTTATCGACACAGAGGCCAATGGAATGCATGGAGAATACGTAACCCAAGAGGTGATTGCGACCTCTGGAGAGTGATTTATCACCCCTGGATAATACCTTTGGGGTAAAATTGAAGTTTTAGGGTAATCTATTTAAAAGGGCTATTTTTTACAATTGTTTTAAAAACCCTAAGACATTAATGGATTACATATTTTAAAAATAATCCCATGTTTATGGTAGTGATACCTACAGGAAAATGTTATCTTTTTTTTTGTAAAAAAGATTTTATTTATTTATTTGAGAGACAGAGAGACCATGAGCAGGGGGAGGGGCGGAGGGAGAGAGAGAGAAGCAGAGTCCCCACTGAGTAGGGATCCCAATGCTGCCAGATCTCAGGATCCTGGGATCACAACCTGAGCCGAAGGCAGACACTCAACCGACTGAGCCCCCAACGTGCCCCAGGAAACAGATTTCTAAATTTGTCTAATTCTTATGGTGTTAACACCTTGGACCAGAGGAAGCAGGAAAGCAGGATGCATTTTGATATCTACAATAATTAAGAATGGCATAGTAGAGACTGAGCCATTTTTTAAACATTTAAAAAAGATTTTTGCACATCGATACCTAATTTCCTTAATTTTTATTTTAGTCCTCCTACTTTCTCATAAAGCTGATCCACCATTATTTGTTTAAGAATTTCTATAATTATTTCTACTTTCTATCAACATCTTCTATAAATACTTAATTTAAAATCATTTTATAGTTTGTTTATATTATTTGTGACATAAATAATGCTTATATTAATAATCTCTTTAAGGCAATGTCTCATGCACATTTGTGAAATAAAAAAGCACTAAAGCCTAAAATTTTCACAAGTTTTAGAAGCAAAACTTAATATTTTTCTTAAATTTGAACTCAAAATTCATTGAGTCACTATCTTGCTTCAGGCGGACACTGACAGGCCCCATGGGAGAGAGGTCAATGTGTTTGAAGTCAGGTGTTGACCCAGACCCTTGGGGATGTTACATGACATACAGCAGACTCGCCATATCATCTTTTTTTTTTTTTTTTTAAAGATTTTATTTATTTATTTGACACAGAGAGAGAGATCACAAGTAGGCAGAGAGGCAGGCAGAGAGACAGGGAGAGGAGGAAGCAGGCTCCCCGCTGAGCAGAGAGCCCGATGCGGGCCTCGATCCCAGGAGCCTGAGATCATGACCTGAGCTGAAAGCAGAGGCTTTAACCCACTGAGCCACCCAGGCGCCCGCCATATCATCTTTTTAAATAATACTAAAATTCCTGAATTCTGAGACTCATCAAGCCCAAAGTTTGGATCAGAGATGGTGGACCGATACTGCCTTCTTAATATTTCAAGTTACTTATTTTTGTTAAGTTTCCTGTCCTGAGACTCCCAGCTAACACATACAGATATTTTTATTTAAAGGTGATATTCTGATTTGCAATATCATTGGTCATTTTTCAGGATACCTTTTTCGTTGCAACCTCTCTGACAGTCATTTCATTTTTAAAATAACGTTTGTGAGTTTTAATAGGATTGAAATGGTAGCCCATTGTTGTTTTAATTCAATTTTACTTAGATATCAGCTAATTTAATTTTTCAAATGATTGATAGAAAGAATCTCTTGACATCAAGCACTCAGAGTTGTGAGGAAGTTCATATTACAGTTTCTTTATATAAAATGTCCCTGAATTTTCCTTATGCATTTATACACAGTCTTTAATTATTGCTATGATGTGCTACTTATATTCAACATTGCCCCTCACATTTATCAGAAATATTTCTCTATGTTTTAAAATGTTTTTAGATGCATTTTAGCTATACTGGTTTTCATGGCATAGAATTCAGTTCTTTTAGCTTTTACTCTATAATCCCTTCAATTGCTTTATTAGAACACGGTCATTTTTGAATAGTTAACTAATAACCTTTCAAAACTAATAAAAATAATATCTTTACTATACTCCTAACTTAAAAACAGATCAACTCCTGGCTCAGATATGATCAGAAAAGTTCATTCCCTGTAAACCACAACTTCACTACAAACATGTTTAATTCATCGTATAAAATTTATACGTATAAAAGGTCAAAACTCAAATCTGGTTTATGGACTACAACCAACATGTACTAGGCTTTCTCTCGCTGTTTTCATAAAGACTGTCACAGCTTTGAGCGGACTGTCCGGCTGCACCAGTCCTCCTTGCAATCTCTTCCAGCATAGTCTAGCCTAAGATCCGGGTCATTCACGGTCACATAATGCTTCCTAACTTAGTGACTGCTATGCGCACACCTCTTGGCTCCAAGTGGGTAGGAAGGTGATATTAAGGTTGATCCCTGCCCTCAAGTATGCTACAGTTCACTGAGGAGGCCAGGAGACATTGCAAGTCAGGGCAAAAGGTCAGAAGCTCCCCAGGAGTGACCCAAACCCTAAACGCCTAGTTCAGGAGGACACAGCAAGGGGGAGGTACGGATTGGGTGACGTGCTTCAGATTAGCTCTCCAAACACTCCATTTTAAACATGATTTTAAAAGGCAGCCGGTAAAGCCAGGATAATTTAATACAAGAAGAAACTGGAATCTTAGGAAGTAAATTTGCGAATATTAGAGCCAGAGCCCATAACATAAGATTATCTGCTACGCTTTCTAGGAAATTGACTGGAGGACCGGCATGCATTTGAGCTTCCTGACAAATGAGGTCATAAGGGACATGTATACTAAACTAAACCGCATGTGATTAAAAATGACCATTTGTTAGGAGAAATCAGATGGGCCCGGACCCTTGTGTTCCAAACCCGAACTTGGGCTCAATAATTTCCTAAAGCCCGCTGTCATGGTGAGGCAGTCAAACAACTCAAGAGGACAACTCATAAAAGAGAATTTATGAGGAACAAAGTTTAATGAAGGCCAGAAAGCCAAGTTTCTGGTCATTTAGCTTGACTGCAGGACAATATTCAGAGTAGCTCCTATGCTGAGGACAACTGTGCAAGAACCAAGGCGTGGTCACGGCCACTGGAAGTTTCCAGAGGGGATGGTGGGGAGGGATGGGGGAGACAGGTGACGGGGCCGAAGAGGCACCAACTTCCATTTATAAAACAAGCCAGTCCCAGGACGAAGAGTACAGCAGAGGGAATCGTCAGGAATGTTGTAACCGTGGACCCTGACAGACAGGGACTAGGCTTATGAGCAGAGCACGCGTGAAAAATTGCTGAGTAATTATGTTGCACATCGGAAACTAATACAACATTGTGTGTCAACTACACTTCAGTTAAAAAATTAGATGTCCTAAGTTTAAAAAAAATAAGCAGTGAATAAAATGGGCTGAATACTTGCATCCATTAAGATAATCATAGGGCTTAGATCTATAATAGGTCGATGTGGTAGCTTCTAATGACAACTAGTCTAATGTGAAATGGTCCATGCAACTTGGTTGTAATTTTAAAATATTCGGTCAGTTTCAGTTTGCCCATTTGTTCAGAATTACTGCTGATACATTCATAAGAGGGACTGGATTATAATTTACTTCTTCCCTGTGTCCTTGTCTGGCATTTCATGATACCAGACACGTCACACAGACCTCCCCCAGGACTGTCCATAAGCAGTACGGTACTGGAGACAAGCAAAAGAAATCATGCGAATTATTGGGAAGGAAGATTAAAATGGTCACATTTATAGATAATATTGCTAAGTACATAGAACCCCAGGAAGCCTGAGGACAGATTGTTACAATTAATTCTCATTTGTTGGATAAAAGACCAAGTGCCTCCCTACAGCTAGTAACAACTATTTAGAAAATGTAGTTCAAATAATATGCTGTTTTGATCTCATCTACAAGTACAGACTAACTAGTGTTAAATCTAATAAAAGGTGTTAATTATCTTTAAGCAAAAAATTATAATCACATCATGGAAAAACATTTTTAAAAGATCTAAAAATATGAAGTGATATCATAATCTAAAGATGAGAAGGCTCATTATTATAAAGTCATCGTTCTCCACAGATTAGTCTTTCAAGTTCTAGCCAATTCCAACATGATTCTCAACAGGGTCTCTTTCTGATAAGATGACTCTGAAAATCACTGTGGAAGAGCAAATGTCCCAAACCAGCCAAGGTCATTCTGATGAAGAAATAGTTGGGGGGCACTTGCCATCCCAGACATTAAGACATTCTAATCCACGGTGAACAGACAGGGGGAAATTGTGCAGGAATGACAGATGGAATAGAAGACAGAACTCGACAGGCTCAGATACATGTCAATGGAAATTAAAAAGATGACAAATGTACATTTTATTTTTTAAATGATTTTTAATTTTTTTTAAAGATTTTATTTATTTATTTGACAGAGAGAGAGCACAAGCAGGGGGAGTGGCAAAGGGAGAGGGAGAAGCAGGCTCCCTGCTGAGCAGGGAGCCCAATGTGGGACTTGATCCCAGGACCCTGGGATCATGACCTGAGCCAAAGGCAGACACTTAACTGGCGGAGCCACCCAGGGGTCCGTGTACAATATACTTTAAATAAGGTGCTCGGACAACTTGTTTTCATGTGGAACAAAATGGTAAAATTGGCTCTCTACTTTGTATTGTATACTGAAACCAATTCAGGCGGGAAAAAGACTTTAAGATGAAACAAAAACTTCAAAACGCTTAGAAGAAAATGTGGACGAGTGTTGTTAGGTTGTCGGAGCACAAATCGTACAAATAAGGATTGACCAAAGTGAGACGTTTAAAAATAAAAAACTTCTGTCCATCAAAAGAAACAACAAATAATGAAAATAAAACAAGACATAAACAGCAAGAAGGCGCTGTGAGTGTAAACATAAATAGAAAAGGACAAGTATCCAGACTATTAAAGAACAACAAACCCATCAGGAGGGATGTCAAAAACTCAGTGGAAAATAAGCAAAAGAAATGAAAAAAAAAAGGCAAATGCTCAATAAACATGAAAATATGTTTAAATCCACAAGTAACAAAAATCATCAAGACCACTATGTACTATTTCTCATGAAGCAAACTGGCGAAAAACTAAAACCTGCAAGGGCTAAAGAGAACGTGGATCCATTTCTAACTGGTTTCATGATTTTGGGGGGGCAATTTGACAACAGCTGGTTAAGGGGAAGCTGCAGCTACTCCATGACCAAATAATTATACTCCTAGATAACCTATCTTCAAACACTTCTCACACATATGAGGAGAAAAGCACCAAAAATAAAAGCATTTTATAATAAAAAACAAAGCAAGGCAAGAAGCAACTTAAGTGCTCTTCAAAAGAAAAACAAATTCATCAAAGCATATCTGTGTAACAGAACATCACATAACATTGGAAAAATAAATGCACTTGAGCTCTATATCAACATCTGAAAAGAACAAGGTGCAGAAAGACTAATACAAACTCTCTTCTATCTAGTTTCTAAATCGGCAAGATTTTTACCAAGCATTGTTTAGATATATGTGCAAGTTTCCAAAGTATAAAAGCATACCAGTGTCCAAATTTAGGACAATGACTCAGAACCTGTGCTGCAGAAGGACAGTGATCAGACTCTGGAGAAGATCATGTCCTGGGGGGGCGGAGGGAAGGGAGAAAGAAACTTTGTTACGAGTTTAAGTGGGTGGAGTTACATGGTTGTCCATGATGCTGTTTTTTGCTATCTTTCTGAATGCCTGAGAGAATTAGCAATACATTTACGGTGATGATATAAATGCGTGTACACAGGTGTGCGTGTGTTTTGTTGGGCCCTACCCAATATATTCTGTAAGCAGAAGCCAGGAATCTACAGTTTTAAAAAAAATTTTCTGTGTTTATTTGACAGAGAGTGGCACATGGGGAGGGGCAGAGGGAGAGGGAAGAATCTCAAGCTGACCTCGTGCAGACTGTACAGACCAATGCTGGGCTTGATCCCACAACCCCGAGATCATGGCCGGAGTAGAAACCAAGAGTCAGAGGCTTCACTGACTGAGCCACCCAGGCGCCATAGGAATCTGCAGTTTTGAAAAGCATCACAGAGGCCAGAGCAAGGGGCAACTTCAAAGTAAAAACACAGCATGAGTCCTTGGGGACTTTTTAGCCTGATATGAAAATATTAAAATGACCAGAGATACAAGTGGCATAACAAAGATACCAAAACAAACAGACAGTAATATGTATGTGGGTCAAGGCTGGGGATGGTTTTAGACCTGCGTGGGGTAAATGTACTCATTCATTCAAGAGTCTGTCAATGGTTATTTTTGCCCCAGGCACTACACGAGATTCTGGGAACGAACGGGGCATGGAACACCGTGGGCAAGATTGCTGCCCGCTGCGGTTTACATGCTCACGTGAACAAACCTTCAAGTAGGTAAGACACAGAGGAGCTGGTTCCCTCAAACGCCACCACCGGGGCAGGGGGGGGGGCTTTTCCTAGATGAAACACATGCATTTCCTCATTCCTTCAACAAAGAGTCCTTAAAGCAAAGGGTGTGTGTCAGGATTGCCTGAGGCAGCAAAGAGCAGTACCGTCGGACCCTGGGGTTTCGAGCACAGAAGGAGCAGACAAGCTCACCCTCCACCTAATGTCAGAGCACGTAGGCGCTTGCCAACGAACCCATCTCCTTGATGGTCATTTTCAAATTATGGACATATAAACATAGAACTAATACATTTTAGGAGATTGTAAGTCTTTGACATAGCTATAACACTTAACCATGAACTCTGAAAACTCTGTATGATGCTAGGATATATTAATAAATTGCTGAAAGAACTTACTCTTAAGAATGCTTCTGAAAACTTCATCAGGATCAAAAGCTTTTGCACAGCAAAGAAACAGTCAACAAAACCAAAAGACAACTGACAGAACGGGAGAAGATATTTGCAAATGACATCAGATAAAGGGCTTGTATCCAAAATCTATAAAGAACTTCGCAAACTCAACACCCAAAGAACAAGTAACCCAGTCAAGAAATGGGCAGAAGACATGAACAGACATTTCTCCAAAGAAGACGTCCAAATGGCCAATAGACACATGAGAAAGTGCTCAACACCACTCGGCATCAGGGAAATACAAATCAAAACCACAGTGAAATACGAGCTCACACCAGTCAGAATGGCTAAAATTAACAAGTGAGGAAACAACAGATGTTGGCGAGGATGCGGAGAAAGGGGAATCCTCCTACACTGTTGGTGGGAATGCAAGCTGGTGCAGCCACTCTGGAAAACAGTGTGGAGGTTCCTCGAAAAGTTGAAAATAGAGCTACCCTACAACCCAGCAATCGCACTACTGGGTATTTACCCTAAAGATACAAAGGTAGTGATCCTCAGGGGCACATGCACCCGAATGTTTATAGCAGCCATGTCCACAATAGCCAAACTATGGAAAGAACCTAGATGTCCATCAACAGATGAATGGATAAAGAAGATGTGGTATAGATATACAATGGAATACTATGCAGCCATCAAAAGAAATCTTGCCGTTTGCAATGATGTGGACAGAACTAGAGAGTATTATGCTAAGTGAAATAAGTCAATCAGAGAAAGACAATTATGATATGGGCTCTCTGATATGAGGAACTTGAGGGGCAGGGCAGGGGGTCGTGGGGAGTAGGGAAGGAAAAAAATGAAACAAGATGGGCTCAGGAAGGAGACAAACCATAAGAGACTAGTAATCTCATGAAACAAACTGAGGGTTACTGGGGGGTGGGAGGGGAGAGATTGGGTGGCTGGGTTATGGACATTGGGGAGGGTTTGTGCTACGGTGAGTGCTGTGAAAGGTGCAAGCCTGGTGATTCAGAACTGTACCCCTGGGGCAAATAATACATTATATGTAGTTAAAAAAAAAAAGAATGCTTCTGAAAAATTCAGTGTTTTTTTTAAATAAATAATAAATGGAAAAGTTTTTTTTAAAAAAAAACCTTATTACAAATCTTGCTTCAAACATCATTTATTCTTTCTTCCTGATGAGAATATGCTATATGTTAACTGCATAAAACTTAGAAAATTCACACAGACAAAAGAAATCACCACAAATACAGCACCTAGAGAAAGTGCTTGATTCTCCATTATATTTCCTCAGCATCTTTTGCTTTAAAACAAATATTAAAAATTAAAAAATCATGTGATCAAATAAATTAAATTTTAAAATAAAAATGCTTAGAAATTAATCTCATTTTATTTTGCTTATCTATTTATTTTTAAAGATTATTTACTTGAGAGAGAGCGTGCATGTGCACTTGTACACACACCAGGAGAGGGACGGGCAGAGGGAGAAGATGTTCAAGCAGGAACCCCAGCCCCCGAGTATGGAGTGCATTCGGGGTTCCGTCTCACCACCCCAAGATCAGGACCTGAGCTGAAACCAAGAGTTGGATGTTTAACCAACTGAAACACCCAGTTGCCCCTGACATTTTCATTTTTTTTTATTTTTTTATTTTTTTATTTTATTTTTTTTAAGACTTTATTTATTCATTTGACACAGAGAGAGAGA
>LNAC01000187.1:390259-477490 GCA_002007465.1 Ailurus styani
CTGCTTCTCCGCCCCGCCCTCCAGCCCCCCTCGTGTTTGTGCTCTCACTTTCTCTATCTCAGATGAAGACATGATTTTTTAAAATAAAAGACATAGGCAGCCCCTTTGTCAAACACATCCCATGAGATATTGATCATTAGGCCTCCGTCTTTTTCTCAAACTACTATGAAATTTCCCGAATCGTCCATAGTGCACAGTACATCAGTTCCAATGCCGTGCTGCTGTGCGAGAGTGCCAGCCTGATGACCGTCGGCTGCGTGGTCACGGACTATGGATAGGGACCCCCCCCCTCAACCCCCTGCCACCCAGCTGACTGTCTCGGCCGCCAGCAGAACGCCGTCGTCCTCGGGGGATGGGCTCCCTGGGCTCCCTGCAGGGTCCCGGGCTTCTGGACGTGCTGGAGAACGCTCATGTTTCTAACCCAGGGTCTGGTACACAGTTGGTGCCTACTAAGAGATGGTGGAACGGAACCTCCAACGTGTTTGAAACTATTTTCCCAGAAAACAAACCAGAGCAGAACACTTTCCCAGAATAAAGAGAAGAGCTAGGGTTCTCGAAACAAAGACCAATGTTAATCAGTGTGCTGCTGGAAGCACTCACGGCTTCAGAGGTCGTTTTGGGAAAAAGTAAATTTAAATTTTAACACGACACTTCTTATAGGTCTGGGCAACCAAAACATACTTAAAATACATGCATATATATGTAAAACTCTTCTTTTGGTGGCTAAGCACGTGGATTTCGGATGCAGACCTCTGCCGCTGGTCCACCTGCCCTGTGGTCGTGGGCCGGCCGCTTGGCCTCTGCAAGCCCAGCTGGCTCACCTGCGGGGTGGCAATAGGAATGGTACCTTATTCATCGTCTTGGTCTGAGAATTAATTACATGAAATACGGAAAGCACTTAGCCGATCACCCTTTTGGGGTCAAGACGACAGATATTTTATTCTCATCTGAATATCTACCTTACATCAAATCATTTAATCCATCTAGAAGTAGGATTTCTGGGCACAGTGAATTAGCTTCTCTCAGATGGCCTGTGTCTTGATTTTTCTACTGAAATTATAAAAAGTAAATTTTTGTTTCAATAATAAAAGTTTATTTTTAAACTTGAACAGAAGCCCCAGGTAGTAAAATAGAGTTTTCTGTAGACAGACATGCTTTGTTAATAATACACAGTATCTGAAGTTCCATAAAGCCTAACCGTGCTCTAACAAAACCACTGGGCAGTTTGTGGCAAGGATAATTGACAATAAAAATTCACAGCTGTCTTGGAAGACTTGTTTCCTTGGAGCCATTATTAATAAGAATCAGTGTCAGGAGTGAAAAACGAGGTTTTAAAAGTGATGTGAATTATAGAACTATGGCAATAAAGCTATGACTATCCACAAGGAAGAGTGGGCATCGATAATCAAGGTTGATTTTTTTCATTTTTATGTCAGTGAGGTACGAGGGAGCTGTACCGTGTGCTTTAATGAAACAATATGGATTAATGGTCACTTAACCAAAAAATCCTCTTTCTTACAAATCACTTTTTAATTTAAATATTGTATAATTTTATAGTTAATTAGACCTCAACAAAATTGGAAATAAAAATAAAGATCTCCATGCCCTGTCAAAAAAAAAAAATCTAACCGAAAATATCTGTGTGGGTTTCGTTGGTTTTAATGTGAACCCATAAGCTAGGAGCGGTAGGAGAAAAAGATGAGATCCATGGCTTGGAAATGTTCTCCCTCCAGCTTAGATATGAAAGAACATAAGGAAAAAACACACGGCCAGCCCCTGTTCCCTCCCCTCGCCACTCTGGATATGACAGGGCAAAGCAGAAATAAATTCCTCTAAATATTTGGTTTTTCTATGAGGCTTCTCTTAAGAGGTCCTCACGCCCGCCATTCACAGAAACCCAGATGAAGCTAGCTTGCCACAGCCCCCACCCCACCCCCTTCCATGGACCTGTGATCGGAAGGACCAAGCCCTGAGTCTTTCTGTGTTTGCTCATGAAAAGCTGTACTTCTCATGAAATCTCTTAGTAGCAATTATTATCTCATGCTAATAGGGTCCCGACTCTCACCATATTGTAAAATAATAATTACAAGTTATCACCTTTCAAGTGCTTAATTAAGCTTACTTGTAAGACTTGTAATATAAACACTTGCCCTGGGGGAAATAGGTCTTTAAGATGATGGCGTAGCTAGGCATCTCTGCAGCAAGCTCTGTGTGTTTCAACAAGTCTTTCGCAGAAGACTTCTCTCCATCAATGTCATTCTACCATCACTCCAAGACATTGCTGTTAGAATCACTCTTTTCCTGCAAATATAGCGCCAAAAGCAGGGTGCCTAGTCTTCATTATCAAACAAGCTTCACAGCTGTTCTTCACCCAGTAATTGGGAAGAACGGCTGAGAAACCGCGCTTTCGACTTGGGAAGCGTGGCGTAAAGGGAAGCAAGGGTGCGACCACGGGAGGGAAGGAGTGTCCCACATCTGGAAGAGGGAGGACGGATGGAGGCTGGGGGTCTCCAGAGCACGCCCCCTTAGCCACCCCACTCATGCAGCACTTCGGAAGGCCTGGCAGAAGCAGAAACACATGTCCCGAGAGGATGGAGCCCATTTTCCAACCATCCTCCTCCCACTGCTCACTCTCACTGTGTGCACACAGGACTGACTTTCCATGGGGTTGCAGTTCCTGTCCAGAGGCAAGGTCCAGGGAGGAACGTGGACCCCACATCCTAGAGAAATCAAGCCCTGGATGAAACCCCAGCGACTCAAATAATGCCAAAGGAACCAGCTCGGGGAGAAAATCTGAAAATATTCTTGGACAATAAGGAAATGCTAGAAATATCAAGCAAGTTATTTTTAAATTTCAACATCCAAAGACTGGGAAAGTTCTTCTGGGAAGATGGAAGTGTCTAGAAGCATTTTTCTCCAGCAGATTTCCTACTTCAAAAACGTTTGCTTCGTTTTTGGGAAAGCTATGCATTCACATTATTCAAACGTAAACAAACCAACAAAACTACAAACAGTCATCTATGACCAGCTCACCCCCGTCCATTCACTGTCCTGCCCACCGTACCCAAAGAGCTGAGCACAGTTACTGCTTTCCTTTTGCATCCTTCCAGATTTGTAGGCAGATCTGGGCAAATGCGAATATGTGCTCCCCTCTATTAGAACACAAAGTTGTGCATTGTATATTTTTCTCTTAAGAACGTATCTTTGAGACCCTTCCAATTCAGTAGATAGACTTCGTTCTTTTTATAACAGCCCGAAGGGGTAGGTGGATGGGAGTAGCAAGTGCTCTTTCAGCATTTTCATACTGGTGGGCACTTAGGTTGCTCTGGTCTTCGCGTCTGGGGACAAAGCAGAGGAGAGGCAGGCTGTTTAAAACTATTCGGGGCGCACGTTTTTCTGCTTTTGATGGATTTTGCCAGACTGCTCTTCGTCAGCAATGTATGACTGTGCTTGTATCCTTAAAACCTTCTTGTTTTCAAGTCTTACACGAAAAATGGTATCTCGGCGGGGAGGGTGAGTATTGTTAATATGTGTATAGGTCACTATCATTTCCTCTTCTGTGAATTCAGTGTTCATATCCTTTGTGGCCACTTCCCTTCTTCTATGAAGATATTAGTCTTTTTTCTGGTTGATTTGTAGCGGTTGCAAATTTCTTCTCCATTTTTTTTCCCTTGCCGTTTTACTTAATGGTTTGTTGCAGAAGTTTTGTTTTTAAATGAAGTTAAATGAATCAGTCTTATCTTTTATGGCTTCTGAATTTTGAAATACAGTTAGGCCATTACTTCGCTGGGTTTATACGAGAATTCTTACATTTCTTCTAGTATTTTTGTGAGTTCATTTTGAAAAAAATTAAATCTTTAATTCATTTGGAATTTCTCCTGGGGTACAACATGAAATACTGATCCATGCATAGCTTTTTCTAGATGGCAACAATATTTTCTTTCACCGTTTATTAACTAGTCCTTTCAGGGGATACAAAATTCTCTCCTGTGTTTGGGCCTATTTCTGGTCTTTCTGTTCTCTTGCATTGACTTGGGTTTATCATATGCCTTTACCATTGTTTCAATTACTGAGGTTTTGTAATATGTTTTAGTACCTGGTAGGGCAATTTTCAATGTATTTATTTTGCCATGTGACCTTTAGAATCATCTTATCTCGTTAAAAATAATTTTCGTCTATTTATTGGAATACTGATTTATAAAATAGCTTAGAGGGAAGTATCAACTTTACAAGGTGAATTTTTTTTCCTGAAAATACAATATGCTAATTTTGATTTCTAATAATTTTTAGGCTCATTTGTGGTTCTTCAAAACATGGCAGGAAATTGAACTATCATCATATTGCATTTTTCCTTTGGTAAGTATATTCCTTACCCAAATCATCCTCAGGAACGGTAGCTGGAAGATTATGACAGATGCCAAATTATCTTGAAATTAAACACTTAAGAGTAGGCTTTTATGTTTCCCTGACTTGATTTTTCAATGAAAAAAAAAATGCCCGTGTATTTAATAAGGCAACATTGTTGCACAACCTGAATTGTTCAGTTTTCAATTGCTTATTCTAGGGAGGCATGTTATCTGTTGCCTTGAAGTCCGATTCTACTTCTCATTACTACATCATGAAGTTTAGAAAAACATTCACTTACTTCTAGAAAAATAAAAAGACATCAGATAGACTTAAATGACTGTAAATGCACACATCTGAGGAGACGACGTGATCTGATGCCCACAGGGTGTCAGCCGCTGGCAAAGTAAGGGGCGCTGGGAGCCCAGTGGCCTCCTCTCGAGGTCAGGAACAATCTGTGGGACGCCCGCAGCAGAGTCCCACAGCAGTTGTGAGACCCTGACATTAGAGCGGATCTGTCCAGGTGAAGGAGAGAAACTTTCCTGGGACTTGTCCAAAAGTACATTTTAAAGATGAGGGGTACCGGGGCTTATATTCATCCTTCTCAAGCAGCTCTGGGACAGTGTCTATCTGACTGCACCCAAACAGCAGGTGTCCCTCAGTCCTGTTCCTAACTTCAGGCGTGCAGACTCCCCAGACAGACAGACAGACAGACACACACACCCCCCCACATGAAAGAGAGTAAGAAGGATGGAAGGAAAAGAAGAAAGAAAAAGGGGAGGGAGGAAGGAAAAACCAAAGAAAAATAAAAAGGAAACCTAATCCAGCAATGACAAAAACTTTTCAAGTCTGGGAACGAGAAAAAAGGAAATTGTTTATGCCAAAAATTGGCCACAGACTAACACAAGGCTTGGTCCCAACTCCAGTGACTCACTGACCCATACGTGATGAGGATGCATAAGACACAGGCAGCGCTCATTAGCCGCGGGAACGTTTCCACAGTTTCTGGAGGACCGCCCGGCGGAAGGCTCCTCCACGTTCATGGCCATGCCCCCCCCCATCACTGGCGCTCACTCCCCCCACCGCCGTCCGCTCACCTAAATGTCTTCTCTCCTTCAAGATGTCAGCATCATGTTTTTTCCCGACAATTCTGCCATGGTATTTCTTTCATTTGGGGGGTTTCATTTAAGTATTTTGTATCCCTTGTCATTTCACAGGTTTCTGCCCTTTCTGTCTAGGCAGATGAGAAGGCTCCAAACAGCGGCACCCAGCCATACTTTCGTGGCTGTGTGTTACTCACACTACATTGCACGACACAAACATTTCCATATTTGTGCGTTCTACTTCGTCTGACCGTGAGCTGGAGGCACAGAAAACCTTTTGCATGGAGTAATAGCTGTCTCTTGCTGAGGGCTTCCCATGATCCAGGTGCTGCTTGAGCCATACACTTGTAGCAATTCATTTAATCTTGACAACAATCATGATGGTGGAAATACTCATTTCCATTTTATTATTCCCCATTTTACACACGAGGAGACTGAGGCCCAAGATCCCTCAGCCAGTGAGCCGTGGAGTGAGAAGCGCGCTTGCTACACCTGTGGCATGAAAGGCTGACTTTACGTAACAAAACTCAGTTCAGCGTAGACGGTAGGAGCAAACCCAGGAGAATCGCAAGGTTTGCTTGTGGCCAGAGCGTTGCAGGGGGTTTAAACCTTCTGGCTCTGCCGCAGCAAGACCCGGGCTCCGAACCCTTGCTCTGATGCTTCACTGTTGCCTTTGGGCATTTTACTTATTGTTCTGAATCTCAGTCCTACCACCCGGAAAATAAGGAATATTAGCACTTTCCTCATATGCTCTTGAGAAATGAGAGATATAAACCAATTTAGGAAAATCACACTGGCTTTAATATGTTCTAGTGTTAAAAATCTGTTTGCAAAAAAATATCAAATGCTGTGGATGGGGCGAGCTTACTAGGATTATTATCATAGGATATTATCATTTTTTGGAAAAATCTGTAGACTTTAGATATAGCCTTTGTTATATTCTGTTGCAATTAATTTAAACGGTGAAGTAATTTGTTGAAAACTTTCCATTTCTGGTTTTAAAGATCTAATTTAGTTTTCTAAAACGTCTCCTTTGAAACTGCAAGAAAAATATTTTTAAGGGCAGAGTCAGTAAAGTATCAGTCGGTCAACGACAATGACTCTTTTTTAATTCCTGACTGTCGAGTCTGTCCCTCTGTCTTACCTACTGTAGGTCCCTGTCCCCTCGGCCACCCCGTCCAGTCTTCCCGGTGAGAAGCGGAAGGGAACGTGTGCGGCCAAGAAAGCAGTCTCTGGCACTGACAAGTTAGGAGGTTAGGAGGACTGGAACCCCGAGAAAAGGGTTTATTTCCAGCTGCTTTTGCATATCCTGTGAGTGGTCGGATATTCCCTACTATTTACCTGAAATAGAAGTTTAGCCTAGAAAGAGCACACGTGTCTTGACAGCTTCCTCCTGATCTGGGCTTATGTGACCTAGTTACACACTTCTCACAAGGCCTTGGAGGAGTTTTCTGGAAGTTTGGTGTGTCTTGACCTCACTCGTCATTTGGCACCAAGCAAGGTGGAGTGCCCAGCTGAAAAGCGCCCTGTGTGGTGTAGACCACGGTGGGGAGACCCTCCCAGATAATCCTCAAGCGTTGGGCAAATTAAGGTCAGTTCTGCATGCTGTTGTTCTGTTTTGCAACCTAGTCGAGTTGTTTATTTCTCACGCCCGCGTTTGTATTGTTTATCTGTCAGATGGACAATACTTCCTGCCCGCCGGCAGTCTGCCTGGGCGGGAATTTTCTCTAACCCAGGAAATGAAGTCGCCCCACGACGGCACGCTGTCTCTGCAGGGACTCTGCCTCCCCTTCCCGAGAGGAGCAGACACTTCGGGAGTATTTCAAGACAGATGCAAAGATGGTGACAAATAAATGGAAATAAATGTGGTTAATAGCGTGCCAGGACATGCAGAATCATTGCATCTCTGCAGAACTGTGGAGACATGTGAGAATGCAATGTGATTCAGGGCTCTTTTATATAGCCGTGGAAAGATTATGTAACACGCAATTTTGACTAAAAAAGATGCTAACTACTTGAGTCTTTCAAACTTTTCATTGTTTTATAATTGATTTTCTGGCTCACAAATAACACGCTCTACTTCTAATTTGTACTTTTAGCTAAAGTGAAAGGAGATGCCTTCTCATGTTTCGACATAAAAACACAGACTGGATCTCATGATCATTTCATTCTGCACTTGCACTCAGAGGTCTTTCCCTCTCTGTTTCCCTAGAAGACTGGGTCAGATGGCATTGAAAACAATGACATGTTCTTAGGGGCGCCTGGGTGACTCAGTGTCTGCCTTTGGCTCAGGTCATGATCCCAAGGTCCTGGGATGGAGCCCCGTGTGGGGTCTGGTTTCCTGCTCAGTGAGGGGCAGCTTCTGCCCCTCCCCCTGCCTCTCCCTCTCCCTGTGTCCCCCCAACCCCCCCTGCTCCTGCTCTCTTTCTCTCTATCAAATGAATAAACAAAAAATCTTTAAAAAATGACTTATTCTTAGATTAAGGGGTTAAAAAGAGAAACCAAGAATTATGTTTACATAAATATATATTTATTTTAAAATATTTGATTGAGATATAAAGCTACACACCCTAAGATGCATCCTTTATTTTTTATTTTTATTTTTTTTAAAGATTTATTTATTATTTTAGAGAGAGGGAGAGAGAGAGAGTGGGAGGATGGGTAGGGGGAGAGGGAGTGAATCCCAAGCAGACTCTGCACTGAGTATGGAGCCTGACAGGGGGCTCGATCTAATGACCTTGAGGTCATGACCTGAGCCCAAACCAAGAGTCAGTCAATTAACTGAGCCACCCGCGTGGCCCACGATGCATCCTTTAAAAGTGTACACGCAGTGGCGTTTGTACACTCACAAGGTGGTGTGACCATCACCACCATCTTCTTCCGGAACATGCATCACCCCCAAGGGAGGTGGCACACCCATGGGGATTGACCCTCTGTTCCTTCTGTCCCCAGCTCCTGACAACCGCTCATCCACTTTCTGTCTGTGTCTGCAGATTTGCCTATTCTGGACATTTCATGTAAGTGGAATCGCACAACAGATGACCATGGTGACTGGCTTCTTCCCCTTGGACAGACTTCCTAAAGTTCATCCGCGTTTTAGCACGTATCAGTACTTCTCTCCTTTTTATGGCTGAATACTATTCCACACTGTGTTCATCTGCCTGTCAGTTATTAGACATTTGGGCTGTCTCCCCTCTGGGGCTATTATTACACTGCTCCTATCCACACTCAGGAACCCAAGTTTTGGTGTGACTATCCACTTCCACTTATCTTGGGTAGAGATTTACTAGTGGCTTTGGTAGGTCACAGGGCATCTCTGTGTTTAACTTTTCGAGAAACCGCCAAACTGTCTTCCACAGTGGCTGCACCATCTTTGCTTCCCCACCAGCAACACACAAGGGTTTTTATTTCCCCACATCCTTGCCGACAGCTGATGTCTGCATATTTTATGGTGTGAAGTAGCATCTCGGGGTGATTTTGATTTGCATTTACCTGATGACTAATGAGGTTGAGTATTTTCATGGGACAATTGGCCATTTATGTCTTCTTTAGAGAAATATCTATTCACTTATAACTACTAATTATTTGTCTTTTTATTGTTGAGTTGAGGGGTTCTTTATTCTGGACAGTAGATTATCATCACATATGTGATTTGCAAATGTGTTCTCTCACTTAAAGGTTGGTCTTTTCACTCTGAGAGTGTCCTTTGAAGCACATACATCTTCAGTGTTGACGTTCTCTTTTTGTTTGTGCTTTCAGGGTCGTATGGAAGCAACTGTTGCCTAATCCAAGACCACACCATTTACATCTATGCTTCTTCTAAGGGTTTTACAGTTTTAGCTCTAACATTAAGGTTTTTTTATCTATATTGGGTTAATTTTGGTATGTGGTGTAAGGTGGTAATTTGTTTTAAGTATGCTTCACTTATAGCTCTCAAACATTTCTGCATTTAGAGGGAAGTGGAAGATTATGCATTAATAGATTAGAACATCTATGGAAAGAATCCTACCACGTAGTATCTCTAAGGACTTCTGAAGCTCAACATGTCATAAATGATAAATACATAGATAATGATACCGTAGGGCTAGAAATCCAAAGAGTAGTAGGGAAAAAAGGTAGCAAGTCAAGACCAGGCTCTGAAATCACTTTTCCTTGAGTGTCAGTGAAAGGCAGTAAACGTGCTGATTCTGCCCCACGCCACGCTGTGTCCATGTCTGAACCTGATTCTCCACAGTACACCAGAAAAACACTGTCACCGTAATCATCAGTGTTATTCTCACACTTTCTTCCCTTTGTCTAAAAGAAAGCCAGGTAAAACACACCACAAAGTCAATGTGACTTCCACAAAGTCAAATACGTCCCACTCTACGTGAAAACAGTACAAAGAAAACTATAAAGTGTTTATGTGTATTTTATGTTCCTCTAGACAAAGAATCTGCATGAAACTGAATCTCTTTCTTCAGTGCACTTTAAAAATTATTAAAGAAACATTTCCATTCGCGCTGTTGATAAAAATATCCATTCCCGACTCATGCTGCCCAAGAGAACTTTCTGTGAGGGTGGAATGTTCCAGGTCTGTGCTGTACGCATGGGGGCCGTCAGCTGCAGGGGCTCCTGAGTGCTCGAAACACGGCTCGTCCAGCCGAGGAGTTAAACTTTTAATGTCATCTAATTTTAATTAAGATAATTAAGATAATTAAGATAATTAATATTAATTGATTTAATTTTAATTAATTGATTAAGTTAAACTTAGATAACCACAGGTGACTGATACCTTCTGTGTGGACAGCATAGCTTTCCCATCTGACAGCTCTAGTCTGCCCGAAAACCCCACACACGCGCATTTTAGAGTAGCCGGGACGGTCTACCGAAATGGTAACCTATTTCAAAAACAGGAAAAAAGTCGAGATACAGCTCTTGTGGTAATTTGTGTTGGTTCATTTAAACAGCGATGCACATTGCTACAATCACTTCCTTTTTCTCTGCCAAAGGAAAGAATATATGCAGACTTCTGGCTGGATATCTCCTATATGCTGCCAACCGTGTAACTAAAATTAAGCAAAAGTTTAATTGCTAATAGTTTTTTTTTATACCCTGTGAAAATCTTGGAAAGCACATCATCATAGAAATCACATTGAGATAGAAATGTGAAACATTAGCAAGTGTGTCTGTGAGCAGACGTGTCTGGTACCTAAACAAAGAAAGATCAGGAAGCACTGTCTAGTATGGACTCGAGAAGAGGGAGGCGCCTTCGTGTCCTGCCCTAGGGACAATCGGGCCCACTCGTGAGCACTTTAGCTTTTGTGTGTGCAACAGCAATACAACCAGTTACTCACGCCACATGCTGCCTTCATTGTGAGGGACTCTACAGGCACCAACTCCTTGTAGATAAAGGATTGTCCCTAAGCTATTATGTGATTGAATTGTTCTTATGATGGAATTCCAGAAAATACTGACACATATATTAACATCTAAGAAAACAGTTTCTCCACTCAAGAAGGAGCCCTGGCTATTGAATCTTCACGTTGTATGTGTGAAACTCATATAATGTCATAGGTCAATTATGTCTTAGACAAATAAAAATGTGTCCTGGCAAGACCTGAGTTTCAATCTCTATTCCTGAGTAAGTCACAGAAATGCAAACATTATAATAGAAAATTACCAAATAAAAACAAACAAAAGCAAAGCTAAATGCACACGTTCAAAAAAAAAAAAAAGAAAGAAAGAAAGAAATGTAGGCTTTTCTTCTCAGGGCTAGAAACGAGTTCTGCAGGCCCACTGAGTGACTCAAAGGGTCAGATCTCATGGGCTCGTATTTCTGAGTGCGCGGGCACTTAGGAATGCTCAAGTCCCATGTGCTCTGTGAAAAAAGAAAGCCTACGTGCAGGCAGGTGTTGCATAGACAATAGGATTCTCCTTACCAACTCCCAGTCTCCGTACCCACTGCCTAGATAAAACATTTTCCCCGTATCCTTCCAGAATGTTCTGTGCAGGTACTTATATGTGACAGGCAGCCTTCTCTTTCGAGGCGTTATGTAAGTCTTAAGCACTTGAAGGCATGCTCTGAATTGGTGCCCCAGAAACAAAGGAGCTGTTGACTCCTGCTCACACGAGGCACAGCCCGGCCTCCCAGGAGGGTGCACGTCATGGCTCCTCCGAAGATGGTTCCAGCCTTGCAGCTGCAGCGATGCTCGGATGTCACCTGGTTCTCCAGCCGCGTGATGTCATGGCATCGGCACGAGCAAGCGGGACGGTCGGCCGCCCAGCTGCCCCCGCGGCGCACACCCCCGCAGCCCCGCGTGCCCTGCCGGGTCCCTGCGAGCTGGTGTCCCGTCCCAGCCCTGGCGCCTCACCCAAAGCCCCGGCTCCCCCGTGACACGCGAGGGGCAGAATCGGGTCTTCAGAAGGAGGTTTTCAGGGCAGGGCTCGTGTTCTGTTCGCATTTCCGACGTTCCTGCCCAGGACGATCAGCGTTTGAAAGACGGGCCCCCAAGTAGGGGCCCCGCAGAGCCCCGGGCCGGGCCGTCTGCGATCACAGAGTTCGAGAAACCGGCCCCTTCCGGGCCTGCAGAGCGCGGGGAGCGGACCGGCTGCGTCTCTGCGTCTCTGCGTCTCTGCGTCTCTGCGTCTCACCGTCTCTGCGTCTCACCGTCTCACCACCGGCCTCCCGACCCGCCCGCAGCTGGGGCCCCCCGCCCGGTGTCCCCGGCCTGGGCACGTCCTCCCGGCCCCACGGCCGCCTTCCGACGGGGGGCGGCCTGACCGGGGTCCCCGCTTCCTCCCGCGGAGCAAGCGCAGAAATCCCACTCGCTTCCTCGAGCTTCCGTTCGTTCGCCAACAATTCTGCCAACGAAACAAGCAACGGGCCTGCGAAAATGGCAAGAAACGTCCTTTCGAGATCCTGATCCCACCCTGTCAAATCTCCGGTGAAGAAAGGAAGGAAGGGAGGAAGGGAGGAAGGAGGGAGGGAAGAAGGAAAGAAAGAAAAGAAAAGAAGAGAAAGAAAGAAAGAAAGAAAGAAAGAAAGAAAGAAAGAAAGAAAGAAAGAGAAAAGAAAAGAAAGAGAAAGAAAGAAAGAAAAAGAAAAGAAAAGGAAAGGAAAGAAAAGAAAAGAAAAGAAAAGAAAAGAAAAGAAAAGAAAAAAGAAAAGAAAGGAAGAAGCCAACAAAGCAAAAGAAACCTTGCACCGCCCCGCCTCTCTCCCCGGCCTCGCCAGGCCCGGGGGGCTGGTGACCTCTCCTCCGCTCCGTCCCCACTCAAGCCCCCGGGGCTGCGGCCGTGCTGCAGGCGGTGGACTGGGGACCGCGCGGGGCCGGGGCGGACGGGCCCACGGAGCGGGCCGGTGGCTTCTGACCACGGTCGGGCGCCCCGGGTGCCTTGTCCCCGACTCGAAGGGGGTCACATGCCCGATATAAATACACGCCTGGTTGTGTTTGAAACACTTCTTTCAAAGATCCACCTTCAAAATTCCTATTTCTGTGGAAATAAAATAATGTGTAACCCTGACAATATCTTATTTAAACAATGCAAAATGCTTTGGGGGCCCAGCGACAAGGTGAACAGTAAAGCATCACACAGTCTGAAGAAAGTCCGACAAGGAAAGGACACAGGTTGCAGGGATTGTCCTCAGACTTCCAGTGCGATGCGCTTCCCTTAGGAAATGCAGCGTGGTTGGGCTACACACTCCTTTCGTGGTCCTCAACACCCTTGTGTCCCTCTGTCTGGTCAGCAAAGCCCTGGAACACAAGGGAAGGAGCCTAGCAGGCTAACCCCTCGTCCAGATCCTCTGTTCCCGGGGCCGAGCGCCCCCATCGCAGCCAAGGTTTCGGTGATGGCCCTCCACCCCTCAGCCTCTGATGCTCTCCTTGGCCTTCTGGGCTCCCCCCATCATTGCCTGGACCCAGGAGCCTGCTCCTCACTTGGGGGGGGGTTGGGGGGGTTACTCTCCCTCTCCCATCTCTGCTTCTTCACCATCCTTGCTGTACCTTCTGATGGTTATCCACATTTCTTACTATGTATTTTAATGGGAGCTTTACTTTCCAAATGAATCTAGTTGGGAGAAGACCTTGGGAATGGGGTGGGGAGCACATGAACATGGACAGGCTGACACCTTCCAGTCCCACCAGGTGCAGACACTCCAGGAACGCATCGGGGCCACAAAACACCCTTTTCATAGACATCAGTGCACTGAGTTCTTTATCCTCAGATGTGTGATTCTGTCATCAAACTCGTTCTTGTCATTTCCCTTGGTCAAATCCTTCTTAAAAATAGATTGACAAAATGATCTGTGAAAACATGGAGCCATACTCTGAATTTTCATTTTAAATCACTTCAGGTTCAAATCAGTGAGCTTTCACTTATTTCTACCCAAACAGCACAAATGATTATTTTAAAATATGCTCACGCATATCAGGTCTTTTCCGTATTCTGCAGAAGAAATAATCGTTTTTTTCCTTGAAAACATCACTTCTCCTGTTTATTTGTTTGAGCAATGCAAGTCGACATTCCTAGTCCTCTAAAAGTTTCCACGTCTGAAATCATGTCCAGCAGAAAATTTGCCTCTTGTTGCTATGAGAGAAGTGTTTGACAAGTTGTTCTTATATTTTGTGATGTCAACTTGTTCCCTATTGCTTATGTTTTTCCACATTCTCAACAGTATAAATTTTAAAAATTAGAAAATATTCCTAATTTCCAAGTGTTTATTTTTTTCTTTCTACAAATCAAATTCCAGGAAAGTTCAGATCTTCAAGTTTAGTTATTCTGACCAGAACATAGCCAGGAACCAAGAATAAGAAAGAAAAGGGGCTTCTGCTTTAAATAAGATCCCCACTGATAAAAGGCGAGCGTGGGTTAATTAGTTTATTATCAAAATTTCCAGGTGACAATCAGTTAAGAGGCAGATAGGAGAAGGAAGGAGAGGCTTTCCACAATTGTAACCATGGGTGAGAACAAAGTAACCATCAGTGTGACAATAAGTAAAACCCAGAACAGTTAGAGGCAAGAACTCAGAACCATACAAGGCCATTTGCAGCAAGGAAAACAGCCCTCAACCCCAGAAAATCTTTAAAGAGATGTTGTGTTACTACCAATCAAGTGATTCAATAAGCACGTTCAACATCTTTGAGTTTTTTTTTAAGGTTGAGATGTGTTTTTTCATTTAAATTCAATTTAATTAACATATGCTATATTACTAGTTTCAGAGGTAGAGTTTAGTGATTCATTAGAGATGTGAGTTTATTTATGTATGTATTTGAGAGAAAGAGGGAGAGAGCATGTGTGGGAGCAGAGAGAGAGGGAAATTCAAGCAGACTCCGAGCTGAGCATAGGGCCTGATGCAGAGCTTGATTTCACCACCCTGAGATCACAACCTGAGCCAAAGCCAAGAGCCTGATGCTCAACTGATGGGGCCACCCAGGCACCACCCCAAGGCTGAGATATGTTTAAGAGATCATTTCAGAAAGACTTCCCTCAAACCTTTTCAATTAAAAAAAGATCTGTCAATTGTCTAGGAAATTCAGTTGCATGGAACACCAGCATCTTTAAGAATCTCCAATGAGAGGCCTTTCAAACTTGAACACTGTCTCCCTCTGAAAGCCAAATAGAAAAACAGACAACACTAAAGTAAAATGTCAGTGTAAAGTGACGGAACTTCTAAAACTGTAAAGCGAATGTGACTTGGACATGATTATCTTTCACTTTTTAAAAAATATTTTATTTATTTATCAGAGAGAGATTGTATACGCAGGGAGAGCAGGAGAGGGAGGAAGCAGGCTCCCCGCTAAGCAGAGAGCCTGACATGGGGCTCCATCCCAGGACCCTGAGATCATGACCTGAGCTGAAGGCAGACACTCCATGAGTCAATTGTCTGAGCTCCCCAAAGCCCTTATCTTTAACTTTTGTACTTTGCATTTCAGTTCCACTTTGAAAGCAGCTAGTAAATAGCAAGAGTCTTGGGAACAGTCTTGTAATAATAGAAATTAGAAATACATACCTTCCAAAAAATGTTAAAGGGGAAAAGCAAATTGTAGGGACATACAGCAATAATTTTATGTTTTTATGTGTATTTTAAAAGTGCACATAGAGACTCCATATTACTCTTGAATATATGTATTATATTTATATATTCTAGATAAAATATATACTATGATGTATGATAAATATTATATATCCTGAAGATAATCTTTACTTTTCATGACTTGAAAGTTGACGTGATAAAATAGTAACTTTCCATTCCAGATGGTTGGAATACAGCTCTATGTTTGATTATTTACTTTTATCGTTATTATTTTTTAGTTAGTTTCTTTAATAATTCTGTTAAGAAAAAGGAGTTCCCCGAGAGCTCACAGCATGGAAGCACCCGCTGCGGGCCATGGTCTTGCGGGTTCCGGGGGGCCGGTGAGTGTGCACCAGCCCCCGTCTGGGTCCCGGCTGGGGGCGATCCTTGCACCTGCGGAACGCCGGGGCACCGGGCGGCGGGAGCCCGGACGGCTCTCACCGCTGCTCCCGCACCACAGCCACCATTCCGTGAGCCAGCACGTCTTCCGGCACGTCCGCGACTCTCCAGCCTTCCCGCGGATCTCCGTCGTGCTGTCAGGTCAGTGTGGAGCACAGCGGCAAACCCTTCGGAAACCCCGCGGGGCGGGGCCGGCTGGCGGCAGCGGCCGGAAGTCCGTGTGGCGCGGCGGAAGCAGGTGGCGCCGGCCTTCCCAGAATGCACTCTGCCGGCACAATGGCCGCTCCCCCTGCACTTCCTTAGCAACCGCTTCACACCCTGACTGTGAGGCCCGCCTCTTTCGGCCGCAGGATGAGTACTGGCTGCTCATGGACTTTGAAAAGGTCATCGGCTGAAAACAAGCCTGTTTCCTTTGACTCACCGCCCCCCCCAGCCGTGAAACCTGCCTGCCGCGCGGCAGACAAAACCCAATTTGTCGAGGAGGGAAGAATGCACTTCTTGCACTTTTAAAACGGGAATGTAAATTTTTATTGGGGGGATTATTAGAAAAGAAAAGTCCCAGTGTTGATGACCCACATTTTAGGACTCCACTGCAGATGAACAGAAATAGTAAAACACCAAAAGCAAATCATTCTGTCGAAACAATTGTAAACTTCTGTGGTTTAGCTTTTCATGCCGACTATTAAAGTATACTTGTAAATCTCATAGTTTGCGAAAATACACAAGTGATTGATATTTACTTTTAACCAGTATTAGAGTTTAAGACTCACACTGGATTTTCAGCAAGATAAAAATGACCAATGATTATATTACTTCCAGAAAGGAACTGTTTCATATTCTTTTTTTAAGTAGGCTCCACGCTCAGTCCAGAGTCCAACCTGGGTCCTGAACCCACGACCTTGAGATCAAGACCTGAGCTGAGACCCAGAGTTGGGCACCCAGCCAACTGAGCTACCCAGGCCCCCAGGATTAGTTCATATTCTTGCAAAACTCATTTGATAGCAAATTCAATCAGCTTCCACATTGCCAAAGTCTTCAAACAATTTTACCAGGTGCATTTGAGAAGGAATAGAAGAAATTTGCTAATAATATTGATTTTATTATTTTTAAAACCTCTTACGTGATGAGAAAAAAAAATACCAAAACTCTTTCTTATCCAAGATTTTTAGGTATGAAATTTACACTAATTAAATAAACTTATTTTTAGATTGATCCTTTTTTTTTTAAAGATTTTATTTATTTATTTCACAGAGGGAGAGAGATCACAAGGAGGCAGAGAGGCAGGCAGAGAGAGAGAGGGGGAAGCAGGCTCCCCGCCGAGCAGGGAGCCCGATGCAGGCCTCGATCCCAGGACCCTGAGATCATGACCTGAGCCGAAAGCAGAGGCTTTAACCCACTGAGCCACCCAGGCGCCCAGATTGATCCTTGTTAAATCTATAAACAGAATAGCTTTTTCTTACTAATTATGCATATGTATAATGCACATTTAAATTTTTCTAAATAAAAAAGGCACAAAAATAAAAAAACCCGGAGAACTCTGGTAAAATGTCTCTCTGTTAGTGAATTACAGAAGTCTCCAATTGGACCCAAGATCCTCAGAGGCTGAGGGGTGCCTGGCTGGCTCAGTTGGAAGAGGATGTGACTCTTGACCTTGGGGTTGTAAGTTCAAGCTCCACATTGGGTATAGAGATTATTTAAATAAAACTTTAAAAAAAAGGTAAACACTTAAAAAAAGTTCAGAAGCTGATATAATCATGGGTCATTTTTGCTCATTTCCATGGAAGCATACTACTCCAGTAAAACATAGTAGGCAAATAAATGTTTTATAAATAATTGTTTTCACTCTAACTCCTTATAAAACAGGGAGTTATTTTTTTTAAGATTTTAATTATTTATTTGACACAGAGAGAGACAGAGAGAGAGAGAGAGAGAGAGCACAAGCAGGGAGAGCAAGTGAGGGAGAAGCAGAGTCCCCGCTGAGCAGGGAGCCTGATGTGGGACTTGATCCCAGGACCCTGGGATTGGGACCTGAGTCAAAGGCAGATGCTTCACCGACTGAGCCACCCAGGCATCCCACATGTCATCATTGTTCCTAGTAAGTAACCTTAATAGTGGCATTCATCACGTCAGATTTTATGAATTCTCTTGGGTTCACAAGTCCTTCCCACGTGCTATGTCTTCGACTCAGAGCCACGGCTGAAGGCCCTCCGCCCTCTGCCTCTTCCCTCCTCCCTCCCTCCCACCAGGGCCTTATTTTCAGCTCTGAAAGCATCAGGGGTCTGTTCCCTTTCTCCCAGGCCAGGGAGCAGAGTGGAGAGGGGTTGGCAGAGGAGAGAGCTTCCACGTTACACATGGGGAAACCGAGGCCCAGAGCAGGTGAACCACTGCCTGGGGTCGGATCAAGTCGGTACCAGCACCGACAACCCTGGCTGTTTTTGTCATAAACTCATAAAGCCAACCGCATATCTTTGTGCTTTTTTCTCTCATTTCCTTTATTTTACAAATAAGGAGACATGGACATGGCGTGTGGGGGGAGGGGAGGGAAAGGAGAATCTGGAACCTGCTTCCATCATCTTCAAAACACGTATGAGTGGCTGGGAGTCACTCATTTCCCGAAGAGCAGTGTGTGGCCCCGTAGGAGAGGCCTCAGCTTCCACCTGCAGGATGGGCTGCAAGGGGACAAGGGACGGGGTGGGCAGCCCTGGCACCACGGACAACACCGCCGACTTACTGGGAAGTGGCCCGCGTTGCACACGAGGAGTGAGAAACCTTCCCCCCAGAAAGTGTATTTATCTGAGGTGGTGTCGAGGGAGCACAGAGAAGGGCCGTGGGTTTCCAGGGACATAGTGCACTGGGTTTTCTCCTGAGGCAGGAGGCGCCTATAGCTACAGTTTTCCTGGCTTTTCCTGGCTTTTCCGTACGACCCTTCTCAGGAATGGCTGTGACAAGGCACATGACAAAAACACTGACCATTTAGCCGGGGGGGATCTCATCTTCGCACCGGTGGCAGTCTGTTTCTAGGAAGGATGGGGATGCTCAGTTATGCCAAGCAAGCTGGCGAAGCCGGGGCCTTTCTACTGCACAGAGGCAAACGCTCTCCCGCCCTCTCGGCAGAGAAAGTGCCAGATGTGCGAAACTGCTCTGAAGCCCAACAGGTGAGATGGAATGGGTTACCACCTCCCCGCCGCACCCGGGGCATTTACCATTTCTTGTTACGTAGGACTGAATACATAGGAGAGAATGTAGGTGTGAAACACAGAGCTCAGTGATAAAGCACCAGGCTAGACGACGCTAGACACTAAGTCGGCCGCCGTGAGTCAATCGTCAAGCCCAGGCCCAGGATCGGAATGTTGGCAGGGTCAACGCGGCTTCCGCCCGCTCCTCTCAGCACCCCCTGCCTCCTCCCTGCCAGAGCCCCTCGGCTTCTTAGGTTTGTATTATTACCTCCTTAAAAAAAAGTAAGTGAAAGGAAAGTTTTATCACATATGCATGTACTTCTTGAATGCTACGTTGTTTAGCTTTGCTTGGTTTAGGGTCTAAAGAAAAAATGTCACCATACGGAAAGCAATCTTTTGCAATATGCCTGTTTTCACTCGGAATTTTGTTTCTAGGCTTCCTCCGTGTTACAGTGTATAGAAGATGCAGCCCTTTCCACTCTGCACAATGTTTTGTGAACGGAAGAGTTTTTATTCACCCGTGCTCCCGCTGATGAACAGCTGGGTCGTCTCCAGATCTGTTCGGGGGCCAGGTGCCGGGGCTTCTCAAATATACACACCCAGGAACACAGGTGCAGCCCGCCGTGTGCACCATCCACTTCAGGACGAGTGTGTAACTGTTCTCGAGAGCTCGCTGCCAAGTTACTTCGCCACCAGTAATGTATAAGGATTTCCACTGATCCATATCCTTGCCAGTACTGGAAAATTTTTGTACGACCAGTACATATAAAGTGAATTTCATTCACATTTGTCTGGTTACTGATGAGGCTGAGCCTCTTTTTGTATTTTTATTGGTCATTTGGGTTTCTTCTATGAATTTCTTGATTATATCTCTTGCCCATCAATTGGATGGTCAATTCATAAAATTGATTCTAAGAGTCCTTTATATGTTCTAGATACTAAAATACGTAATAAGAAATGTGGCAAGTGACTTGTCCCAAGTGTGTGCTGCATTTTGTCTTTCACGCTAACTTGGTGAGCAGGTGTTCCTAGTTTTAACGTAGCCAAGCCTTATCCATACTTTCTTCTGTGGGTAATGCTTCTAGATTTTGTAGAGAATAGCCTTCCCTTCCCAGAGTCAGAAAGATATTTTCTTATCTTCCTGAAGTTTTAAAATCTTGCCTTTCACATGTAAGCTTTTAATCCATCAGAAATTCATGGTGTGAGGGTGTGAGGTAAGGATCTGGTTTTTACTTCCCCCATGCATAACAGAGTTCCCAAACCATCTCTTGAATGGCTTCTCCTTTTTTCAAGTGCTATGCAAGGATCCTTTTCACTGTAGCAGGAAAAGACGTCATGTTTGGCTCACAACAAAGGAAAGAAATTCTGTAGTGGTGAGTGTGTGCTTGTGTGTGTATAAATAAAGGTCATTTTCTCAGGGTAAAGGAGAACTCCTCTTATCCACAAAGTCACATCATTTTAGCAGTTTCTTACTAGATCTACTTCAGTTCAAGTGTGAAGTGTGCTATTTGTTTCTGATTGCAATAGTACATGGACTCAATTAATTCCTTTCCCAACAACTATACTTTAATGGCAAGAGGAAGAGTCACAGGATTTGCTTTCTAAACATTGCTTGGCTGTTTGGGGGTGCTGGCTATAAAGTTAATTCACTTTATTTTTTGTTTGCATTTCCTGGAATTTACTGTACAGATGTTGACATCGGGCAAGCTGGCAGACAAAGCTCGGGCCCCCGACAAACCTGGCTCACACTCTCACTTCGAACCGTCGGGGTGCAGTCTGGGCACAGAGCCCACAGGTGGCCCTTTCGCCTGCTGCCTCCCGCCCCTTCCCAGATGGCCACGGCACGCTCCTTCTCCAGTCTGCTGAGAGAGGAGCCTTTGCTACCCTGCAGTTCCCGGCTGCGGCTCCGCCCGCAGGGAACATTCGCAGAGCGCCCGCTGTGTCCGTGCCCTGTGAGTCCCTCCAGGACACAAAGCTTAATGAGGCCATTTTCTGTGGCCTTCACTCTATAACCTCCTCTGCTAGAGCTGACATCACTGGCTGTCACCGCCCCTCTCCCAGCCTCGCCAGCACAGTGCGACACGCCCCACAGTGTCCTGCCGATTCTCCAGCCACTTCCAGGGTGAGGTCAGGGCCTTCCTTGGAGTTTTCCACTCTGCCCTTCTGACGGACGTCTTCTTGACCCCCAGCGACATTTCACTCAGCCACTGATGAGTCAACGCTCTAGCACTGAATCGGTGATTTTTAACAACTCATAGGACCTGCATCTTGATAATCCGAATAGACTGCCTTGGACGACTGTATAAGCCCCTGGGCCAGCACCAAGCCCAGCATTCAGAGCTCGGCACATTCTTGATTTACCTGCTTCGTATAGCGTCATGCTTACCAAATCTGCTCTTGCATTCCATCAACAAGGATGTATTTTAAGTGATGGTGACACACCACCGAGTAAGATGCACGTCTTGCCCACGAGGAGCTCAGAGGCGAGTGGGGCATATGGGAACACGGACAGGGAACTGTGGACAGTCTGGTGATGGCCGAGACGGAGAAACAGATAAAGCGACTGCTATCTCTAAGTCACTGTACATGGCCTTGGGTAAAGACAAATTCAAAGTCTTAAGTTGAGAAAGATGAAACTTATAATCAATATAAGATAGTGGTAGAAAGGGCACTGCTTTTAAGTCCTGAGAACTTCCACATCCAGATAAGAAGGGACAAACACGACTCCCCTTATCTCTTTTGCTAAATGCAGCTATAAAACGTGGACAGACTGAATGGAGAAACCATTTGAGGTCTCTGACAATTATACAATAGCAGGTGGATGGGGAGAAAAGACCAGGAATTGAAGTACCTCTGAAGAAGCGGTGTGCTCACCCTTTCCCCCCACCTGTAGTCCCTATTTGAATACAACGCACTTGATACCTGGACGAAGGTGTCTGATGTCTGGTACCTGATCAGCTTCAGGTGGAAAGTAGCTATAGGGGTGGAAAATCCTAACAAGCTGGGAGACTGTGGAAATGACACTGCTTTTTCCTCCTTTCTGCTCCCCATGCCCCAGACCCCAGGCAACATGGTGCTGGTGACGGTGGAATTACAAGGCATCGAGAGCCCCCAGGAGTCAAAACCCTGAGGGCTGAGATTTCCCCTGCAGTAAGAAGAGCCGTGATCCCCAGACAGGGGGCGAACTTCCCCTGCCCTTTTCTCTCTTCATCCCCTCACTGCTTGGCCCACACGAGAAGCAACGTGCAGGATAAAATCCCAAATCACTCGGCACGCGAAACCCTGGAAAACCTCAACTTGCACACGAAAAGACCGCCAACCAATGCCAAAGCAGGAAAGACACAGATATCGCTATCCAAAGATGTCAGATGATCCAGAGAGACGTCTGTTACACAGACAGGATCTGGAAGACCATGGTGAATTTTTAATTTATCCCGTACAAAAGGTTCCACACTGGCTGGAAAACATTTCCTTCCTCGGGACAGATGCCCATTCTTGCCTCAAGCCTGAATGCTGTTGTCTTTTCCATCCTCTCCGCACAGTCCAGTATTCCCTTCTCAGATTATTCACATACATGTCTCTAAGCAGAGTAAGTTTGCATTCGAGTGAAGTGCCTTGAGTTCTCCTAAGAAAACTAAAATTTAACAAATAATAAAAAATAATCACATCTAATAATTTTTTTGCCTAAACATTTGGCATGAAAATGCAATACGATAAAGTAGCCTTTAATATTCAAGAAGGCCAGTCACTTTCTTTCAAAATGTAATTGAAATTTTTCATGCTTAATGAATCCCAATAAGTAAAATAATTGATAGAGATGCTGAATCTGGTAAAGTGGCAAAAATGAGTTTATAACAATTATCTCCACGACAAACCAAAATGAGTATATCATAAGAGAACAGTTAATCAATCCCTAATGTGATTGATTTGTAATGCTGTGTTTTCTGGATGAAATATCAGAGACTTTGTTACACAAAACAAGAATACATGTAAAAGCAGTGAATGAGAATGGTAAAGCAAAGAAGCATAGGATAGATGTCTGGCAAATGCCCCATCAGACCTTGGATTCCCAGGACGACTGAAAGTAAACTCGAGAGCCACTCGGCAGGTTGGGTGCTTCACAATGCCATGCCAGAAGAAAGCACTGTCTATGAGGATTTATTTGGATCATCTTTGTGCACTTTCTAGTTGCCAAATCCTCACAATGAATAACTATTGAGCTCACATTTTGTGCAAGGTGCAGCACTGGGCTTCATCTTCCCGATGGTTGGATTTGCCTGAGGTCTCGGACTCTCTTCTCTTGTACTTAATGTAATTTCTCCCTGTGTCGGTGTCTCTTCTCAGCATTTGCCTCATGATTGTTTAACTTCCTTCCGTTCTTTTCTTTTCTTTTCTTTTTAGAGAAGGGAGGGAAGAGGCAGGGGGAGAGAGAGGGAGAATCTTAAGCAGGCTCCACCCCCAGCATAGAGCCTGACATGGGGCATGATCTCCCAACCCTGAGATCATGACCTGAGCTGAAATCAAGGGTCAGACACATTTAACTGAGCCATCCAGGGGCCCTGATTGTTTAACTTTCTGTATCCATTTCGCATTTGACCACTGGTGGTTCAGCTCTGGTTTAGGTTTGCTATTCCTTATTTGGTACATTCAGCCTCAAGTCTGGGTGTTGATAAATGAACCAAAGAGCAAAGTGATGTAAAGACAAGAAATGATGTCTAGTTAGGGGTGGATGTGTAGAGGAAATAAAGTACACGTACACTAACCCTCCCATTGTGGTTGGCAGAGTAATACCTCTCCACCAAGATGGCCATGGTCTAATCTCTGGAACCCAGGAATGTTTCTTTCCTTGGGGACAGGAAATGTGAAGATGAGATTAAGTGGAGGACCTTGAGATGGGGAGATTATTCCTGCATTATCCAGATGGGCCCAATGTAATCACAAGACTCTACAAAAGTGAAAGGTGATGTCAGAAGAGGAAGCAGGGGGAGATTTGACTCCAGAAGAAGAGATCAGGGTGATTTTATGGAGGGAAGACTCGACAGGACATTGCTGGCTTTGAAGGTGGAGGAAGGAGCCGCAGGCCCAAGGAACGCAAGTGCTCTTTAGAAACTCAAAAAGCCAAGGGAACCAATTCTCTTCTAGAGGCTCTAGAAGGAACACAACCCACTAACACCCTAATTTTAACCCAGTAGACCTGTTTTGGACTTTTAATTCACGGAACTGTAAGATAATAACTTTGTGTTGTCTTAGGCCACTGAATTTCTGGTTATTTGTTACATCAGCCATAGAAAAATAATAGAATGCCCCAAATATTAAGGGAAGAAAAGTTCAGATAGGGGAGAAAGACTCCAGATTAGGGGACGAAGATAGCTGATTTGTTGCCTAACCTAAGTTTAATCCAAAAGTTCTTTTTTCCCCCTTAATCTGAAAGTTCTAATTAAAGTATGTTCACCTCGAATTCTTTAAATCAAAAGTTTCTTAATAATTCAAAATCTAATCACAAAGTTAGCATATAGCTCAGTAAAAGGACTAAGTCATGTGAATTGCTGACAAGTTAATTGTCCTCTGGGATTTTGCTGTCATCCTCCTCATGAATTTGATTTATTGCTTCGGCAAAATCATATTACTAATTTAAGACTGCCTCGCAGGCATTGCCATAGACATCCCACCTTACTTCAATTTACAGAAATTTATTTGGCTCTCCTAACTGAAAATCACTCTATAACCCAGTCAGAGGGTCCAAAGCAGGGCCAAGGTGTGGGAAATCTGATTAAATGTATTACAAACTGCCTAAAAAAGGTTGAGCCCAGGGGCAGATCCGACGTGTAGAAGTGTTGCACTCCGAGGTGGGGATCAATATGGTTTCCCCATTTTTCACTTGACCTTCAGAGAAGAACACTGGACTCAATCATCCAAGCCTCCCCTGACATTTCCTGTGGAACTTGGACCTCTGCTAACCCGATTCATCATATTTCCCCTGGGTCCGTGCATAACGTAGTATTCATCATAAATGAATTTCGAAACTAACACGCCTATTCAGAAGAACATCAAGGACTACATCTTACTGTGTGCCCACTGACGTACTTACTGGTTCAACAGACCAGCTTTTGCAGATGCATCATGACTTAATTGAGACACATCATGTGGAGCAGGAAATCACACGCTCCCATCCCAAAAGTCAGGTTCAATTTCCGTGTAGGGATTACACACAATTTTTGAAAAGCTCTTGAATACAAAGAGAAGAAAATGAGCCATACAAGTATAGACTTTAGTGCTGTCCTCACGCCACTGCATCTCTTCAACACTTACTCTGTAGCATTCTCTGATGTTCCACACAGAATTTCTTGCCTTATAAATGGCTCAGTATGACTTACGTACTCTATAAAAGTATGTAGTCCTCCAAGACAGTCATCATTTTACAGCTGCCTGGTGATCTGTACTCATGTTTGAAATATTTTATTCAGTTAGTCTGTGTTTGTTGAGTTGATGCTCTGCCTGAAACCCATTACTGAAGAGATTAAAGTCATCAAAGAAAGGGTCTCATCCCATTGGTCCAGCTGCAGGTACCCAAGACGCTGTTATAGAATGTAATGGAAATTACTGGTACAGCCATAAATTTAGTCATAATTTCTTAATATATGTCTCCTTAGCCACACTGGGATACATCCTCGTTAAAGGTTGGGGCTATAGGGCTCTTGGGTTCCATCCTCCCCCCCAGCATGCAGCAGGGCTCACTTTCACTCATCCACACCATGTCTATAGAACGAATGAACAAAATAAGAAGCAGAAACACGAAGAAAGAAATAAGAAACAAGAAAGAACAAACAAGAAATAAGAAACAGAAACACATATGTGCATTAAAAAGGAAGCCACTTCCTCAGTATGAGGCGTTTTAGTAGTTTGGTGATTCTGTTTTAAGCATGGTCTAGAGTACTGATGGTCATGGATCACAGAAGAGAGATTCCTTTCAAGAAGGAATATTTCTTTCCCAGAAGCACAGAAGGAAAGATTAAGGGCCTGGTAGGATTATTGGTTTAGAGAAATCTCACATTTGGAACTAAACAGGATGTATGCTGTACAAAGCCATGGCTGGGTGTAGATAGGCCAATTGAAGACACCTGAGGACACATAGCTAGAGAGCGAGGAGGGGTGGAAAAACCCATCTAGCTCAACCCCATTCCTATCAGAGCAGAGGGAGGTGGAATAAAGGAGGTTAAATGACATGTCAGTTGCAAACTGCTAGTTACCTTGAAAGCCAGGAGTAGCCCAGGTTGGATGTGATGAGATGAATGGACTGGTTTCAGGAGGAAGCAAAAGAGGCCATGGAAGTGGACAGGTGTGTCTTCATTTGACTTGTGATGCTCCATTTAAGTGTTCCGTAAAACTCTGTCCATTGGCCCTCTTGGCTGTTCATCCAGAACCACCTCTCAGGCCCACCTTCTTGGTATCTACCTTCTCCTTTCTCCTCCTTTACATTGACTTCTTGCTTGTTCACTTACTACACTAGTCTTTCTTTTGACAATTAAATCCTTTCTCTTCATTTCTAATTTTAGTCCTTTCCACAAAGGAAAGGAAGTTAGGACAATCAAAGACATTTAAATAATTAAAACTTCAAACTCTGAATAAGATAGAATATAAAAAAATAGACAAAACCACTCATACTGTTCCTATTTTTAATCAGAGTTCAATGTAAACAATAGCAAATAATGCCAAATCGCTCCCTTAAACATGCATTTGAAAGATCACCATTCAAACAGCAATCAGCTTAAATGTCTCCCATAATCTTCCTGTTATTTTGTTCTCTCCGGTGTAGGCCACGTTAGCTGGCTAGAGGGTGGGGATCATGGTGGATCTGGGAATAGCCAGAGGCATTGGGATAAGGTAGATTGACTTGGGGGTGGGAAACTATGCACAGACAAGACGTCAAAAGGGACTGCCCAGATAAGATTGCTTTTATCGGTCAGGCATCATCAACACAGATCAAACAAGATGCGGTGGAGCTGGGCTGGGACTTTTCAGCACCAGGGAGAGTTCCTGGTGGACTGGTAACTGGGGAAGACTTGAAGTGAATGTGACCTTTTACCCCCAAAGTCTCAAAGTCCCTTTTCCATTATGATGAGTCCTTATGGCAAAAGAGGGAGGATAGATTATCACCCAAACATAAAAATTTAAAACTTGCTGGTAGAATTCAGCCCTCTTGTAAACTTCAAAGAGACAAATTCCTTCATCTCTCCCTTTCACAATTTACATGGCATTGGACAATTTAAACAACTGTGGGACCCCCGTCTCCTGATCTGTAGAGTGGGCACGTGATACTTGCCTCCTAGGGTTGCTATGAGAATGGAGGGAGGTTATTTACATTAAATGCTGTTGACCATATATCTGCTCCTCGGTAAATAGCAATAATCGCTCTTCCTCCCTCCCCCTCCCTCTTTTTTTTTTTTTTTNTTTTTTTTTTTTTTTTTGCCATCCACTTCTTTTCTAAATCAGAGGCAGAAATTCTGATAAAGCAGAGACAGTCTTGATTCAATAGTTATATCTAGTTGGCAAAATAAAGTATATATTCTAACTCGAGACTTTCTTGATTAGTATCATAGATACTCTCACAAAGACAACTAGACTTAATTTTAAAAAGTCTTAGTGATTAAAAAAATCATTATTGTCATCGTGATGCCTTTATTTATTAAACCAAATTCCCATCTGCTTGGCATTATCCAAATCAAACAGCCTCTAAGGGTGCCTGGCTGGCTCAGTTGGTTCAGCAACTGCCTTTGGCTCAGGTCATGATCCGGGAGTCCCAGGATCAAATCCCACGTCGGGCTCCCTGCTCAGTGGGGAGTCTGCTTCTCCCTCTGACCTTCTCCTCTCTCATTCTCTCTCTCTCTCTCTCTCATTCTCTCTTCCTCATATAAATAAATGAAATCTTAAAAAAAGGCTTTATAAAAAAATAAATAGCCTCTAAATCCATTGCCTATAAGAAAATAATCCTTTGTCACATTTCTGCCCGTTGTAAAAGAAGATTCATGTTAAATCAAAATATTTCAAACACCTTTCAAGAATAGAACTACTTATTAGAGGAAGAAAAAGAGAATTAAGGATGAATCAAGACTTCTGGTCAGTGCCTCCCAAATACAGCTGCAATTAGCATCCTCTGAGGGATTTCCAAAATGCAGATTTGCGGTGATATGCTAACACGCCTATGCACCTTGATAGCTGATATTTCGGAAGGTGATCATGACATCATGACGTGCAAGACATTTGGAAACCACAGATACTGCTCAGGATAAGCACCTGTTTTCATAACTTGTTTCAAACCGCTTCAATAACCCTCTAACTAGTGGTCACCATATTCCTCATATGAATGGCATTCCTCACCATCCACAATGGGCTGCAACCTCATTTCAGTTACAGACCTGAAAGATACTCCAGAATAATGGTTTAGCCAATTAACCAATGTATTGAGAATCTGCTACATGGACAAAAGTAATCTAAGACATAATCCCAGACCCCGAGACAGTGCACACCTGGATGCAGAGATAATTCCGCGCATAATTAAGTCCAAGTTGTGTAGTGGACTCTGTGGTGCCCAGGGGTTCCCAGGAGGCTGGCCCCAGGTGGGCAGAGCTCTTCACCATGCAAGGGTGACCATACTTCCAGACACTAGACTCCAAGGGAAAAGAATATTCGTGAAACCCAAGTCCAGTGTCTGTGTACAGCAGTATCGTTTTCTAAAACGTGACTCAATTACTCTGAAGATAAATATTGAATCAAGTGAGTGTCCAAGTAATTGTAATAATACAATTTATTGTATGTGAGGAATAAAGAAGCATTTTTCTTTCACATAAAGAAGACTTCTTTTCCATGTGATTGTTTATGGGAAACAGGAAAGGGGTCTTCCAGCAACTTTTATAAAACAAAAAATGAGGACTATGAACCTGGCCCAATGGCAGTTTTGGTTTTTGCTCCTGGGCTTCAGTGATAGCCTATGGCCTGATATTGAATTTCTCTTCATCAGAAAAAAGAGACAGAGGAATGTTTCTATACCTGATGTTAGAAGACCCAGACAACTCCCAATACTCCAAATGGACATACCTAGCGAGTCATAAAAGCTTGATTATAAAACTGGACATCTATACATGTCTTTCTTTTTGAATACTTTTGTTATCTGCTAGTATTTCCTTATTTTAAACTAGGTTCCTCATTTCACATCTTCACATGCAATATTAATGATGAGAATATTAGTAACTCTTCCAAAGCTTGAATTAGTATATACTCACATTTTCTTGTTTGATCTTAGAAAATGTATCTGAGTAATTAAATACATTATTCCTTCTTCTGCAAATTACTCTGAATGGATATGTTTAATTGAATGAATAAGGCCTTAGAATTGATATCATAAAAATACTAACATGAATAAAACATAAGCTGTATCCTAAAGAAGTAAGAGAAGATTTAATAAATGCCTCAGTAGAAGTGTCAGTAGAATGCTTTGATCAGTAAGGTACCAATAAAGAGCCATTAAAACTCATATCAAAACAAGAGAGTTTCTGAAGCTAAAAGACCCAAACTTTTTGTGTGTGTGTGTGTTAATAAATACTACATTTTTAAAAGAAATAAAATGAAATGATAACATGTGCCAGCATTAAGAACCAAAGTCTGAGGACAACTGATGATGGCATTTCCAGCCAGAATGTGAGCCTTACCTACCGGAGTGAATTGTCCTCAACCCATCTCTGCATCCCGGGCAAGCAGGGTGCAGAGGAAATGCTCCAAAATTACCGAAAACAAGAAGAAATGAAGTCATAGAAGACAAAGGGAAGGGCATTCTTTTTGCCATTTCTCCCTGACACTAGAAGGTGGAAAACCTCCAGAAAGAAGGAGAAGAGGAGCTTTCCGTGCCAGTATTCGGGGTTCTTCAGAGTACACAGCGCTACTCAGATGGTGTCATCATAAGAGTAAGTCCCCAGAAAAGCTCGCGTCAAGGTCCCTGTCTCCAGCCCCTTTCACTCTCACTCTTCAGTCCTTTAAATCCAGCCAATAAAAGCTATCGAGTTTACCCTGTGCGTGCGCCAGGCGACTTGCTAACTCGAGGCTCCGAGAGACGTGTTCGCGCATCAGAAAGGGGGCTGAGCGCCCCCCACCAGCTCAGTCAGGGTCCTGCTCTCAACCGAGGGAGTAAATCTGTTAAAAGCCATTCAGCCCTCCTTGACCAAGCAGTTGCACATCTTGAATTTGTCCGCATAAGGTGCACAACGAAGCAAATGAGAGACCACCGTGGTGCTCCTCAGTAAGTGATCAGCTCACGGACATCCACCCAAGATGACAGATGTGTGTTCTTCAGCTATGTGACCTCTCTTCACTAAGAAGGAAAAAACCCTTGCTGCATTGACAGAACCTGTAGGGATGGCTGTATGGATTGTCCTACTTTTGGTAGGAACGTCAAACCTCTACACCAATGTCCACACACATCATAGGCTTCTGGATGGAAATATAGTCAAATGTGGGATTGGCTAGATTACGTGTAATTTTAATTTTTTTCTAAGACCTTTTCTGATGTTTTTGGAATGATTGTGCATTACTTTTACAGTCAGAAAGCTGTTTTATTTTGAAGAGAAGAAAAGTGAGAATGCCCAACTTAATGTATAACTTAACAATTATATTTTGCTTGGCTGATCAACGATTACATACCCCTTTTTGGAATGTGCCTCTTTCCTAAGCTTTCAGGGTATATTCTGTCCAACAGTCCTCAAACTGATATCCTTGTAGGGCTTAAACTCTTCCTCCGTATTTGAAGAAATAATTCAGGAATATCGCCGACAGATTCTAGAGGAAATAACTCAGTTTGGGGAATTAACATAGAGATGATTCTTTAAATACTGTATTTAAAAATTTTAGTCTCTAATTTAAACTGTCAGTTACACACAGTGATCATTCTAGGTCTGAGACTCACGTAGACTCACTCTGTATTCAGGGGACACAAAGCGGACAAATGGAAGCCTGGTTCTAGTGAGATCCCCATGGAGACGAGGTGGGGTGAGGTTGCAGAGAAAGCTCATAAACGGGGCACTGTTTAGTGGTGGTCGCATAGCCACTATTCCAGGCGAGAAGGGAAGGTACCAGAGGGGGAGGGCAGAGCATCTTCTGAGGAATTTGGGGGTGAGAGCCAGTGCGGACTGACCCACCGCAGAAAAGGCAAGGCTGGAGGGCTGGGGTTCAGAATGGGGCCATGTCTGAGTATGTGTGTTGCCATTTAAAACTCATATCAAACAAGAGAATTTCTGAAGCTAAAAGCCTCCAAAAACGTAGTCTTATTTGTGCAAATGTACTAGAATTCCACAGGTCTTGTGTTTTCCCACAGACAACCAAGCTCAGCAAACACGATTATACGGAAGCACCTTTGGTCAATTCCGGAAGCATGACTGAAACTCACCTTTAGCCTTTGAGACCAATTCAGAAACATACACATTCATACATTTGTTCATTGTTCCCCCGAAACGGAAGAGTTTATCGTTTGAACACATTATCCTTTTATTCTTGGCCAATAATGATTTTAATCGAGATGCATTCCTTTAATCAAACCACTTCATTACATAATAAAGTGGCAAACAGAAACTGTCCCAGTGTCCGAAACACATTCACCCAGACGTGCCAAGAAGCATGGTTCCTCCCACACCTGGGGCTCCCAAATCCAGAACCTCACTCTGTGAGGAGTTTGCTTTACTTCCACTACTTGAAAAAATGAACAACTTGCATCTTCGGTATCAGCCACGGGCATGCCTCATGTTACTGTTCTCCTTCAGATCTCACAGTTTGTTTGCTTAAACGAATGCACGTGCGTGTGCATATTTGCTTTACTCTCACGGTCACTAGAAGACTGAAACTCGACATTCTAATTTAAGCCAATAATCAAATTGTGTTTTCTTTGTGAGAGACAGGGAGGGAGGGAGAGAGGGATGGGGCAGGGAGAGGGGGATGGGGAGAAAGAGAGAGGAGAGAGAAGGAGAGAGAGGGAGGGGGAGGGGAGAGAGAGAGAGAGAGAGAGAGAGAGAGAGAGGGAGAGAGAGAGAGAGGTGGTGGGGACAGAGGCCGCTCTGGCCACTGCCCATGCTGAACCTGTGTGAGCTACGGGTAGAGAGGGAGGCGAGAACTCTGGAGGTGTGCAAACTCTGCAAACCAGTTTCTATTGCCACTTGTGCCACCACAGGTTTAAAACGTACTTCTTAGTACGTTCTTACAAATACCCAGAAAGATCTTCTAACATCTAGTAAAATTGTTCTGTGGCTTAACATTGGGCTTTCTTCAACGGGAAGAAGGTGAGGATGGCTATTTTGGATGGAATGTTTGTGTCTCCCCGCCCCACCCCCCGATTTTTGTGTGGAAACCTGACCCCCAGGTGGCATGAGGCGGTGCTTGGGGTTTGGGGGGAGCCGCCTGCCCTGTCACACGGGGAGAAGACCAGCGTCCGGACCCAGAAGCGGGCTCGCCAGACACGACTCGGCCAGCCCCTTGGTCTCGGACTTCCGGCCTCCAGAACTGGGAGAAATAAAGGTGTTCCGTTTAAGTCACCAAAGCTACGATATCCTGTTAGAGCAGCCCAAACGGACTCAGACAATGGCAAACGTTGGAAGCGTAACGCCTATTTTCATGATCACATTGGTACCTTTTTTTTCTACTTAGATGCTCAAGAAGATTCAGGAGAAAGAGGGGAGGTGGAAAGAAAATACTAATTTGAAAAGATTTCTAACTACGACATGGAACATTGCTATGAAAACATCAGTGCTCAGTTTGAATACTTGTCTGGGGAAGGAGGTACATTTTTAGTTTTTTTCTCCTCTTTTAATCTAAGCAATTTTGAAAAAATATGAAATTGTAATAAGCCACTCCATCCACAGCACTTTCGGTGTCAACTGATGACGGGATGGGGGGCGGGGTGTCCCTGGGTGACTCAGTCGGTTGAGTGTCAGGCCCGGCTTCGGCTCAGGTCGTGATCTCGGGGTCCTGAGATGATCCCCGCATCAGGCTCAGCACTGAGTCCGCTTGAGTTTCTCTCTCCCTCTCCCCTGCCCTGCCCCTCTAAAATAGATAAATCTTTAAAGAAAAAAGCGATGACAAAATTCTGTGAATGTATGTGTGTGTGAGAGATCTTGGTGGGGTAAAGTAGGGGTTAGCCGGGGGTAGGGGTATTGGAAGGTTGTGGGGGGAACATAATTTCCAGGTTGTGGGGCGGAGCTTAAACAGCTTTATAAAACAGAGAAGAAAGAGATTTGTTTTAAAAGATACCATTTTAAACTGAAGCGCTCGATTCTCAGACGAAGGTCTGGGCGCCCCAGGTTCCCAAGCAGCCCCCCCGACACCCACGGCTGCTGGAGGAGCTTCTGGAAGACTGCAGCGCCCCCACCCTGCCCCTCTGCACGGCCTCCCCTCCCCCCCCCACGCCCCGGGCTCCACGAGGGGCACAAAGCCCTAAAGCCAGGTCTCCCCCCCGGAGCTTTAATCAAAGGCTCCAGCACTTCAGGACACGCTTATAAAGACCAACACATCCATCCGGCTGCCGGGAGGGTCAGGGCTCTGCTCACTCGGGCAGGGGCCTTCGGGTCATTCGGTGCCACCCCGGAAGGCGGCGCAGCAGCCGCCCACCCCAGCCGCGCCACGGCGCCCTGCACAGCCTGGGNCCCCTCCGCGAGTTCCGGGGGGCACGCTCCCAGCACGGCCTCGGGCCCAAGGCCCCCCGCGTCCCTCCGCAGGCGGCCCCTCTCGCGGGGGCCTCAGCGGCGTCGGGCAGGAGGCCGTGTGCCGCTCGCCTCCCGCGCGGAGAGCAGGCTGCCGGGGGGCCGGCGGCGCGCCCTCAGGGCCGCACGGCTGCCCTGCGCACGCGCCGGCTCAGACGGGGAAGCTGGGGCCTCCCGGGGAGGAGCCCGAGGGGAAGCACCTGCAGAAGGATCTAGAACCACTGCCGCCGCGGCCCGTTCGCCGCTCTCCCCACGCAGCGCGGCCCCGTTAGAGAGCCCGCGAGGGAGTCCCGGGGGAACCTGGGGGGTCGGCCCGGGGCTGGGGGCCCCCCAGCTTGGAGGTCAAAGGCTGCGGGGCGGGAGCCGCACCGCCGCGGGGGGCCGCTTTCTTCCAGAAGGCTCTGTCTGGGCCGGGCCTGCAGGGGCCGCAGCGCCCTGCGCTCGCGCACGCGGTCAGTCCTCCTCCGACTGCTCCGGGGACGCGTCCTAATTAGCTCTTGGGGTCTGACATAGAATCCTCTTCGCCGAGCTTCTGTTTCTTGCTGTTGCCTTCAGAGGCTTTCCCCCTGCCCCATCCAGGCGACGTCAGGAGGGCCGGGAACGCGGGTGCCCTGCTGTGCGGGCAGAGGTGCAGCCGGGCGGAGGAGCCGCTGGTCCTGACCCCGCTTTCCGCCCCCCTGCTCGCTGGCCACGCCTGCCGGGGCTGGAGCCTCCGGGACGCCCCCGCCCGCAGTCCCGCTCCCCGCGCGGTTGGGGACCAGGTCAGAGCCGGGCCCTGCGGGGTGTCCCGGCTCCTTAGGCTCGTGCGCCTCCCAGCTTCGCTCTGCTCCGGGCGGGGCGCTGGGGTTCTGGGGCTGTAGCCGGGGCTGCGCCCCCGCCGCCCTCACACTTGGGGAGACGGGTCCTTTCTCTTGGCCTTGAGCGGCGCGCAGGGACCCAGGGAGCAGCATCTGCGGATCGCCGGAGGAAGAGCGTTTCCAGGGACACCCTGTGCGGGATCCCCGTGGAGCTGCTACTCCCCCACTTCTCGAGGGCCCCTCATCAGCCCCGCGAGACGGGGATCGAGTGCTCCCAACACCTCACAGAGGCTTCCGGCTGACCCGACACCACTGACCCAGCCCCCCCCCCGCCCCCACGCGCTGGCCTGTGCGCACAAGGCAGGCTCCTCCCCTGCCCTCAGGCACCCACGGCCAAGGCCACCGAGGAGCCACCTTCACCCACGTGCCCGGCCCTGCCGTGTGCCGGCTCTCAGGCCTGGAATCTGCCCCAATCCAAGAAGACAAATGTGACAACTCAGCCAGCGTCTGCCAGGCAGCCCGGGGCTTCACTGTGAGATGAATCCTTGAGTCAGACAGAAAGGTGTCATCGAAGGACTGGACACAGAGCCTCTCCTCAAAGGGCGTGGGAGAGGGAGCAAACGTTGGTCAGCCTGGCCACCAGCCCCTGAAAGTGCCCTTGCCTGGGAGAGACTCCCTGGAGCCACATCTGAGAACCCATCACCGGCCCTCATCTGGCTCCACCCCTCGCCTCAAATGTTTGTTTGTTTTCCTCCAGGCGGGGACTCTTCCTGGCTTTTCTCAGAAACTGGCACCTTTTCCCCAGTCTCCATTGCTGGATTCCTGACATGACCCCAAGTTCCTGAGGGTTCAGTCCTGGGGCCACTGCTCGGCTCTGATTCTCCACCTCAGGGACCCCACCCCTTCCCTGGCCTGAAATGCTGCTTCTCTGCCAACCACACCCGAGTCTATGTCTCAGCCCAGACCTCACCCTGAACTCCAGGCCTGAGGCTCCAGCTGCCTACTCCATTTCCACATGGATGTAACACTCCCACCAGCGTCACCAGAGTCTGAAACTGACCTCCTGACAATCCCGGCAAAGCTCCTCCTCCCTCATCTGCTTCATCTCAGGAGAGATGGAAACGCTAACCTCCAGTGGCTGAGGCCAGAAGCTCCAGGTCCACCTTGGCATTTCTCCCTTCCACCAGTATCTAATCTAGCAACAGATCCGACTGGCTCTGCCTACAAAATGAATTAAAAATGCATCATCTCCCATGATAACCTATTCTCTGTTAGGCTCTAATCCTGTAATGGCTTTGCTCCAGCACTTAGAATCCAGGTCTTCGCTCTGGTCATCAAGGCTCTGTACAATCTGGTTGCCTGCTGCCCATCCACTCCTCCTTGCTCCCTCCTCTCCAGCCGCCCTGTCCTCCCTGTCTGTCTCAACGTGCTCAGCACGTTCCTGCCTCCCAGCTCCGACACTTTTTGCTCCTGCTGCCTAGAGCCCCCGCCCTTGATTTCCACTTGGCTTAGTTCCTCTTTGTCTTTGAGCTTCTCTTAAATGTTGGCTAATCAGAGATGCCTTCCCTGGCTCCTCTTTGCACAGAGGCAAAGTCCTTCCACAGTAATTTCGCTTCTTGATAGTTACTACTGGAGATGCATAGTGGTAGCTTGTTTACTGACTGCCATCCCTAACTACACGGTTGGTTAAGTCCAGGGGTCTTGCCTTTGTTCACAGACACAGACAGAATCAATTGGTTCTACGTTGCCCCCAAGACAGTGGAGACCCACCCATGTGCAAAGCTATCTGTAGAGTACGGGAGGACAATGTTAATGGAGAAAGAATATGGTTGGAACCAGAGAGATGTATGCAGGCAGAGAGTAGGGATTGGCTTTGGGCAGGAAGCACAGTATTCCCTATTTATTAGGGGCTGGACTAAGGGTAAGCCAAACAGACAGAAGCAGAACTAAGAATCCAGGACTACTAGAGTTGCATAAGCATTAAAAGTCTAAGCACCAACACAATACTGAAGAACAAAGTTAATGAACTAATACTACACAACTTCAAGATTTACTATAAACCTGGCAATAATCAAGACAGTAAGATATTGGCAAAAGAATAGACAGAGTTCAATGGGCCAGAATAGAGAGCCCAGAAATAGACCCACACAAATACAGTTGACTGATCTTCAACAAAGGAGTAAAGGCAATTCAACGGAGAGAGGAAGTCTTTTCAACATAAGATAATGGAACAAGTGGAAATCTATGTGTAAAAATATGAGTCTAGACACTGACCTTATATCACTCACAAAAATTAACTCAGAATGGGTCATCTGACCTAAAGGTAAAATGCAAAACTATAAACCTTCTAGAGGAAAACATAAGAGAAAATCTGCATGACCTTGGATTTGGTGATGATTTTGTAGACACCACACGAAAGACACAATCCCTGAAAGAAAGAATTGGTAAGCCAGACTTCATTAAAATTAAAAATTTCTGCTCTGTGAAAGATACTGTCTACAGAATGAGAAGATAAGCCACAGACTGGGAGAAAATATTTGCAAAACACACATCTGATAAAGAACTTTATCTCAAATAGACAGAGAACATTGGAAACCCAACGACAAAAAGACACAGCCCAAATAAAAACTGGCAAAAGAACTGAAAAGACACCTCATCAAAGAAGATAACACAGATTGAAAATAAGCATAGGAAAAGAGGTTCAATATCATACGTCATTAGTGAGATGCAAAATAAACAACAATGAGATGTCACTACTCATTTATTAGAATGGAAAAGGAAATTTGGATCACTGAGAACACCAAATGTTGGCAAGGATGTGGAAGAAAAGGAATGCTTTCTCATTGCTGGTGGGAATGCAGAATGGTGCAGCCATTTTTGAAGACAGTTCAGTGGTTTCTTACAAAACTAAACATAATCTTTTTATATGATCCAGCAATCATGTTCCTTAGTATTTACCAAGTGAGTTGAAAACCTACGTCCACACAAAAATCTGCTCAGAGATGTTTATGACAGCTTTATTCATAACTGTCAAACTTAGAAGCAACCAAGATGTCCCTTGGTAGATGAATGGATAAATAATGAGTCCATCTAGACAACAGAATATCATTCCATGATAAAAAGAAATGTGATATCAAGTCACAAAATGACATGGAGAAAACTTAAATGCATACTACTAAGTGAACGAAGCCAGTCTGAAAGACTACCTACTATCTGATTCCAACATCATGACATTCTGGAAAAGGCAGCGTAGTCAAAAACTATGAAGACAGTAAAAAGGTTATGGTTGCTACAGATTGGGGGGGAAGGGGGTTGAGTAGGTGGAGTACGAAGAATTTTTAGGCAGCAAAACTATTTTGAATGATAGTGTAAGGGGACACATTTGCAAAACCCATGGAATGTACCACACCAAGAGTGAACCCTTATGTCAACTGTCTAGGTTTTAGTAATATGTATCAATATTGGTTCATCAATTGTTACAAATATGTCACACTCATGCAAGATGTTACACATAGGGGAAACTGGGTGGGGATTTATGGGAATACTCTGTACTTCCTGCTCAATTTTTCTGTAAACCTAAGCCTGTTCTGAAAAAAAAAATCCATCAAAAAAATCGAGGCACTGACAGGAATATTTCATTTTAGGGCCAATAGTTCAAAAATTGACATCATCCTTCTACAATCATTTAATGACTAAGAATGACGGCAGCAGGTCACGGAGGAAGAGCGTGGCGGGGTACGTCTTCTTCCCACTTGGAGATGTTGTATAAGCAAACACACCCAACGGGGGTGTACGCACTACCGTTAGGTGATTCCTGTGGCCTTGAGCATTCACGCAGCCAATGTATTTTACTGACAAACACATATTTAAAGGACTTAAGAATTGCTTTTCTTTTCTAATGAATATAAGGCCTTTGAAGGAAAATGTCTGCAAACTTTCCTGTTTGGGAAGAAAGACACAAACATTGTGCCCTGTTTGGGGTACAATGGAGGAAGGATGCCCGTCCTCAGTCCTGCCCGTCCTGGTGAGAGTTATACGACTAATGAGCCATTGAACACTATATCAAAAATTAATGATGTACTATATGTTGGCTAATTGAACATAATAAGAAAAAAGAATTAGGTCTTAATTTCAGTGCAAATGTAGACGCTCAAAAAGAGTAGAATATTCAAAAAGACAAAAGCAAAATGCTGGAGTTATTTTATACAAATGACCATACGGACTTTCTTGGGTCAAACATTTAAATGGGCTTTCCATGGAAGTAAGGAGTCCCATAAGACACTGAAGCTCCCACTAAGAACTGACTGTCACCAAATTGGTGCGTGTTGTCACCATACCCTTTCTCCCCTGCCCATCTTCACTGTATGAAGTCAGGGCCTGATTAGAAAAGTAAGAAGTCACTCTGAAGAGGATAACATTCCGTTCCGTGGATTCAGAATTCCTGTCATCAGAAGTAAAACACACAATGCAAAGTCTTTTTAGGATTTAGGAGAAGTCATTTTGCCAGCAAGGGACGTTCCCTTGCTGTGCGCTGTCCGCTGAAGCACACGGCGGGCAGGGGAACCCTAGCGAGACCGGCCCTTCAGGTGATGACGACTCGCTGGTCCCATCAGGCCTCCTGGTCAACCTCTCCCTGGGCATCCCTGCCTCCCGCCCAGCGGCGACACCCCCCCATCACTCGTGACTCCAGGGGAAGCGGCGGTCTCTTCCACGCTGCGCCACTCTTCCCCCCGGGTTCAAACAGGGCTGACGGACGCATGCAAATGGGCCAAAGGCTGGCATTCTGCATTTTTTTGCTTCCATATAGAGCTCTCCACTATTGAAAGAGAATAAAGACCATTTTTAAAGATTTCTACATCAAAATACCTCTAAGGAAAAAGAGGTGTGCACAGAGTAACAGTAACTGGCAAGTTTTGGGCATTTTTTTTATAGGCCAGGCACTAGAATTGACAATTTACGCACATTAGCCCATTTTATCTTCACAAAAATGGTTTAAAATAGGAGTTTTATTTTAGAGATCCAAATAGAGTCTCACAGAAATTAAAACCAGCCCAACCTCTCAAGGTTAGAAGCAGACAGAATTTAAAACTCTCGCTGACTCGACATCCTGGGGTTGCTAGGGTCACAGTGCTCCATTCTATACACTCACTCACACACACATTCACACACATGCACATTCACATACTCATACACAGATGCACACTCACAACACGGTGCTCGCACACTCACACGCACATTCACGCACACGCACTCAAACACACACACTTCCAAGCATGCTCGCACCTCACTTGCACAGTCACATGCATTCACACACACATTCCCATGTGTGCACGTGCACTCACACCAACACACTCACATGCATCTTCACACACCCACATGTACGCACACCCACACACTTGCCCTCACACACTTGCACACCCACTCCCGTTCACTCACCCTCAGACACGCACGTGGACAGTTTTCTCACCTAACAAAACAGTAACGTAATACCGAAACCATTAGATTCCCTGAGAACTGATCTTTCTCAGACACCACCATACTCAGAGAGCACTTCTAAAACGAAGGGATGATTTTACCATCAAATTTCATAAATAACTGGGAGTAAGTTAAACTTTCTGGAATAAGGAACTTACAGTACTGATGAAAAAGATCTAGAAAATTATTAATGAATAAACATAAATGTGCCTATTGTTTTATGCTGCACACACTCCTATAATAGGAAAAATTAAAATCGTAGAGATACGGTGATATAAAAGAAAACCTTATGTGACACGGGCTTTTTTTAGAGCTCTGTCAAAACAGAACTGTCATTTCACTGTCAAAAAGGGAGTTAATTTTTCTTCATCTCCATACCCCACTCTTGCCAGCAATTGTTCCTGTCATCTGCCGGCACCTGAACTGAATTTTCTGGAGGTGGTTCTGAAGAGGCTAAGACAAGGCACCACCTCTGGAGGGTAACCTGCCAACGCCTTTGTCTTGTCTGTTCTTTTCTCTACTGCTTCCTCGTTCTTCCCCCTGCAAAGCCGCCAGCCCTTCTGTCCTCCGCATGTCCCATTGCCATCAAGCAGTCTGAGGAGATGTACTTCCAGCAGTGACGACCATGGACGACCCTCGTCAGCTCTCACGCTGCAGTGCCCGCTGTGGGCTGTGCCAGCTCCTCAAGGGTCTTCCTGGAATGTCACTGGCCAGCATCCTCAGCCGAGCTCAGGGACCTGCACTGATTCCTCACTCTCCTGCCTGGAAATGACATTGGCCGTGACCCGAGTACACACGAGAACTAAAAGAATGTCCCCTGGGGTCCTTTCCTCCCCCACACCATTCAGATTGGCCTTTGGATCACGCCTGCATCTACGATACACATTTCGGATCTTGTTTTTTGTTCATCCGCAGGCTTTGCTCATACAAAGTTGCTGAATTCAACACAGTGACAACAGAGCTCCTGACCAAGGAGAATCTACAGCCGGAGTGCACTTGCACTCCTCTCTTCCATCCCCCTGAAGTTGGAAACAAGATTTCCTCACATCTTGTTGCCATTTTCATACGTATCTGGGCCAATGGCGCTTTTCCTCCAGATGCTAAAGCCAAGACCCCAAGACCTACCCAGTAGTCCTCCCCAGAGTGTACGTGTAAACCCACATGGTTACGTGTGCGAATCGATTAAAAGTCTGTAATATCATCTAGAATCAAATAATCTGATCTAGAATTAAATATCCCAATTACTCCTTAATGTCTTCTACTATGGGGTTTATTTTTTGTTATTCCAAACCAAGATTGCTTCTTTTCCCTCGGGTTCCTGACTCTGAAATTGTGAATAAACCCGGCCAATTCCTCTGTAGAATGCTTCACTTTCTGGACATGACTCATGGTGTCATTTTACTTTCTATTCCCTGCCATTCCTGTCTGCTGGGAGTTAGATACAAAAAGGGCAGCTGAATAATGTGTCATCCACACTGCAATACTTGTGAGGGAACAAGGGCCATATTACTACCTGGATGCAAACAGCAAATAGGCATATGGTGACCTATGGTCTAAAGACTTGAGGTCGTCTGGGCGAACAATGGGGCAACACTTTGAAGGTGACACCGTGTGCCTCACGTTATCACAGCGCTGAGTTTGATTACCTGGTGACGTGGTGATCATTGGGTTCTCTAGTCTACATGCCTGGTGTTACTACTTGCATACCTAATTTGTGGGCTGATTATTTCAAGGGTACCTTGAGGATATCTTATCTCTAGCAGTTTTCATGTAATTGTTTTAGGATCCACTGATGAGCCTTATTATCAATGCTATTATTTTCTTGGGGGTCACAAAATGGCTTTTCTAAGCCTGTCCTTTATCCAGGACTTACTAGAATTTGCATCTTTTTCATAAAAAAGAGCTTTCTCTCAGTATCCAGGGTAAACTACAGTCCCTTTGACAGAGACAGGGTAAATTCCTTCCTTTAAGTTTACCATGTCCAGAATGAGGATTTGGGGTGACAGTGACCTCAAATGGGGGTGCACTTTTAATGTGATCATAAGGTGTATCACAATCCTGAAAATGTAACAAATGACCAAAACATTGTAGTCAGTTTCAAAATGAAAACAGATGTATTTAGAATATACCCTTAATCTTTGTTCTTGAAATAATGAAAGCCAAATGTTATGTTCACACACCAAAGGTGTCCTGTTTCCGAGCACAAAGCAGAATCGTGTATTCATTCACTGTGGTCTTCTATGACTGTTCCTTCTCTCCATTTGGTAGGATATAATCCAATTATTCTAAGCATATAGCAGACAAGGTAGGTGAGGGCGTCAGTAAAGTCAGGTCACATTCTATTATCAGGAAAACCTTGAAGTTAGAGGTTTATAGAGTTAGTAATTTTCTCCTGTTTCCACTCCATTGAAGAAATAGTTACTGAAGTCCTGCAGTGTGCCAGACATGTGCGATTCTTTAGTCCATATCTGAATATATATAATAAAAAATGGTCCATGCTTAGTTGGAAAGCAAGTTGTTCTCAAAGTTCACGATTTTGTTAACATTATATGTATCAAAAATATTCTCATTGTCAAGACCAATTCTAAAAACATAGTACATCTCCTCATTATATTGTCCCTGTTTGTTTCAAGAAGTGACGAGGGTATACTTTGTAAAATCGGGTCCTTCTGGGTGAGAATTCAAGGTGAAACTGGGACGGAGAGACAGGGTGGGGGAACCAGGTTCAGAGTCAGCAGAGGCTTTTGAATGTTTGGTGTTTCTGTTGCCTGGGGCCAGGGGGTCCCCAGGTTAAAGCGTTCTGTCCTGTGTGTGGCAGGATGTGGGCATTTTGGTCTCTTGCAGACCTCACAAAGAGACAGAATCCAAACATGCTTGTGTTTGCAGAACCCACAACCATTGTTCAAAGTTGCAAGACAGCAGTCGTCTCTTTAGATGATGGCCCAAGGAAGGCTTGCGGGTGGGGAGGGAAAGATCTGGAATCCACCACACAAAATGTGCCACTGCCTCAACATGGAGAGGAGAACTTGAAAACCTTCATATGAAAGTACAATATTTTAATGCTTAATCATCAAAGTTAAATCTAAAGTAGGAGCACATTAAGAGGTCTTTGATGCCCTGGAATGAGGATGTGATTCTTAATGACTAATGACAACAGACTCCGTGGGAACATTAGCCATTTCAATTCAAGTTCTGGCAAAATGTAACAAAACCATAAAACAAACAAGCAAAAAACCCCCCAAACGCCCAAAGCTGGAATTTCCATGGCAGCCGGCAAAGCCCACCTGCGATTCGGAGCCCCAGCCTGGCTTCTGCTGCGAAGAGGAAAGTGAAGGAAAAAGCCAGGGGCGGACGGCGCGGCTGGACCCGGGCCTCCCTGATTGTGGCCTCCGCCTCCTGCGGGCTCCCGGCCGCCATGTTTGTCAGCCTGCACATGCGTGCTTGTTTCGGAGGGAGGCTCACAATCCGACAAAATGAATGACTGTGTGTGCGATCTCTAAGCTGCAGAATGGAGCAGTGGTCAGAGGTAACTGTTTCTTTCTACGACTTTTAAAATACATGCTTAAGGGCAAATTTTTGGGTCCTGCTTTCTGTTGACAACTTATTTGGTGTCTGCCTCCCCACTTAAAAGGCATGTAACAGGAAGGCTTTTTCACCAGGGAGGGGCTTCCCTAGAAGAGGCTTGTCCACCGTATGGAATGTACTGCCTCTCTGTCCACAAGGCAATGGTTCACCCACCGGCTAATGAGGTCATCCACTCAATAAAAAGGTACTCCGCATCCCTGTCATGTCACACCCGATTTTACCAGAGTCCCCCCCCCCATTGTCTCCTTATCTCAGAGACAACCCACGTCGTCATCAACCAGCTTCAGAAACGGAGGGTGATTTTCTTTTAGACTTGTGACAAGTGAAATCAGTCCTCACCTGAGCCAGAATACCTCCTTCGCTCTTCTACAGATATTAATATTCTTCTAAATAGATCCTCCCTCTGGGGAATGTCAGCATTAAAATCCTTTATGTGTGGACCATGCAAGACAGCACGTGTCTGTTCCTGCTCTTTGGCCCACGCTTTACATCACTGACCGGGTCATCTGGACGGTGCGGCTGCTCCCCGGGGGTCCGCCAGGCTAGTCCTGTTTTGTTCTTGGGAGCACATACCGAAGACAAATGCCAATGGCAGAGATCCTGGAATACTGCATTTCCCCAGGAGTAGACTGCAGCCACTCCTTGTGAGACAGTGAGACCGTCTTCTTACTTGCTTTGCGAGCAGATGTGCTCAGAATCAGGATTAATAGTTCCCTAAAGCGAGGCTAGGGGAATTTTCAAAAAGCAAGGTTCCGCCCATGGTTCCCCAAGCAGGGAGGTAGGACTCTATGAGCCCTGAACTAGAGCAGGAGAGAAGAAGCCTAGACTGTCTTTTCTGGTATGTGTTGGGGACTAAGGGAGGACAAACCAGGCTCCTTCTTCTCATGATGGACTTTATTATGTCACAGGAGCCTGGGGACCGTCTGCTTGCACAAGTGCAATGAAATCGGGAAACTGCGCAGTGTGAGTCAGAAACACAACCGGGGGCGGTGCACACATAGATGGGCGGGTATCGGGAGGCTGGGGTCATCCACAGGAACCAGCAGCGCTGCCCACGGGATTCTGGACTCAGAGCCCCTTGGGTCCCAGTACAAGGGCCTCAGCCCCAAAAGGAACTCTACAAGGTGTGGTCGGCTAAGCCTCAGAGCCCTTTCTGGGACCCAGTGGTAGTGCTGGTTGACCTATGTAGCTGGAGGGTCCTTGGAAATCCTCAGTCCCACTCCACGATTTTCGTAATTCAGGGAAGTGAAGTGACTTGTCCATGGTTGTGCCATCAATGACTGGTCAAGGTACAACTAAAGTTATGCCCCGGTCAGGACCCCTAGAGCAAGAGATTGGAAGTGGTCAGTGATGATGATTTCCAACATCTGTACACTGTGTTATCATTTTAAATCCATTTGTAAAGAGGACACGAGGGAGCCCCCATTGCTCCAATGGAAATGATGAGATTACAGGACACTGAGAGGTGAAATTCCTCTTGGATTAGAGCTGGGCTTAGAGTCTCCATCTCCCGGATCCTGCTCTAGATGCACAGCCCCCACACCAGACTGGAGGGTCACCATACAGGCATGAACTTTCAGCAGTCAGCTGCCCTGCTTACATCTTAGAGGCCACTTGTACCATCAGTGATCCTGAATTGTTCTCTGAAATTCCTTAAGCTGGTGTCTCTCTCTACAGAGAACTTAACTCACGTAGGGGTCCCCAGTGGAGCCCCGAGTGCATCAGCATCACGGAAATGTACAGCATTTCTAGAGCAGCCCCTTATTTCTCCATTCACTGGTTCCCTTTGACTCAGCTATGGAATCCTAAGACAACATTTCGTGTTGAGATAAAGGAATTGCTAAATTATTAGGACACAGTCATCGTCTTCATTTGAAGATGCAAACACCCACAAGTCTAAACACATTTTCAAACCAAACAACATTATATTTCTAGTTAATTCTTGATACATACTTTTTTTTTTAAAAAAATAGAGCTGTGGGGACAACTGTATGGTTGAAGCTTCAAGCCTTTCATGTTTTCTCCTAGTAAAGATCAAAAGAAGAGCTGGTTTGGGTTACGACCGTGGTCTAGGAGAGCGTTATTTCTAGATTGGGTGTTTTGTCAGTGGTCACTGTGGGTCATGAATGAGACGACCTCTCCCACAAGCGACCCAGTTGGTATGCAGGGTGGGTGACCATGACACCGACACTGGAGAAGAGCATGCAGAGAAGGGAATGGTGAAGGGGTTCCTTTGGTTTGATCGTGTTGAGCAAAAAGACTTGTGCCATTCCAGCAGGACCCACGTGATAATAGCTACCACCACCCGGTCCGAGTCTCTCCTTTCCTCTCCCTGCCTTAGTCTCTCCTCCTGTAATCCATCTGCACCCCTGCTGTGAGGTTCATTTTCTTCCCATGTGACTTCCATACCCAGTCCACACCATACACAGCAATTCCGAGTGGCTACCTGCCTGCTGCATCAGACCCAGTCTGCAACCCAAGGTCAAACTGACATCCATCATCATTTTTGACACTTCACAACGGGGACCTGACTCTGTGGTCACCTGCACTGAAATTCCTATAGACTCACCTCTTTCCCATGCCCGTGCAGGGACACTTAGGTGATGGAGTAAAAACCTCTGCCCTCTGGGAGACACAGGCATGCAAACACAGAAATGATGATTCGGCGTGGGAGGGGCGACCCCGTTGTGGTAGCCTGGAGCTTATTGTCAAGTGTGATCATTCCTTCCATGAGCTTATACAATCATAGGGACCTTCTTTAAGAAAAATATTACAGACTTAGAACTACAAAATCAGCTACTGGGACTTGGAAGGGGCCTGGGTACACGAGGGGTCCAAACACTTAGGCTTTATAAACTTCCTAGACAGTCTGCCTCCAGGCACAACTCCTGTCCAGAGACTGCAAGGCAGGTCCTTACTATCTGCCAGCAGTTCTTCAGTCTCATCCAAAAGAGTCTGATCCAGTAGTTCTACCCACAGCTCCTCTCCCTATCCAGACTCTGCCAACTGGACCTGACTCCACTCATCCCACTTTCTCCACAAAGACACTCCTGATGGCATGATTTTCACATAATTCTCTCTTCCACGCACCGTTTTGATGCTTATGGTCCTAAACCTCCATATAGCGTCTCCTACAATGTTTGAATTGCTGCAGGTTAGATTCATTCTGCCAAGCGAACAATGCGTTCCAAGAGGGCAGGGCTTCATTTGATGGCCCATATGCCATGGTGGCTGGCATAGCGTCAAACATATGACAAGCGTTTATGACATGCTTGCATCATCGACGGAAGGAACGATTGAACTTGACAATGCTGCTGTCAAAACCAAAGCTTCCTGGCACCCGGGTGCATGTTTTTATAGTATCCAGTCTTACCAAGCGAATCAGCTCTGAATATAAACTGGTATCCTCCCAAAATTCATCTCTCACACAGCTAGTTCTCTGGGATTACATCTTTGCCGCATTCTCTTGTCATTCTACATATTTTCCCGGAGGGGGGGTCTCCATACCGCCCATGATTTCAATGTCTTGTATGTGTGAAGACCCCAAATCTACATTTCAAGGCCAGAACTTACCCCTGGACTCCCAACCCATTTATCTGACCATGACTTCATGTCTGTTCCCCTAAGGAAACGGTGCGGATGGAATCTATAATTAAATACAGGAATGGAGCTTTGAAAAACAAAAAATCTCAAAGACACACTTGACCAATGTTGGTGTCTCTGCCCTACACTGGATGATAAACCTCTGGAAGGCAGAGCAGAGACCAGTACTTCCTCACTAATCTGGGACACAGTCAGAAGTAATGGGCAGGAATGTGAGACAGTTCCTGTGGTAAATTGCTAAAAATAGCATCGCATTTAAAATGCTCCCATAAACTCTTCACGGGTCATACGCTCTACCGTGTTCCGTTCAAAGGCATCTTTGGACGGGGTGCCTATCACTACCCCCACCGTCTCCAGGCTATACTTCTCCATACGGACAGCTATGGTTATTAGAATTGACAGAATCTTTCATTTTCCCACCTGGAAAGTGTGCAGGCAGGAGGAGACATGCTAGAATTTGGCTTCCGGCTCCCCCTCCCTCGCCTCTTCCTGAGCTGGGCCGTCTCACGGCCTCCCCTATAACTCGCTTGTAAAAAATCTCCACTCATCTCTCCTTCTTTGATGAAAGAACCATTGTTTTTGACACCACGAATGGAAAGGTAGATGTTTTTGAAGAAGGAACTAAAAAATGAAAGGGAGGAACAAACCTATGTTTAACCAAGAACCATTCTTCAATTTGATTTCACTTTATGAGTGAAAACATTGGTTTCACAAGTTAAATACGAAACCCCAGGAATGGGTGTGATTGGAGGGCGGGCTGGTGGGGTAGATTGATAGGAAAGATTTAATGGGAAATATTTCATCAAAACAATGACTCATCCTATATTCAAAGGTCCTCAAATTGTAATATTTTCTTCCAAATCCACGTTAAAGTGTTGACAGCTGCTACAGGAATGTGCTTCGAATTCCATCCTGATGTTATAATTTTCTGACTTTCAATCATTCATTTGTTTTGTTTTGTTTTTTGGTCCCTATGCTGACCAAGGAAACACGAGCGTTCACTGTGTGTTATCAAGAGGTGCGGGGGAGGGTGACCTGCCGTCAGAAGCGGGGGATCCGTGACTGAGCCCCCACCAAGGAAGAAGGGGTCTTGGGCCAAGTGGTCAAGGTCCATTTCCTCTGAGGACAAGAAGCTATGGAAAGCCTGGGGTGCCCGGGGAGGGGTGCAGAGGTGAGGCAGAAGGGCAAGGGGGGAATGGGCAAGGGGGGCACAGCCTGGGGAGGGGGGACAGCCTGGCAGGGTGAGCATGGGGCCAGGTGCGGAAACCCGTCCTGCCTTTTCAAGTGGGAGTGAACTTTGGACCTCAGAGCATCCACAGGGCGCCTGAGGCAAAGAGGACCCCCCTGCCGCGGAGAAGGTTCCAAAGGGAAACATGCGGCACGGCGACGGTGAGGGCCTGGGCCACCTCTGCCCAGCGCAGGCGTCCAGGGTGTGAGACCCAGCCCGAGCCCCCTCTGCTCAGGCACCAGACCCACGTGGGAGGGGCCGAGGTGCCAGGGACAAGAGACGAACAGGAGAACGGAAGGAAATGGATGCTTAAAAGTGGGAAAAGCCCCCGTGGGGGGAGAAAGGGGCCCTTCCTCCAGCCATGGATCGGAGCAGGGGTCTGCCTTTCTTTGGGGTCACCTTCCCTTCCAAGGGCTTTCTCCCCATTTTGAACCCAAGCCCTCACCTCGCCAGCACTCCCCCTGCCACCTCTGCCGCCCGGAATCTCTTCCAACTCTATGGACAGGTGTATTTAAAGAATGTCTTCAAGGCGTCAGGAAGGGAAAGGAGGGGCCTGAAATGCCCGACGTGGACCTTGCTCCAGGCCCTTCGCCTTTGGACCTGCCTTCTGCACTTTGCACTTCAGGTCATCGATGGCCTCACGGGGCAAGTGAACGTGCGTCTTTATATTGTTCCCATCGAGTTAGGTAATATCTGGCACAGCGAATTCAGTCCTCTTGGGACTTCTTTATCTTACTTCAACGTTTCAATAATTTATTTAAACGAGAGACTGTGAAGCAACACAGGAGGTGAGGAACAGGGTCAGGCTTGCAATCCATCACTCTGGGTCCGAACCCTGACCCTGTTCCTGCGTTCTGCATACACCGCTCACATGACTTCCTCTGTCCGCCTGTTCCCTCGCCCAAAGGAAGAGAGTAATCTGGACCCTCTCAGGCTTCTTCAGGGTCAGATGAAAAGCCTATTTCCAGCACTCAGCATGGAATGCAATGCAGAACATGATCAATAGTGTTAGTTCTTCCTGTTTGCTTCTCCCCTGGCATGCTGCGGGGTCCCGGTGGAAGGCCCGGCCCTTCAACAGCTGGAAATCTGAAACGTCCACATCTGGTTGAGCTCTTCTGGAAAACACGCAGCGACTGGTCCCATAAGTTTATGATCCAAAATACAAGTGAGACTGTTTCCAACTTCAGAGGTTTTAGCTTTCTTTCCAGAATTCTGAGGTCAGATGTAAAAGGAAATCCACGATTTACCTGTGAGAGCCTGGACAGGATCGGTCCTGTTTCCAGAGCAGGGGCCCCCTCTGACCCCGTCGGACCCAGAGGAGGCCCTCCACCCTCCCCGATCCTGTGACTTGCTCTCTTCCCATCTGATGGAAACGTCACATCAACACATCCAAGGATCTGTGAACGTGTAAGCCAGTCCTGCCCTTCCTGCTTGGAGACCACCCCCTGAGCTTGCTGGGATCCCTTTCCAGCGTCCCAGCGACAGAAAGGCACAATGATGTCTCATGTTCATCTCCACAGTGACCTGCTCGTCTTCAACGCCCACACCGAGCACACCTGCTATTTCTGGGCTGACGTTAATCTTGGGGGGTTACCTCTCATTGTAGTCACAGGTTGGGGGTCCAGCTGACGTCAGCTTGTCCATTCCCAATCCAGTGACCTAATGAGCCTTCCCATCCGGAGCCACTGGTTATGGGAACCACGTTTATTAATCCTGGAAATTTGGTCAACATACTTGTGCTCATTCTTTTGGTCTGAAAATAAATTTCAGGGTTTTTTAGGTCTTCAAACCCCTTTGGTAGGGTGCAAACACTACTAAAAGAAACACTTTTCATTTTAGAACATAAACATCATGTGGGCCTAATTAATTCGGTGGTTTTTGTCAGATTCCACATCTTCCACATTATCTGCAGACGGCCATCCCTCAGCACCCCCAGGGGTGATGTTCTTGAAACGTTCCTCGGCCGGCAGAACCCAGGGTCAGAGGGAAATAAGACAGATAACAGCAAGCAAGTGTTTAGAAAAAGCAAATCCCATGTCCAGAGGCACCCATTTCCAAAACAGATTCTTCAGGGATAAAAACGCAGGAAGGACCCTTCCTCCTGAAACATGATGGGCGTTTCTGATCGTCTCCTGAACAGGGTAACTTGATTCAGCCATGACTGGACTGAAGTGTGAGGTCTTCGACCTTTCCATCATCCCCCGTTAGAGAGTTAACGACTTGGCAAAATGATTGTGTAACTGCTTGGCCTTTAAGACAAGGATCAAACGAGTAAGAGCCTCTTCTGGGCTCGTCTTCGATCTGTGAATTCCAGTGCCGGAGCGTAAACAGGCAATTTCCGAAACCAACTCATGTCTGCTGGACTCGGGAGCCATACGTCTGTGCTCTTTTGTATAAGGCAAATTTTTCATCTTGGGTGCACAATGAAGGCGACACCACAAAGGACGAGGTAGTCCTGCGTAAGATCTGTGTGTCACTTTCTGTCCGTCGAGCAGCTTTGTTCGAGGGATCCCTGGCCACGTGGCCCGGCTGAGCCCCAGGACCTTCCTGGGGCTCTTCCTCAGTGGGGCGTCTGTGAGCCGTGGCCCCCGGCCTCTGACCTGTCCTTAAATACTTCATCAGCCTTCTCGGACCTTGCACACCGATGACAAATATACCTTTGGGACAAACCAACTGCTTTAGGTATGGGGTTTTATTTAGTAAATTTAAAAGGCAGTTTGATCATAAAACAATGGGAGTCCCTATAGTTAAGTGCTTGACCTGTGCCCTTTAATGTCATCTCTCTGCCCGTAGAAGCCCACCTGCCTGGGTATCGTGTCATCGTGAGGCCCACGTTCCGTCCCTCGGCACAATCTCCTTTATTCGGCAAGTTCCCAGTCTTTCCAGCAGACAGGGTGCTTTGGGACCAGCGCGAGTCAGCAAGAGGCGGCCTGAGATGGAGAGCTGGAGGCCGTTCCTTCAGTTGGCTACTGATACTTGAACTTGGGCGGTGGCGTCTCTCTCACAGTGAAGCAAACCCACAGGGTGGGTCAAAGAGCCAGGAGTGGGCATGCCTGCCTACCGGGCCGTACCGTGCCCAGCCCAGGATGGGAAGCTGACATCTGCCGGGATCTTGGCTTTCCTCTCTCTTCCGGCCGCTCCGGGTTACTGGGGCCCACGCGCCCGCTCCCGGGCCGCCGGCTGCTCCGCGCACAGCATCTCGCCTTCCCGCCCCGATGACACCCGGTTTTCTTGGCAGGGGAGCAGTGAGGCCTGCAGATCCGACACAGAGTAGAAAGGGAAATCTGGAGAGGGGCCTTGGGGCCAGGGTTTGTGGGAGCCTGGGGACCGGGACGGCACGGGGTCAAGTCAGAGCTGTGGCTCATGGAAATGTTGACTGTAAATTGGAAAGAGGAAAGGGCAAGTTCAGCGTCAGCCTCACGCTAATTTAGAGCTTTAGCAACATGCGAAAAGAACATGCTTTAACTCCCCAAAGTCCTCTCGGGGATTCGGATTCAACCCGAAGGCACGAAGGCGCGGAAGGGCTGCGGCGGGGCGGGACGGCCGGCGGCCGGGGAAGGTCACCCCTGGGCTGTGGAAGCCGGCGGTGCTGCCTGGCTGTGCGGCCGTCGCTCGGGGGCTTCTGCACACGGGTGTGCCGCGCGCCTGGCTCCCCACGGAGGAAGTGCGGGCCACCGATCCAAGGCTCGGGCACTCGGGGAGCCGAGGTCGGCTTCAGGGCGCACAGAGGAAGTTCCGGATCGGGAGCTTTCAGGGGAGGCGGAGGGGCCCCGCTGGGAGCAGCCAAGCGTCTGCGGCCTCGTCTGCACGGCCTGGGGTCCTTTCCCCTGGCAGCGTGCAGAGGGCCACCCGGAGCGCGCACACAGGGAGCTGAACCCTGCGCCAGACCGCGGAGTCTCCCCGAGCCGCGGGGGCTCCAGCGCTCCTGTAAGGGCTGTGCGAATCTGTGAAATGGGCCGCCGTTCGGGTTCGCCCCGCCGCGGAGGGAAGTGATGGGCCCAGACAGCGCACGGCGCGGCCGAAGCAGAGTGGCCGGGGAAGGACGGGGACCGGGCAGCGCTAGTCCTACCGCGGCCCACCGGCTTCCGAGAGGTCTTGGCGCCGCCCCGGGCCCCCGCCGGCCTCTCTGGAAACTGGGAACGTTGCATTCGTTCCCCTGTGTTTTGCAGCCTGTGATTCTGTCTCAGTTTTTCTCCTGCTAGGATTCCGCTCGGTGGGGGGCAGAGAAGTACCCGTGTTAGCTCTCGGCTTTCGCGTTTCCGAGCTTGCGATCAGGCTCAACTCCCGGTAAACCCTCCGGTGTCCCGGCCAAGCAGAGATCCCTGTCACGTTTACGTGTCTGAGTGATCACAGCCTGAGACCATTGTTGATGTCAACTGATGTGCCCTCTGGTGTCCGCGTGGGTCCCGTGGAAAGTACTCTGCACCCGTTGGAAAACACTCTTCCCCGCCGAACGCTGTGGAGGCCGTGGATTGAAATGGCAGGCCGCAATTTTTCTTTCATGTGAAGTACAAGACATCATTGCTTGCTAATCGTCTTTGACATACTACTGGCGACACGGACACTAACTGTAATTAGAGCATTCTACATCAGACCTGTTGCCAACCCGGGGTTCAGTTAAGGAGGTAAATAACTGCTGTCAGTAAATCATCCTGAGTTTTGGCAACTACAGACTTGGAAACGGATTATTTCTCTGCTAAGTATTATTTGCTACAGGGCTAAAGTGGAGGTGTGCACAGCTCATGTAGCAGAGAACCACCTGCTTCTGGGTGTGAAAAGGAAGCTTCGTTCTTCCCTGGGGTGGGGGTGGGGGGGCAGCCAGGACGTTGGCCAGCCAGGGGTCCTATGCCCTGGGGGGCTGGCTGCAGGGTCCCACGTGCCTCTGACTGTCCTGGTCCTGCCACCTTAGCCATCCCCCATCCCGCTGCTCTCTGGCTCCGTGCTTCACAATTCCCCTGCTTTCAGGGTCAAGGTCAGAACCCAGAGGTCAGGAAGAAGGGCCCCGGCTCCCCCAACCTCCACATCTCTGCAGCACTTCCTCGGCACCCCGCAGTCTTCACAGCCCTGCTCTGCGCCTGTGCACCTTCTTCCTCCCCCTCCCCCAGGCCAGCTCGGCCACCAGCCCCCATACCTAGCATCCCCCCCTGGGCGCTGAGACACTGAGTTTTCCGACAGGCGCATTCGGGGCTCTGCACGGCTCTGGCTCCCAGCGAGCCTGTTGGGTGCTTAATGGACAAACTTAACCAAAAATGATGCCTCGGGTCCACATTTTAACTCGTAGGAAGCAAGGCCGCGGGGCTGGTCTGCCATCTGGTGACATGAACAACCACACACATGGGGTTCCACACCGTAAAGGGGGTCTGGGGCCCCCGCATAAAGAATTACTGAAGCAAGCCATGGAATGAATCCCCGGGGTAGCTGAAAGCACAGACGCACGTCTCCAAACAGATCTGCTGTTCCTCTCCCAGACAGTAGATAAGTTCACTCTGCATGCAAAGTGATGGAAAAAGTTGGCGGGCCGTGGAAGGCCGGCCTTCCGACGGGCTCCCAGAAGGCTCCTCTCTGGGCCTGGGGTGCATCTGTCCCCCCGCCCCGAGGACAAGGATTTCTACATCCACACTTGCTGGCCTCCGACTTGGCAAGGCAGGTGGTTCGGGAGAGGTGAACTAGAATGACCCCCCCGACCGAGCTGTCTTGAAAACATCATATTCCGACCCAAGCAGAGACAACAGACTTGCTCTGCACTCAGCACGGAGCTGTCCCAGGCTCTCGGCGGCTGACAGGCCCTCTTCCATCTTTGCGCAAACAACATGTTCGAAGTCTGTGCTGATCTGATGAAGTAGTTTGACAGGTGGTAACTGGCTGAATGTTTCATGAGCAGTGCCTCTCCTCTCCCCGAGGGCACGGGAATGAGGCTTCCCGCCCAGCTGTGCTCCTCTCCTCACAGTCCCATCACGGCCAGACAGTCACCTCCTCAGAGCGCAAAACCGTCACGGGCCACCTGCCGTCCCCATCACCGCAATCCCTAACACGCACTGTCGCTGACCATGGCCACAAATGTCCACGTCGTCTCTGTTGACGGACTGGACTGCTGACCAGCCTCCCGAAACGCTTGCTCCTCTGCTCAGAACCACCCAGCAGCCTGCGTCCTTGGAACAGACTCCTCTCACGATCGACTCACCCTCCTCTCTTCTCTCGGCCGGGCCTTTCCCGCTGCCGCAGACACGGGCCTTCTGCTCAAGTCACCTCTGCTGACACCATCTCGGCACCCGCTACTAGACTGATCTTTTAAAGATGGTTTCTTCCTTTGACATTTTGCTGGTTAAAAGAAAACAAAAACAAGACAGACAAATGGCCTGGAAGCTAAAAGTCCAAAGGACTTAGAGGGAATGAAAGACCACTAACAATCACGCTCAGATTTCCAACCTTCCTTTCCCTGTCCTCATCATATATCTTTGCTCAGGCCGAGCAGGCCTTGAAAGAACCACAGGAGATAGCTTCTGCAGTCCCCACGCCTTCAGCTGGTCTGTGCTGACCACCCCCCACCGTTCGGGAAGGTGTGTGGGAATCCCCCACCCTCCCTATTCACTCCCTAGGCCCCCCAGCTATGTGGCCGCCGTTCCCTTGGTCATTACTTGTCCTGTGTCCCGTGTGTGCTGCAGGCCGGGGTCCGCCTCTGACGGAAGCAAGGACACAGCAGGTTCACTAACCCACTGTGCCAGCAATCTGTTCCCGCTGCCGGGAGCTCCGGGGCCACAGCGTGGGCTCAGCTGCAGTGTGCTCTGAATGGAGATGTCCCCCTTACCGCCTCCATTTATTCAGCCACTTTTAATTTTGTCTTATGCTGATGGTTGTCGGCCGTAATGGGCCAATGCTTTCATTGTAAATCACCTCGAGTTCTTTGGGGAGGTGGGAAAGGTAGAAACACAGTTCGCTTCCATCATTGACTTATTTTCTTGTTTTCTCTCCATTCAGACACTGTATTACCAATGCTGTAGGTACCCAATAGGTATTGTCCAAAGGATGATAATACATTGTCTAAATGATATATTTTATTTCTAATCTCCAGGTTCAGTATTTTAAAGGGAAAAAGACTTTTTGATAATGGCATCAAAATTGATTAGTGTTCAATCAAGGAACACTAAGATCCTAAAAGGGATAAAAGTGTCCTCCCACTTCATGAACATCCTAAAACTCTAGATGAAAGAACAAAATGGACTTTTCTTCCACACTGACTAGCGCTGCTCATGGAATGCTAGATTGTTGCTGACAAATCAGTGGAGCCATTTTTAAGATGAGTAGCAGCTTTTTCGAGAGTTTCAAGTTGCTCTAATAGAGTTTAAGGTAACATTATCATAATCAGTGATTAGTGAAATGTAAATAGGAAATCTAGAACTGAAAACAAAGAAATTTTTGAAATTAAACACTTTCTCCAAATTATTATACAATTCATTGATCACCTAGAGATTCTTTATATTTCTATTTTTACATAACAACCTGCAAAAAAGGTACATTGATCTTTATTTTACAAAGAGGAAGTTGAGTCTGAGGGAGGTTATGTCAATTTTTACCAAGAATTATCCTTAGATACTCTATGAGGGCTACCTTGGCATAACTATATTCTACATAAACGTAATTTTAAAATGATGCCAAGTCAAATACTTAACTATAAATCTAACAAAATGTGTACAAGATCTATATGAGGGAAACTACAAAACTCTGACGAACAAAATCCAAGCACTAAATAAGTGGAGAGATAGTCCATGTTCATGGATTGGCAGACTCAATATGTTCAAGACGTCAGTTACTCCCAACTTGATTTGATGCAATCATAATCAAAATCTTTGTGGATATTGGCAAGCTGATCCTAAAGTTTATATAGAAAGCATAAGACCAAAAAAAAAAAAAAAGAAAAAAAAGCAGCCAAAGACCCAGAATACTCAACACAATATTGAAGAAGAACAAAATTGGAGACCTGACACTACCTGACTTTAAGACGTACTATAAAGGCACAGTAATCAAGACCATGTGGTACTGGCGGAAGAACAGACAAATCAATCAGTGCAATGGAATAGAGAGCTTAGACCTGACCCACATGAATAGAGTCAACTGATATTTGGGAAAGGAGGAAAGACCATATGATGGAGCAAAGATAGTCTCTCTAACAAATGGTCCTGGAACAACTGGATATCCGTGTGCGAAAACATGAATCTAGACACAGATGTTACATCCTTCACAAAAATTAATTCAGAATGGATCAGAGACTTACATGTAAAATGCAAACCCCGAAACCCCTAGAAGACAACCCAGGAGAAAACCTAAATGAACTGGAGTTTGGTGATGACTCTTTAGATACAACACCAACGGCATGATCCCCGAAAAAAAAAAATGAGAAACTGGACCTCATTAAAATGAAAAACTTCTGCTCTGCAAAAGTCAGTGTCAAAAAATGAGAAGAAAACCACAGACTGGGAGAATATATTTACAAATGACACATCTGCTAAAGGGTGGCTATCTGAAATATACAAAGAACTCTTAAAGCTCAATCATAAGAAAACAAACAACCTGATTAAAAGACCTTAACAGATACTTCACCAAAAAAGACACGCAGACGGAAAACAGGCAGATGAAAAGATGCTCCGTACCATATGTCATCAGGGAAATACAATTAAAAAGAGATGAGATACCCCACAGACATATTAGAATGAACTAAAATCCAGAACTCCAACACCACCAAATGCTGGTGATGATGGGAAGCAACAGGAGCCCTCATTCACTGTTGGTCGGGTGCAAAGTGCACAGTACAGCCACCTTGACTGTCTCTAGAAAACTAAGCACAACCTTACCACATAATCCAGCAGTCACGCTCTTTGATATTTATCCAAAGGAGTTGGAAAGTTATGTCTACAAAACAACCTACACGTTGATGTTTATTTTTTTATTTATTTATTTATTTTTAAGATTTTATTTATTCATTTGACACAGAGAGAGAGATTACAAGTAGGCAGAGAGGCAGGCAGAGAGAGAGGAGAGAGGAGGAAGCAGGCTCCCCGCTGAGCAGAGAGCCCGATGTGGGCCTCGATCCCAGGACCCTGGGATCATGACCTGAGCCGAAGGCAGCGGCTTTAACCCACTGAGCCACCCAGGTGCCCCCACGTTGATGTTTATAACAGCTTTATTCATAATTGACAAAACCTGGAAGCAATCAAGATATTCTTTAGTAGGTGAATGAATAAATAAACTGATATACCTAGAAAATGGACTATTATTCAGCACAAAAAAGAAATGAGCTAGCAAGCCATGAAAAGATATGGGGAACCTTAAATGCCTATTGCTACATGAAAGAGGCCAGTCTGAAAAGATTATGTACTTTCGGACGAAGGGTGGAGGTAGCAAACTGATTTAAATTTATGTAAGGGTGCTAATGGAGTTATAAAATGCATGATATATTTTTTGTCTTTTAAAAATCCAACAAATTGTTAATTTGGCAGGACACTGAGCCCCGAGGGTTTCGGGGATGGGGTGTGGGCTTGCGCAAGGGGGAATCTGATCCACAGCTGGAAACGACAGGACATGAATGGTCAGGCCCCCAGGTTCTCACTGTACCACTTCCTACCCGTGGCCTCTCCTCACCCAGCCTCTCCAAACCACCTTCCATGGACCATAAACAGAATGGAATGATGCCAGCCTTGCCTTCCACCCAGGATTATTATGAATGTCAAATTAAATAACAGATGAAAGCTCATAAACTGATTCATATGTTTTTGAAAAGATTTCATTCTAGAGTTAAATTATTGGACCAGAGGAGAAAAGCAAGGAGGCATATTTATTTCTGATAAATTACTTCCCGGCCATTTCTGCCATGATTTCCATAGTCTTGAAATCTTGATTCACTGAATATGATTTAAAAGTTTTTAATTTTTTTTACATAGGAATAAAATAAAGGAGAAATAAAAATCTAAAATTTATAAAAACCTTGAAGTCCTCCGTTTGGTGTTCTTAATTGCTAAAACCAAAGCAAACCAAATAAACCAAAACCAAAACAAAAAGGAAAGCCAAACCCATCTGGATAACAAAAGCCAGCCCATGAGGAATAGAGAGTAGACAGAGGTCTTTCATAGTTCCTGCTGCGCGTGCAAGACTAGCTGTAACGTTTGCTCTGTTCCTCTCCTTGCGCCCCAGTAAATCTGGCATTTTGTGCTAACTGAAAAATCAAATATCGAGGCTCATCACACTATTTCTACCTAGATATGAAGATATCTATCTTCAAGATGACCCTTGGTGCTCGAAAGATGAATAAATCACACGATAAAAACGGACTCTCTGTGTGTTTCTGTAAGGAGAGTTTACAAAAACGCATATGATTCTATCTCTGGTTGCCCGTTCAAACCAGAGAATAAACACTGTCAGGGTCAACATTACACGCAGAGGTAGATAAAATAAGCAGGGACCGAATCTCTTCCATCACCGCGTGCCCAGTGCCTGGCGCCTTAAACATTGAACATGGTCAATAAATATCTGGTGGCTGAGTGAGTCAACCAGATGACAAAGGCAAAATCGTCATCATGATCATGATCATGATCATGATCATCATCATCATTTCTTCCCTGCTGTTCTGCCTCAAATGATGGAATTGAGGGCATTTTTATTTTTAAGGTGGCAGGCATTTAACTGTCTTGGAATCTTGTTATGGGAATAAGGATTTCAGACTCGGCAGGGGTCAAGGAGAACCATTCAGTAACCAACTGGCCCATCATTGACACTTTTGTGCAGGAAAATTGCCCAGGGGAGAGAGCGAAAGTTCAGTCCTGTGTGATGGGGGAGCGCTGGACGGAGGGGGAGGTTTTAGGAGCCCTGAGTCACCCAGCTTGGGGCCTGCACATTGTTAAAGTTTCAACTTGAATGAAGGGGCAGAACTGCGTGGAGTGGGGGAGGGGCAGAGCCAAGAACAGGTGCGGAGGGCCTGGCTGTGCGACGTCATCTAGAGACCGGTGTGTTTGGCTTTCCAGCTCAAAGTTCTATTGCATTTGATCACGGTCTGATAGAAGTACTGTACTTTAGGAAAAAATACGTAGTTGTTTCTACTAGCCTGTTCCATTCCCTTTCATACTGTAGCTGAGAGTAGCTGTGGTCTGTGGGGCGTGAGGGATGGGCGCAGCTGGGGTGTCTGATACCCCGTGTGTGGCCAGAGCTCATTCAGCGGACGTGCTTCATTCCACCACAACCTCCTTTCCTTCCTCATGCCTCCCGGCTCATCCCCTCCAAAGCTGCCTGTCTCCAGGGGAGCCCCAGCCCCTGATGAAGAAACCTGAGTAGCCTTTCAGTTTAATATTTATTGGTTGTTTATTATAGCCTCAATCTGCGAGTTCCCATAGAGGGTTTTTTTATGTAACAGGGCTGATATTGTCTCGGGGTTATGAAGCTTTCCGTCTGATCCTTTCCATTCCACTGATCCGTCCGAGAGACAGGCAGCCAGAGCACGTGTTAGGAGCATGTGCTCTCGAGACAGCCTGCCTGGGTTGGAAACAGATCACCTCCAATGACTGGGGGTGGGGGTGGGGGGGTGGAGCTTGCTTATTGCCAGACGTGTGCTGGGCTTGGGGTGTACAAAGCCGAGTGCTGACAGGGAGCCCTCGGAGGGGCGGTGACCATGCTAGGCTAAGGGATAGTGATGAGCTGGAGAGAAGTGATGCTGGCGTAGTTGTGCTGGTTGTGGTTGTGAAAGGTAGGGACCCAACACAGGCCAGTGTCAGGGGAAACGTGGAAAACAACAACAACAAAAAAAACAAAACTAGAGGGAAAATTCAAGGCCCAAGCTACAGGAAGGGCAGAATAATTAGAATCAGAAACTCAAGAGCTCTCAAGATGCTTTCCCCATGGGGCACCTGGGTGGCTCAGTGGGTTAAGCCTCTGCTTTCGGCTCAGGTCATGATCTCAGGGTCCTGGGATCGAGCCCCGCATCGGGCTCTCTGCTCAGCATGGAGTCTGCTTCCCCCTCTCTCTCTGCCTGCCTCTCTGCCTACTTGTGATGTCTCTCTCTCTGTCAAATAAATAAATAATAAAATCTTAAAAAATAAAAGATGCTTTCCCCAGCTCTTGCTTCTGCTTCTGTCCACTTGATGGCTACCTCCTTCTCCCCACAGTAGCCAGAGGACTCCATGTGGAAGAGAACAGATCACTAATAGCTCTGCAATTCAGCTTGAACACTGCAGCCACTAATGAGGTTACCCTGGGGATCTAAATCCCAAGAAGACATTCATCTATCCGGTAGGATCAAAGGGCTCACAGCTAGACCACGGCGCAGGGAATAGGAGGCTAATGCTTCTACTGGAGCTGCTGGTTTGCAATGGGGGGAAGACAGAAGGATGGGGGAGGTACCTCCCAGCAGAAGAGACATCTGGGGGCGGCCACTCCAGAGACCCCCCCCACACACACACTCACACACATCCACACCCACCACAGAAGCGACCAGCTAGAGATAATGCGAATATTAAGATGAGGTCAGCTGGGGATGGTCTTGAACGGCAGATGGAGCAGACATGCAGCATGATGCAGGGAGGCCGTCAGGGTCTTTTTCGCGCAGTGTGAGGCGCTATAGAATGAACCGAAGTACCCATGAACACCGGTCCTTGTACCAGAACGCCACCCAGTCACCGCTGCCTTCCTCGCACTGAACAGCACTGGGTCTGCAAATGGGAGAACTGGACTCAAGTTTGGACTCTGCCAGTGAGTCTGGAAAAAGAATTTCGATTCTGAACTTCAGTTTCCTGATGTGTGAAATAACATTTGCTCTGCTGTTTGTTTCACAGGGATTTGGTAGGGAATGAAACGGCAAGCATGGAATTTAAACCGGCCCCCAGAATTCTCTTATTTGCAAGATAAAGAGTAGAACCAGACTCTCGGACCCTATCTGCTCCCACGTCTCAGTGGTAATGTCCCTGCTGTTGATCATTTGCCCGGTGCTGACACACACACACGCCACGAGCTAGCATCCTTCACTTCTCACACCTGCTCTCAGAGCCAGGGATGCTCAGTCCCATTTTATAGGCGCAAACTGCGGCATCGGCATTTTACAGGCGCAAACTGCGGCATCGGCGTCGGCATCGAGGAGCTCACTGGCTAAGGAAGGGACCAGCATCCTGCTTTCCATGCTTACTGCGAACTTGCACGTGCTCGCCCTGCTTTACCACTGCCCCAACTCCGCTCCGCCTCCCTGGTACCACCAGCTTTTCCCCAGACTCCCCTCTGAATAAGAAGCAAAACTGGAAAATGAGGAAGGAGGGGAAAATGAAGAAAGATACTGAATCTGGGGCGCCTGGGTGGCTCAGTGGGTTAAAGCCTCTGCTTTCGGCTCAGGTCATGATCTCAGGGTCCTGGGATTGAGGCCCGCATCGGGCTCTCTGCTCAGCAGGGAGCCTGCTTCCTCCTCTCTCCTCTCTCTGCCTGCCTCTCTGCCTACTTGTAATCTCTCTCTCTGTGTCAAATAAATAAATAAAATCTTTAAAAAAAAAAAAAAAAGAAAGATACTGAATCTGAAATAATGTTACACATTTGCCAATCTGGCTACTGAGGTTTGTTTCCTTTGTGCTGGTTGGGCGGTAGGAATAAGGAAATGAAATGCATCGGGCAGATCCAGTTCCTCTTCCTCTGTGTTTCCTCCCAAGCTCCCACCAGACTGCGTTTCAGTGACTTTGCACTGCCTGCTTTCCTCCCCACCGGGAGCTCATCCAGGTAAGCCTCTAAAATGTGCCCCTCCCATGTGCCCAGTGCCCAATACAGAACCTGTTCCACAGCAGGGTTCAAAAAAGGGGCTCAGTGGGTAGAGCATGTGACTCTTGACCACGGGGTCCTGAATTCAAGCCCTATGCTGGGTGTAGAGATTACTTACAAATGAAATCTTTAAAAAAAAGATGGCTTTTTTTTTAAATGAACAAGTGGGTGAAAGGCTGAAAAAAATATTAAAGATGTTTACTAGGTTGTCTAATATTCATCTCTGTTTGTATTTACTAATCTGTGGTTACTACTGTATTCACAAACACCGAGGCATTATTTTTAAGAATCTTTTTTTTTTAAAAAAAAAAACCTCCCCAAATACAAGTTACTAATTTAAAATTCAGATGAGAACTTGGTAAATGAAATATCTTTTAAATACAACAAATTATATTTGGCAAAAGTGTATGTTTTTTCCTACAGATGCAACCATTAAAGATAAAGTAGAAAATATTTGTGATAGATTAAGTAAAAATTAGATAATAAGTGTATGTATGATTTGAATTCATTTTTATTAGAAAAATAATGTATGAAGGAGCTACGAATTTCTATAGCAAAAAAGGTTCCTTTTTTTTTTAGAGATTTATTTATTTTAGAGAGAGAGCGCGCACATGGGGAGAGAAGAGGAGGGAGAGAGAGGAAGAGAGTTTTAAGCAGACTCTGCATGGAGTGGGATGTGGGGCTCAATCTCACGACCCTGAGATCATGACCTGAGCCAAAATCAAGAGTCTGTCACTTAACTGACTTAACTGACTGAGCCATCCAGGCGACCCTATAGCAAAGGGTTCTAACAGGATTATTACCAGTGATGGAAGATTAAGGATGCTTTTTATTTAATTTTTACTTACTTATATTTCAAAAATCTCCTATAATGAACAGATACTGAATTTTATAGAAAACAACAGTGGGAATCCTTCATAAGCCTCTGCCACAAATCATCAGTTCAGAAGATCATCATACGTAATCATTTGTTTCCTCTCCATTCTCCCCATGTTTTCTGACTTCCTGATTTCACTTTTGTGTTTCCTACCCATGAATGTTATCAGCTCCATAATTAAATTTAAACTTTGAGTCTCTCTGGTTTATTTAAACTTGCACATGTGGGCGTGTGAAACCCGCCCTGGGGCTTAGCGCATCATGGCGGGAGGAAGCGGCTGGCAGGTGCACGGTTACCAAGCTCCCAGTCTCGTCCTTCTGCAGGCTGACCTTTATCTAGTGTTTCATTGGTGCAACAGACCAGGTTAGTAAAAGAAAGAGAAAAATAACTAGTTAGCATAAAGGAAGCTAAATGACGTAGTCACAAATCTAGTACTTTCATTCCCCCCCCCTTTTTTTTAAAGATTTTATTTATTTATTTGAGAGAGAGAGAAAAAGAGAGAGATTACAGGCAGGGGCAGAGGGAGAGGGAGAAGCAGACTCCCCTCTGAGCAGGCAGCCCGATGCGAGACTTGATCCCAGGATCCCGGGACCATGACCTGAGCTGAAGGCAGACACCTAACCAACTAAACCACCCATGCATCGCAAGTACTTTTGTTCCTTAACGATGCCTTCAGGTGAGCTCGCCCTGAAACATTCTCTCATAATCCTGCTACATTTTGTTTAAAGCAATCCTTCAGAACTCATAATATTCCTATTCACTGAAGTGGTATGTAGTAGGCTTAAAATGTAGGTAAGTATTAAGATCTGATGAGTGGATAAAATAAATTTAAGACAGCCTATTACATAATTTAGAATCAATACACATTATAATCTTATCCCATCAGACTTAAATTAATCATGCCATCAACATTTTAACTTAGAAGCTACTCAAAGATGGCTAAAAGCTATTTATTAAGTGCTAATCACCTGGATTAAAACCAAATATTTATCATGTATGGCACTATAAACCTATTCACACTTTTGACAATCAAAAAAGTGGTTAAGACTATACAGTGCCTGCAGATAGCAGTACATGCAAAACTTGCTGCTGGAAAAAATACTGAATGGATTTTGTACAGACCAGAATCTTAGAGCCAGCTTTTTAAAGGGGAAAATTACTTTAGTGCTGGAGGGAAAAATAATCAACTTATAATTATGCATGCTATAAAATCAACACTCAGGAAACAAATCTCAGCCTTGCAGAAATTCCTAAAACTTTCAGTCAACTTCTAGGAAGTTTATTGAATCACTGTTTCTTATAATAATGCCAGCTGCCACAGCGTGATTATAAACATAACCCATATGAAACACAAACGTTTGACCACTTTAGTAAAACTATAATGGGATAATTTGAAAAGAGACTTCTTGTTCCACTGACTTTATTGAACTTGAATTAATAACCTAGACGACACCTGAGAGATGCCCTGTGATAATCTCCCTTCTGATTAGTGCTTCTTTTCTCTTCATCCTTCACCCCACCCCCCAGACTGTGAGCCTCCTCAGCAAGGGTCTGGGTCTTACACGGCATTAGATAGGAAGCAGCTTGCAAAGTACAACTCAAAGAGTGATGTTCAATAAATTTTAGGCATGTATGTATGTATGTATGCTTTTATTTAAATTCCAGTTAGTTAATATAGAGCGTACTATTAGTTTCAGGCATATGATGCAGAGATTCAACACTTCCTACATCACCTGGTGCTCATCCCAGCAAGGGCCCCCCTTCATCCGCATCACCTGTTCCCCCCATCCCCCCACCCGTCCCCTCTGGTGACCATCGGTTTGTTCTCTAGAGTTAAGAGTCTGTTTCTTGGTTTGCCTCTCTCTCTCTCTCTTTCTCTTGTTTCCCCCCTTTGCTTACTTGTTTTGTTTCTTAAATTCCACATATGAGTGAGATCATATGGTATTTGTCTTTCTCTGACCAACTCATTTTGCTCGGCATTGTATTCTCTAGCCCCATCCATGTTGCTGCAAATGGCAAGATTTCATTCTTTTTTATGGCTGAATAATACTCTACTATATACATACCACATGTTCTTTATCCATTTATCAGTCAATGGACACCTGGGCTGCTTCCATATCTTGGCTATTGTAAATAATGCTGCTAGAAACATAGGGGTGCAAGTCTCCCTTCAAATTTGTGTTTTTGTATTCTTCGAGTCAATACCTAGGGATCATAGGGTAGTTCTATTTTTAATTTTCTGAGGAAGCTCCATATTGTTCTCCACAGTGGCTGCCCAGTTTGTACTCCCAGCAACAGGGCGTGAGGGTTCCCCTTTCCCCACATCCTCACCAACATCCATTTTTTCTTGTTGATTTTAGCCATTCTGACAGGTGTGAGATGATATCTCATTGTAGTTTTGATTTGCATTTCCCTGATGATCAGTGATGTTGAATATCTTTCCATGTGTCTGTCTACCATCTGGATATCTTCTTTGGAAAAGTGTCCATTCATGTCTTCTGCCCATGTTTAATTAGATTATTCATTTGGCTTTTTTTTTTTTCTTTGAGTGTTGAGTTTTTTACGTTCTTTATACATTTTGGATACTAACACTTTATTGGATATGTCATTTGCAAATATCTACTTCTCCCATTCTGAAGGTTGCCTTTAAGTTTTGATGACTGTTTCCTCCCCAGCCCAGCAGCTTTTAATTTTGATGGAGGCTCAGTAGTTTATTTTTGCTCCTGTTGCCCTTGCCTCAGGAGACCGATCTAGAAAAAGTTGCTATGGCCGATGTCAGAGAAATTACTGCCTGTGCTGTCTTCAAGGACTTTTATGGTTTCAGGTCTCACAGTTAGGTCTTTAATCCATTTTGAGCTCAATAAATTGTTGAATAAATAAATTCAGTACTGGGAATTATTTTTGAAAAAGATCCAATGTCCCCGTCGGCCTTTAGGCAACTTGTGCACCATCCAGAATACCTTCTTTTTTCTTTTTTTTTTAAACCTTTCCCATTGCTCCACTGCAAAGCAGGACATTTTCTTTTTCCCTCTGAGTTTGCAGGAAGTCAGCTCAAATGAATAGGAGGATTACACCTGGAAGGCAAGCATTTCCTTTTCCACTGTAGAAACCATGACAAACAAACCACCAAACACTGGAGATGGCTAGTGCCATGTTTTCCAATGTGCTCTCAAAAAAAAAAAAAAAGCAAGAGCTCGGTTCCTCGCATCCTAAGTGTGGTGTTGAGCATGGTACAAACTGTCATAAGCTCAGTGGAAACTCCTGGAAGAAACCCTCGCAGATAGTAATTGTTCACAACAAAAAAATTCAGTAAGTATTGAAAGAGTGAGGAGATGGGCGCCTGGGTGGCTCAGTGGGTTAAAGCCTCTGCCTTCAGCTCAGGTCATGATCTCAGGTCCTGGGATCAAGCCCCGCATCAGGCTCTCTGCTCAGCAGGGAGTCTGCTTCCTCCTCTCTCTGCCTGCCTCTCTGCCTACTTGTGATCTCTGTCAAATAAACAAACAAACAAACAAACAAACAAATAAATAAATAAAATCTTTAAAAAAAGAAAAGAAAAAGAGTGAGGAGATGTAGATTAGACAGCTTGATTTGTGATCTGTCTTCCAAACTCCGAGCACATTTCTCCATCCTTCTCTCTCTTCCTCAGAAGGGCTGACCCTGCATAGAAGGAATGAAGCCGTCAGGGGGTCAGGGCTGGGGTGGGGCAGGTGGCTGTTCAGCATCAATGCTATGGAGCCCATGTAAGAAGGAGCCACTGCGATCAGTCAGTCCCCAGAATCAAAATGGAGGACACGGAATCGACAGCAGACCCTGAGCCAGTCTCTGGCCCAGCCGAGTGCAGCTTCCACAGTGCTGAGCGAGCGTCTCTCGGGATGCCCTGACAGTTTCCCTACATGCTTCTTCTCCCTGTGCCCTTTCCTTCCCTTTGCCCTGTTCAGAACAAAAGTGGGAAGTCATTACCTTGACAGCACAGAGAAACAATGGAAGCCACTTCAATGATGAAGCATTTAATATTTTAATTACTGATAATTATGATATGCAAAGGAACATGGAGGATGACATTATTTAAATGTAGGACACAAGTTTAACTTATGCTAATGTGTTTTAGCTTGCCTATAATTTGTAGGGGTTTTTTTTGACAGAGTATGAAGATTCTGTCAGATAACTGACTTGAGTGAGTTGCTGGGTTGTTTCTCTGCCTCGTGATGAGAAGCAATGACATTCTTGATCTGAAGGCTGGCAGGTGCAGTCGTGGGACGAGTCTCATACCTCCAAACTTAATATTCATGCTTTAAAAGATACGTATGTATCCCGGTATGTTCTGATTCACACATGGCGACCCTTTTCACTGCTGCATTACCTTTTTTCATTAACTTGCTTAGCTGCAAAGTCCCATGAATTTTGAGTTCAGAAATGCCTAAGTTAAATCTGTGGTTCTACCACTGAAATGCTCTGTGATCCTCAGAAAGTTACTTAACCTCCCAGTGGCTCCAACGCCTCTCTCACAGGATTTTGGGAAACTGCACCAGACAACATACAGAGTGTCCGGCACATAACAGGTGTTTGGAAATTGTCACCATCTTCTCCTGTAAGTGGTTATTTTCAGTAAAATTTAATTTTTGATAGTCATTTAATTTTCAAAAAGTCTGACTCTTTCCCCCAGAGGGTCGCAAACTTAAATGTGATAAAGAGGAAGCAAAAAACAAAAATTGTTCACAACAAAAAAATTCAATCACAAAAGAGCAGATGGTATGACCAAAGTTTTAATAAGGTTTCGATTGGGGTAATATATACTTCAGATGCGTTGCTTTGGGCAAAGGAGATATAATTTTATATCATTCATATGCATGCCTGTTAAAGGCACATTTTCCAAACTACCTATGTTTACCCCATCATAATCTTTGTCGAGATCTTCCTGTGGCCTGTTTACCGTAGGGATGAATCCTTGACCTGGCAGAAGCCACTCTACCTCGATCTTCACCTCAGAACACAGAATGGACCCTTCTTTGTATTCACAGGTGCCAGGCTAGCTCAGAAACTTGGTCGCCATGTCGTCACGAAGTGCCTGGTGCCATTTCAGTGTTTCTTGGAACATGATTTATAGCGGCATCCCATCTTGATATTTTCCAGGGCAATCTACTCTCTTATTTCTTGCAAAAAGTTAATTTCATTTTCACTCCCTGAATTTGTTATCATTGTTGCGTACAGGTGCTCATTACATTTAAGTAATGAACCTATTACTAGTTAATTACCTTAAACCTAGTGAGTCGCAGAGTCGCTCACTGCCTCACATAGACATTTCTCTCAATTAGCCTTTTTTCTGTGACGCTCTCTGGACCATGAACTCTCTGGGCTGGTCTGTCCGTCTCAGGGAAGTGGGAGAGCCATGGGCAGCCAACTCCTTGCCCCGGCTCAGAGCCTTTGCATTTGCTGTTCCTCCCGCCTGGAATGCTCTTCCTCCAGATGGTCTCATGACTTGTGCAGTCACTTCGTTCAGCTCTCTGTTCAGATGTCATCCCAGGAGAAAGGCTTCTTCCGTCCCATCCGAAACACTATACCCAGACCACCTCACCACACACACCCACTTCATCCCTTCCTGGCCCTCACTCTTGGAGTCTGCTTTTTTCTTTGTTCTTTTCATAATACCTATGCACATTGCTGACATATAATAGTTACTTGTTCTGCTTTTTACTGCTCGTCTCCCATGCTGTGGGCTCTGGAGAGCAGGGACTCCATCGTGTCGGCTTCTGGCTGTACCCCAGGGCCTGCAATCAAATGTGTTCCCAGAGCAGCGCTTGCTGCCCGTGAATCGGTGACTGAGGGAGTGACTCAGAAGAACCTTCTCTCCAAGTTGCTTAGGGTTCAGGAAATGAGACGGGCCAGAGAGAGAAAATAATCATTCCTGACAGGAGAGCTATAGTGGAGCCCGAGAGACACAACATCCGTGAGAATGCCTGAACAGTCCACGCTCTGTGTTCTCAGCCACTGGTGATGCTGGGCCCTCCCACTGCGTTCCGAAGCTTGGGTCCTTCTGGGTTCACACCCACTACGAGGACAGGGCCGTTGGTGGCTGACTTAGGGCAGCTCTGGTCGCCTGCCATCATGTCACACAGGGTAGCAAGGCCACATCCCAGTGTACCATCTGACCCCCCGGCCGTCGCTACCGCAGGGGAAAGAAGGAATTCCCAGTACGCATGCCCAGTGTGCCAGGCAGGTGGCCAACACCTACTTGTTCCCTTTCCTTAAATCCCAGGTTCCGTTTGTTGAAGTCACCAGCTCAAAGTCACTCCACGGGGAGGCAGCAGACTCAAGTGAATGGGGTTCCTCCTCACTGGCCCAAGAAGACCTCCATCCCCACCACCAGCTTCAGGCAGCCAACGAGGGACCCAAGATGAGTGGTGGCCAAGTGGCTCTTTCTCATTAGTCAGGGAAAAGTAGTATTTAGTAGCACAAGAAAAGATGAACTGATCTGAGGGCCTACATCCTCACTCATGCAAGCGGACCTCAAGCTGGGTGGTCTCCAAGCCCCGATTTAGATCAACTGAAGACGCTCCAGCCACATTGTGGTTCCCTGACATTTAAGGAAACCTGATGCCGGGCGCCCTGGAGCCCATCCCTTCCTTCCAGCCTAAAGAAGATTCCAGCTGGGTTCCTCAAGCCATCTGGGCGGCCACAGAGTCAAGAGCAACAAACACAAACTGCCGGAGAGGTCGGCCTGAGGCCCGCGGGGAGAACAGGGACACCACGGATCCGCGTCCGGGGGCCCCTCCTGCTGGCCCGCCCGCTCACTAGCGGGCCTCGGGAGTCAGCCAGTAACTCTGCCTGTGGCCCCGTGCCGGGTCGCCCCCATGCAGGTGTCCGATCTCCCGGAGAGCCAGCAAGAGTGGGGTGCCTCTCCACCCGCCGCCACCAGGAAGACCTGCCTGCCGGACGCCAAAAGGGACAGACGTATAAACCACGCCCAGCTTTGTATCACTCCTTGTCCGTCCTCACAATTTTCTTCTTAGGATCTTGCCTTAAAAATTAATATCAAGAAACTCCTTTTTTTCTCAGAAATGCTAAAATATAATAGTCATAATCTTGACCAGTGACACAATTTCTAAAGGAAAAGGATCCTCGGCCTCCTTAGAAATGACCCCGCGTACCTCTTCCAATTCCCTGTTATCACAGGACAGCAAAGGACATTTTCCTCATCTTGTCCCCAGGTTGTATTTCTTTACTCACAGCCCATAAAAACGTGCCCACCTTCCTTTGCCCTTAAAACACAGCGCGCTGCTGTAGAGCCCTAGGTGTTGGCTGCTGGGGCCTGCGGGAAGTCTGTGCCCCGTCCCCGCCGGCCACCCCGCGACGCTGCCGCTGTGCCTGCCGCACAGCCCGCAAGCCTGCGGGAGCCCCCGCGACCATGCCCCGTGTCCCCGCCGGTTGCTCGCAGGCTGTGGGCGGCGTGGGTCCGCCCAGAGCCTCCACCGTCAGGCTGGAGACAGGGGTCCCCAGCGCGCCTGGGTCTGCGTGGGCCCCGCGGAAGGTGCCAGAAGGGCGAGGAAACCACACCCCGCTGCCTGGGAGCCCGTGGGGCGCGAGGGGGGACAGGAGGGGACCATGGAGCGGGCACACGGGTGGGGGACACCAAGGCGCCTGGAGGGGCAAGTGACAGCTGAGGGGAGGCAGGAGCGGGGACGAATGGGGACAGGGAGGGGACGCCGGAGCCGGCAGGGGGGCCGGGAGGTGGCCGACGGGAGGCCCGGCGGGTCGGAGCCAACCACCCCCTCCCCCGGGGTGCGGCGCCAGGCGGGCGCTGGCCTGGGAGCCTCCCGACCCGCCCGGCCGCGCCCTGCAGACGCCCGCAGGCCACGGTCACCGCGCTCCGCCCGGCCCTTCGGGGAGGGAGGCGACGCGCTCTGGGAGAGCAGCGCCACCTCCCTCCCGCGTGCCCCTGTCCCAACCACCGCGGGGCCGCAGGAGCCGCGCCGTGACACAGCGGACGCCACCCGTGGGTGCCGCCCACGCACACACCCCTCTCTGACCCCCGAGACGCACGTCCTGCCCGCCTGCCCCGAACTGCAACCGCCGCTAAACCCAATGACTCGCGGAAAAAAATTAGATTTAGGAACCGATTTTCAGTGTCTAAGACGTGATGGGAACCAAGTACAGTAGTATTCCGAGGTCGCTGGAAATTGAGATGACCGCATCATCAAACACACATGCCTTCTTGTGATACCTGACTTCAAGCCTATTTTCTTTCCAGTGCATTTGAAAGAGTAATGAGAAAAACTGATTGTCCGTTCGCTCCGGCGTGGGGGTGGGGGTGGGGGGACTGTGGTCCGGGAAGAGCGCAGATGCCTCCATGCGGGGACGCTGGGTGAGCCCCGCTCCCCACACCCCACCGCGGAGGAGAAAGGGTGGAGAGCAGGCCCGGTGAATGGAGCCCTGGCAAGAGACTGTTCTATGGAGAGAAGATGGTTTGTTCTCAGACAGGGTCCTGTGCTGGAAACACTGTAACTAGTGACAGCCTCGGTCTTTAACTCCCTGCACACCTGCTCTTACAGACCAGAGTCATGCGGCCGGTGCAGACTGTGAACACGCAGCCGACTTGCCCGGAAGGACTTGTCTAGGGCCTGAAAATCAATCAATACCAGCTTGACAATAAATTAGTTCTGAAAAACAACAATGTTATCTGGGGATCTGGAGCAGAAATTAAGGACGATTAAGACGGGAAATTCAGGGGCACCTGGGTAGCTCAGGCGGTTAAGTCTCAAACTCTTGGTTTCGGCTCAAGTCGCAATCTCAGGGTCCTGGGATCCCTGGTGTGGGGCTGCCTGCTCAGCAGGGAGTCTGCACAGAGTCTCCCCTTCAGCTCCCTCCCCCCGCGTGCATTCTCTCTCTCTCGAATAAATCTTTAAAAGAAAAAAAAAAGAAATGTGAAATTCAGATAAAAACATATAGATATACACAATAAGTATATCCCTACGTTAACTCTGAATAGTACATGCTAATATTCCCATTCTACAGAGAGACTGAAGCTCTGAGGCAGAATGCACAAGACTGTGGACAGAAAAGCTACAGTTTGAAAATGTGAATGCCGTTTTGTCTGTTCTCTAGAGCTGTTGTCTTTCCGGTAGCCCTCAAAGCCTGAATGGAACCTTGAGCAGCCTCAACTAGCTTCCTCAGGGAAGCGGCAGATGGGGCGGGACNCCGCCCCCCCCCCCCCCACCGCGCTCACTCTGCCCCAAACTAGGTCTGTTTTCTGTCGGGACTGGGTAAGGAGTCCAGCTCCCTGTCACCCACATCTTTCTACTTCAGAACACTTGACATATCTTCAACAAAGAAAACAGCTTTCACTCTGCAAGGAGACAAAAGGCTTATTTAAGGTACTGCAGCGCTGTTAATGAATTCAAGTCAGTCAATCAGCCAAGTACTGTTGAACAGGATTCTGCCTCCCCTGGGTTTTGACCGGGTTAGCACTGGTCAGAACCAGGGCAAGGGAGATGAAAGGAAGGACCGTGAAGTGGTGGGGTCCTGGCCTGAGGAGAAAAGGTACAGAAGGCACCGAGAAGGCCAAGGGCAAGAATCCGTCCTGAGCTTCCTTCCCAGGAAGCTGGTGCCCCCCCCCCCTCAGTGTCCCTGTGGAGGAGTCAGGCCCCCAGAAGCTCCTGGCTGCTGTCGAGATCCCAGCCACAAGCCATTCTGGTCCCCTGAGGTCACTGCTCCCCCAGTGGGGTTGCCCCAGGCACCCCTACTGGTGCTCCGTGACCTGAGAGGCTGAGGGGCTGGTGATTTCGGCAGCCACGCAGCCACGCGGTAAAAGCGAGCGGCACGGCACAGCGTGCACACGTGCATTCCGCTTGATCGCCCTAAGGGAAGCTGTAACTGGGAATCGGGATTCATGGGTTTCAGCCCGCCAGACGTGTGTCCTTCCTGCCTGAAACCCGCACGAGCTTCTTCTTTGATGAAATCCTAAGACGAGGTCCTACTGTCCCGGGGGTGGATGCAATTCTGCCGTCGGCAGCAGGACATGGGCAACGGGATGCCTGAAATCAGACCGAGCTCACGAAGCAGCCCCAGCCTGCCTAGTCCGAAGGAGCAGAACGAGGCCCCTTTTCCGCTCGGGACTGTGATCAAAATCAAGATAAACTACGAGACTCATCTAGCGAAGATATCCGACTCTAATGCTTTGGAACGTTCCTTTTTCCTGACGCTGCCTTTGTGGGTCCCGACCCCCTTCCCACTGGCGGCTACGGGGCGATGTTTCCCTTGTTCTCCAGCCAGAGAGAGGTCACCTTTATCTGACGTTCGTGGGTGCTGCCTCCCCTCAGCCAGAGCCAGAAGCCCCACTCTTACCTGCAGACCCACAGGGCAACAGCCCCGGAAGAAAGCGCCCCCTGGCTGCATTAGCGGGTTAGAACATTCATGGAAGAAATCCCGCACATTTAGGTCACATGAAACTCTAAATGGAGGGTCTGCTTCCCGGCAGTGGCAATAAGCTGAAACTCCAGGTCTCATCCCCAAGTATTCTAGAAATCTCGCTTAATAGGTAATTTGTCAAGACCTGGAAACTCAGAGTCTTGCATGCAGCTGGGAAACTGGGAAACTGGTGAACATTTTGTGGGTCAGAAACGCTTTCTCGAACTAAACGTGGAGAAGTAAAATGTATTAGGTTATAACGAAAACAGAATCACTACTTTATCGTACTGTTTGCTTTGGTTTGGGTAGTAAAAGCTTTAAGGAATCCTCCAGCTCCACTGGTCTCCAGGCAGACTCACACCGCCACCCACCCCTGCCTTGCGGGGGAGCCATGCCACCTAAACATGGAAGAAACAAGAAAAAACAGTAACAGTCCTCCACAGTAAATAGTGAGTAACCCTCTCATCCGGAACACGTGCAAAGCCAGCTCCTCCGGTCCTTCCCAAACCTTCAGGGGGACATGCACGCGTGAGGAAGCCGTGCTGGGCTCCGGGCGTGCTCAGGCGGCGGCGGCCTGCGTCCCCAGAGGTTGTCTGTGGGACACTAAAATCCTGTGTCTTAGGGAGTTGGAGCAGCGACGCGGTCCGCTCTGCCGTCCATCCCTCTGCGTGGGTCACGAGGAAGGGGTGACCCCTACCCGTCCCGCCCCACCGCCCGTCAGTCCCGTGCCAGTGAGCTGCACACTCTTACTGGTCGGACTGACCCAAGTGGGTGATTCTCACAAAATCCAGAAGCGGATTTCAAAGCATTAATCCTTAGCAGGTTGAGCTTGTCAGACCTTTAACCTCCATGTACATGCTATGCTCAGCTCTGAGAAGGAGCCTCGGAAAACACCTTCCTTTGTCTCTGAAAACCTGCAGGCACTGATCCCGACGGGTAACTAGATGATATTTTACCTCCATAAAGTAGCCTAATGTAACTTTTAAACACAGATTCCTATCTCTCTGGTAAGAAATCACTGCCTAGGATAGGAATTCACAGTTAAATGTACGTTGAATGTTTTGTAAGTTTCTGTATGCTTAAAAATTTCAGGAATCGTTTTTCATTAAAAGTCTTTTTTAATAGTTTCTAGGATACTTCTTGACATTTTGTATGATGTCCTTCTTTTGTACCTCACTAATGTCTTCTCTCTTCCACTTGTCAAAATGTCATATGGTTTTGCTTTGGTTTTTTTTTTTTTTTTTAAGATTTTATTTATCTATTTGACAGAGAGAGAGAGAGAGATCACAAGTAGGCAGAGAGGCAGGCAGAGAGAGGAGGAAGTAGACCCCCTGCCGAGTAGGGAGCCTGAAGCAGGCCTCCATCCCAGGACCCTGAGATCATGACCTGAGCTGAAGGCAGAGGCTTAACCCACTGAGCCACCCAGGTGCCCGGTTTTGTTTTTCATTTAAAGACCCAAATACACAAACAAAAACACACACACACAAATCAGCCAGTGCCAGGCCAATGGGAAATCAGAGGAGACATCACAGAACTATCTTTGTCTCATCTTACGATAGAACACCATGGACTTTTGAGAAAATCAATGTATCTTTATTATCTACAACTGCCATTCTAGGAAAATGCAGAATTTTTGTGTTAAAAGAGACACGTATCTTAAGCCAAGTGGAAAATCCTCAGTTCCTGCTGGACACAGCCGTGGAGGTGGGGGGCCAGTAGAGCGTGCGGCAGGCAGGGACCCGGAGCTTCTCTGCTTCAACCCTCCCGATCGCCTGCCTCCCCAGCTCGCTCCGGGAACCTCAGCGATTTCTCTGCGGCCCCAAACAACCCAGGGTGTCAGCCTTTCCACTCCTCATCCAGAGCCCCCTGTCCTCGGTGTGGGCCATCCTAGCTAGGAGCTGGGAACGGAGTCGGGTTCCCAGTTCATCAGCTAGGGCCTGCTCCAGTCTGGGGGAAGGGCGAGGAATGGGTTTTCAAGGGGTTTTCTGGGAGGGTGTGCGGAGACCTCTTACAGCGGCAAAATGGTGTCTGCGTCCCTTACGTCTCCTGGGGCACCTCCTCTCACACACCTGCAAGTCTGAAGGCGGAGGTGGCCACGACTGTTCCCTGCACGCACCATCTGAGCTGGACTGCAAGTAATTCATGCCTCCCCTAGCCCAAGACCGCAAAATCACTTCGTTCTGTTTCTCATCATATTCACATACCGCCTTTCTTCTGTTTCGTTACAGGATTTTCAATTAATAACAATGAAGTTAACAGATATTCTTTTAACTTGTTGGCATCTTCATGAAGCAACAAAATTCAAGTTAACTTCAGAAGAAACATGAATGATTTTTCTCCCCTTCCTGTGGATGTGGGGGGTCCCTGGCCGGGAGCAAGGGGTTGTCTGTCCAGCCTAGACTGTGACTCACCAGCCCACATGGATCGTCGCATACGAATGTGAATTATGTGTCTTTGTTAGTCCCTAATGTTCCCAGGACTGAGAGGTGGGGAGGAAGGGAGGCCAGACCCCCCTTAGATGCCGGATGCCATCTTTGGGTCTCCCCAGAGAAATGAGGGAGCGTAGCAGGAAACACCACGTGAAGGCTGGGAGACACTTGGATCCTCCCAGAACCTTGAGAAAACAGCCAATCCTGGGTTCTGACTGCGCGAGGGCAACACCACCGTCGGCCCAGGACACAGGCCAGGATGCCCCCAGCTCCTGGGACCCTGAGAGTACGGGGCAGGCAGGACCCACCCCTCGTGTCCTGCGAGTCACCCGGCAGGTGGGGGCGTGGGTGTCGAGGGACCAGTCCCTCTGCCAGCTGGCCGGGGCTGGCTCAGGTCCGGGGATCACTCCTGACTGGAAGCCTTCTCGGCTGCACTGCGTCCCACGGGCCATGATCGGCAACGGCAGAACACACCAGCCCTGTGGGCGCTCTGATTTGCCACTTCCAGGCAAGAGGTAGTGAAGTTCAGGTGCCAGATGCGGGACCCAAAGTGGGCCACCCCAGGAACGAGGCAGACAGGCCGATGTGCCCCCGTAGGAGCTGGGGGGGTGCATGGGGAGGAGACACGGGTGGGGGTGCCGGAAGCCCAAAGGTTCACACTCAGTGTGAGGTTCTGAGGTTGCCTGGCCAAGGGCCGGTCATCCACGGCTCCCTAAGGGGCAGACGACCGGGAGACGTGGGGTCATGCAGGCGCCCAGGGTTCCCAGTCCGCAGAGGGACTGGAGTGAGCCGCTGCAGAGACAGGGGCGGCGGTGCTGGCCTGCTTTCCGGGGCTCCCAGCGGTGAGCTCTGGACAAGCTTAGCGGCGGCACCCGGACCACCTGCGGGCCCTCCCCTGGGAGTCGGAGAGCGCCCGAGCGGCGGAGCCTGGGGGCAGCCCCGCAGCCGCCCCGGGCAGGGAGCGCGCCCGCCCGGACACGGGACTAGGCGTGACAAAGGCTGGGCGGCTCCTGGCACATCGCCAGGGCTGGACGCCCCGCTTGCCCCAGTCCCGGCTCTTGGTCGTGGCGCAGCACCCGTGCAACCACAGGGAAGGGAGGCGGGATCCCAGGGGCTGCCCAGGAAGGGCCCAAAGTGGCTGCCGGGTCCCCGCGCTTTTCCTGCCTTCCCCGGCTGCAGTCAGAGCCCCGTCCGGGCCCCTCTGTGAACAGACCTGGAGGAGGCCAGAGAGGGAGAGGCGGGGGCTCCCCGTCACACCGCCGAGTCCCAGTTGGACACCCTTTTACAAACCACGGACTGCGGCATGTCGTTTACCCTCAATCCCCAAACTGCCCCTGAGGGCAGGATGCCCCCATCACCCCGGGCCGGACGCCCTGCGCTGGCTCTGTCGCGGGCCATGGGAGCAAGTCACACGGCCCCCAGGACTGCCGCCTCGACAGCGGTGGCTGGACCAGTGAGGCAGTAAGCGCGTGCTGGGAGGGCGGCGGGGGGCTTGCCGGCGGGGCTCCCCACAGGGAGGGTGGTCTGAGGGTCCTGACCAGCGCACGTGCCGCAGCCCACCTGGGTGCAGGCGGCCGTGAGGCTCGGCCCCCTTCTCAGTGGCACATGCCCCCCTAGACCCAGGACTGCGAGCCGGGTCAGGCCCTCCCAGGGCTCCGAGTGCGGGGCCGAGACAGAAGCCTCGAGGTCGGTGCGCAATGACCCGGGGGCGCTGCAGGAGCGCGGCGGGGGGGACGCGTCCTCAGGCTCTGAGGTGCTCGGGCACAGCGGCAGCTAGCCAGGCCCTGCAGCGCCCAGTCGTGGCGGCCCCTCCCGTACCACCTTCCAGAACATTCCCGGGATCCTGAGAAGGAAGCTTTGTCTCTGAACTCTCACTGTCCTTTGCACGTCTCCCCAAGGACCCTCGCTGGCCGACCTGGAGTGAATCAAAGGGGAGGTGGACCCGAGCCGACCTGGCCTCATCAGACGAGCCCTCTGAAGAGGGCCCAGGCCTCCCTGAGTCACAGGCTCCAAAGCCCCTTTGCCCGGTGTTCCAGCCTGTTCTTCATCTTCCTCCCTGGCCCCTGCCCCGGGCTTGGGACTGGCTCACCAGCCCCGAAAACTGCGCCAGCCGGTTCCCAGCAAGAAATCCCCGACGGGCACACGTGCACGGGCTGATCGCAGCGCCGGCCTCCCGCTCCGTCGGCCGGATCCTGGCGGATCCAGTGGTTGCCTCTCACTCGCTACCAGACACACCGTCTGGGTCAAGAGCACGACACAGGCCTCCCTGCCCTGCAGGAGAAGCAGACGCGCGGACAGGCCAGCCCAGGGCCCTCCGTGGGGAGCAGCCCGCGACTCTGGTGGCCTCAGGGCATTTGTTCCCTGAAGTCACGGCCAGTGCTTTCTCTCGACTTCCGTCTCAGCCCGTCGGGAAGTAGACAAGGGCTCTCTGGCCCACGGAAGGGCCAGGCGGCGGGGCCGCTGTGTTGAGACCTGAAGTCAGCGCTGAAACCCTTCCAGCGGCTGGGTCTCGCTGCGGGGCTGGCGACGAGCAGGCAAGAGGCAGGACGGGCACTGGCCACGTGCCAGCCCAGACTGTGCCCCCAACCCTCCCCCGACGCCGGGAGCCTGTCAGCCAAGACGCGGACACCGCCACACGCGCCGGCATCTCTGCAGGCCCGTGAGCCTTCGCCTCCTCTCTTCCCTCGTCCTAAGCCTTCCACCTCCCCGCGTCTACACGCTCCCTCTAACGCAGGTTGCACCCACGGCCAGGACCTCCGATGCTGCGGTCCGCGTGACCACGTCGTCCCCTGGCCGAATCCCTGCTCCCCAAGGACCCAGGTCTGCTTCCTGCTCATCAGCACAGGGGGCCCGGGGGGCTGAGGTACAGACGGGGACGGAGCCCCCTATCGGCCTTGACTTGTGATCACACTGGAAACAGTTTCGGGAACCAGCAGCATCTACTGGTGGCTTCTGGGGACAACTTGCTTGTTCACTGTGCCAACCTGACTTTTGTCATCCTTGTCAATCCTACTGTCTCGGTCCGTGAGATGACCCCACTGCCCACGTCTGTTTATTCCCATCTGTTTTTTTTTCCCCCTTCTACGAATTAAAGGAGCGAGTGCTCCTCTCATTCCAGGCTAACCCTGTGGGTCCCACGCTGTCCTCCACCGGCGGGGGCTCAGCACCAGCGGCGGCCCTGCCTCCGGCCGGCGCCCAGCTCCCGGGCTGGCTGGTCCTCACCGGCAGCGAGGGGCGCTCCTCCTGGAGACGGACAGATCCTCAGGCTCCGTCCCAAACACCAGCAGCAAGCCCGCCCGCCACCCACGTGTCCCCCCAGCCCTGTCTCTCTGCCCCCTTCCCATTCCCGGGACGTCCCAGCGACGTGTCCAAGCTGGCTGTCCATGTCACTCTCCAGGCACCATTCGACCCACAATAGTCTGGCTTCTGTCCCGCCCTCTTCAGACTCAGAGACTGTTCAATTTAATGGAGATTTCCAGTCCTCATCTCCGTAGGCCTCCTAGGTGACCCCTTCATTACCACTCCCTTGGGCGGCTTCCAGGCCACCCCGCCCCCCGCCTTCCCATTCCCGCGCTGCATTCCCAGCCTCAGCGGCTCTCCCCTAGACCTCTCCTCCGAACCCGGCACCCTGCCCAGGGTCCACCTGGCAGCTCCCCGGGGATGTCTCCGAGACGCCTCGGGTCCAAGGAGACCAAGCCCAGAGTCCACCCCTGCCCTCCAGTGACCCCTCTCGGGGGGTGTCGTCCATCCACCTGGACACGCTTACACCTGCTCGGCATCCCCCACCCCCCACACGGAATCCTGCACTACGTCCATCTGACTTCACTCGCTACATGTCAACACCACATCCACTTCTGACCCCTGCTGGCATCGGCCGCCCCAGACTTCGTCATCTCTCTTCTAGACTCTTCCAAGCCTGCTTCGTCCCTCCAGTCTGCCCTCCAAGCTGCAGCCACAGTAGGTTTTCCCAGACGGAAATCTGTTCCTGTTAAGACAGCCCCGCTGCAAAGAGCCCCCAGGGCCTTCCCTTTTTTTGAGGCTCGGGATTAAAATGCACCGGGCTGGGTCTCAGGTCTGCCAAGGATTTTCTCTAGTCTCCCGTCACATCGCCACCCCTGGGTCTGTGTCCTGGCCTCACTGGCCTCTGGCAGCTCCACACTCGCCATCCTACATGTCACCAGAGGGAATCTCTGCCTGGAAACCTCGTTCCCTCCTCTACTCTTCCTTCAGATTTCACTGAAGCACCCCTTCCTCCAGGAAGCCCTTCCTGACTGCTCCACCTCAGCTTCACGAATCACTCCGCCCTTAACACGTTCTCTGGCGAGATGCTTATTCACACCTGCCCCTGCCCCAGGACAAGCCCTTCTCGCTCACAGCTGACTCCCAGCTCCCAGCATGGTGCAAGGCCTGGAGAAAGCGCTCCCTGAAGATCTGTCCAAGGAACGAATCAATTAACGCAAGCGATTACCGTGATCCAGTTTTAAGTGACAGAAACGTGGTCATGAAAGATATTTGCAAATAAGTTATGTTTGGCCATGTTCAGTGCGTGGAACCAAGCCCCAAATCTGAGTGGAATAAAGAGATAGACCATATTTATTTATAGAGAATCAGTCCCCCTGACTCCCCTAAATAAGTGTTGGGTAAATCCGTCGGGAGATAGCTAATTATTAGCTGCCCACATTGGGACTGAGCATTAGCATCTGATAAACATCTCCTTCCAGGGTTGGCTGGGATGGAGCTAGACCCGGGCCGTGCTTTCCAGGGGGTGAGATTTCACGGCGAGAAGAAAAGGAGAGGAAGTATGATGTGAAGGATGAGCTCCCGGCTGGAAGATGCGGCTCCAGACCATGCCACCCCGAGGGTGCCCCGGGGCCCGTTCCTCGGTCATTGAGCTGCAGCCTGGGCGAGATGCCCTTCACGGGGAAGAAGATGAGCCTGGAGTGGATAGTGAGGCTGGACTTTCTGAAGGAGGTGGACCGGAGCAGAGTCCAAAGTGAGCAGGCGGGATGAGAAAGGACCGAATTCTGGGAGACAAGGCTGGCAGATGCCAGGCTTAGCATCTGGATCAGAAGGGCAGCAGCTCTATGCTTTGTCCCTCCACTCAGTCTGTGAATCAACAAATGTGGGAGGAGTAGCTGTGTCGTACCCGGGACCGCATGGGGCCCTGGGACATGCAAGTGACAACAGCGAAACACGCTGCCTTCCAGGGGGCAGGAGACCCTGTGTCACGTGGGGCACACAGTCCTGGGAGGTGTGGAGCAAGAGCGCCCGGGGCACGGGGCCCCGCGCAGCTCCATGGGTCCCACCTCTGGGAGAGGACAGCGCTGCCTGCAAACCCCCCCCACCCCCACCCTGACTCGCCACCCCGGCACAGGACGGCTGTCACCAGACCCAAGGATGCGATCTTGCCGCAGGATGGAGACCCGGGCTGAGCTGAGAAGCCCCCCGAGGTCAAAACCAAACAGGAAAACACGATGAGATACCACTCCACACCCCCCAGGGTGGCTGGGATTAAAGAAAGAAAATGGAAAGGTTGGCAGGGACATGGAGAACAGAGATGCTCCCTGCTCTGCTCGGGGCCGCGGTGCGACACGGCACGGTGGTTCTTCAAGAAATTCAACATGCGATTACAATGGCACGCAGTGATTCCGCTTCTGGTTACACACCCCCAAGGAGCGGAAGCTGGGACTGGAACGAGAGGGGAGCTCAAGTCACACCGCAGGTCTGAGCATTTGGTTCACGAAACACGTAAGAGTTAGCATTGGAATTTTACTTCGGTCAAGGTTAGAGAGAAGTTGCTCAGGGCATTCATAACTCAGGTACCAAGAAAGAGACTGCGGATTTGCCCTTGACATTTTGGTTCACTCTTTGTTCATGTTCTGTGAACATTGGGTAGGTTGGTGCCAAGTGCTCAGCATCATACCAGCAGAAAGAAGAGATAGAGCTTATTTGCAATTAGCTCCCAACCTCAGAGCATGTGTAGCCTGGGCCGCTCCACACTCTCCGTCTCCTGCAGGGCAGAGGCAGCCGGGGGCAAGGAGGGACGGGTGTCTCAGGAGATAGGAACAGCATGTGCAAAGGCCGGAACCCCAGCAGGACATGGTGAGCTGGAGGGAGCAGCGGTACTGGTACCCCAACTTCCCCACACGGTCCTCAAGGACACCTCAAGAAACTCCATCGAATTCTTACGCCAGGATAGGTCTAGGGTCTGGAGAACAGCTCAGGGGGCTTCCACACCCCACTTCTGCCTCGCTTCTTCCTCCTTCTCCTGCAGTTTGTCCTACAAATTACATTTCAGTCATGCAGCAAAGCTCACCTGTTCCCTGCTTTTTCTGTGCCATAGGCCTTGCCATTTCTCAGGCGTGAGCAAATGCTCTTCCTTCCTCTTGTGCATGGTGCAGTTCACGTGTTCTTCAAGACCTAGATCAGATCTCACCTCCTCCAGGAAGCCCCCCACCATTCCCAGCCCTGCATTCTGTCTCTAGTGAGACTCCTGTTATGGAGCCTAAAGTTACCTGCTCTGTTGCCATCTCAGTCTGCCTCCTTCACTTCTGTGTGAGCCCAGGAGAACCCCACCGTGTCCTTCCTACCGCGGCACACATGCTTCCCCACACCCAGCACCTAGGAGATGGCGAACACTCTTCAAATGTCTTTTGCTGTTTTGCGTTTTTGGTTTTCAGAGCCCAGTGTTGTGTCAACTCAGTCAACTGTTTCTTTGGCGGCTTTCAACAACTGATGCAGGAGGGCAGAGACCAGGACTGATTCTGAACCAACCGGGAGGCCCAGGTCGGAGCTGGTGCTGACTGTGGCCTAGACACCCCGCCTCCCTCTGCTGCTGCCCCTTATCTGCGGCTGGTTCCCAAGACTCCCAGTGGCACTTTACAAATAAGCTCCTTCTTTGCTTCTGAGTTGGCTCCTATTGTTGGCAAACAAGAACCTTGAAATGAATGAAAATATGTGACATCTGTGTCTGTCCACGGATTTTTCCAGGCTGGTAAAGCCTTTCCTCATTTGACAGGACTGGCTCAGTGCAAAGGATGGTTCTAAAAAGTCCAGAAGCTCTCCCTTCACATGCCAGACTCCACCACTGACTTGCTAATGTGGCCTCGAATGAGTCATTTTGACACCTACCTTCCCCACCAGGATGTCATTGGGATTAATGAGTTAATAGTCAAAGTACTTTGTGCTTTAAATAGCGCCTTTCTGCAAGGAGCACCAGGGATGCTAACACCACAGCTCTGCAATTAATTATGAAGACGTTCCTCAAGCACCATCATGTTTATCTCAAACTGGAAATGAGAAATAGATTAACGATGGCAAATTTTCCCTTCAAGAGGTGGTTCAGACTTTCCGAGTCTAGGAAATTGAGAAACAAGAAGACACGTGAAAATGTAAATGAGCCTTGTTTTCTTCCAACCCAACTGTCCATAGGTTGGCTGAGCACACGAGACCTCTCCGACGTCTGCCCACTTCCAGTCCCGGGTCTCTGGGGGTTCCAGAGCAGAGCCCTGCCTAAGTGCAAAGTGGGAGTTCCGTCCCTGCTCCTCTGAGTTTCTCTCTGCTCCCCTTCCCCTCGCCCTCGCCCTCCTTCCTCCCCTCGTCCCCCACCTCCCCCAGCACCCGCCGCGGCTGCCTCCGATCAGACTGGGTGTGCGAGAGCTGGCTGGTGTTGTCTGTAGCTCAGGATCCACCTTTCGCCAAGAACGGAGCATTGCAGACATGGATGTTTTCCTTTGCTTGGCAGGGATTTCCTTTGGGGCCATTCTGGAGCTGATCCCCTCACCCCCCATAGTACTTACCCCTCTCCTCAACAATGACTTCCAGGCATTGATAGCTAAGAAAAGACAGATGTGCGCCCAAGCACAGCAGTGGGCATGACTGGGCCAGCTGGAGGTCCTGGCTCCCTGCCCCCGCCCCAAGTCCTCCGAAGTTAGGGAGCAGTGTGCAGGACACGGGGCCTCAAGCAGCAATGTGAGTCCTGCAAGCACACATCTGCATTTCCAGCACACTCGAGAACAGGCTACTCTTCGTGACTGAGTCCGCATTCCTACCCGGGAAAGCAGTTTAAGCTAATCCTCGTTTTTCCTTTTCTTTCTTTCTTTCATTCTTTCTTTCTTTCTTTCTTTCTTTCTTTCTTTCTTTCTTTCTTTCTTTCTTTCTTTCTTTCTTTCTTTCTTTTCTTTCTTCCTTTCTTTCTTTCTTTCTTTCTTTTTATTTTTTTTTAACAAACTACATACAAAGAAAGCACCCATATACTAACAGATAACGTGCATTATAAACTAGGCGCTGAAATCAGAAATCCACGAGGTAATATAAAAATAACTATTTAGAAACATCCTCAGACTTTCTTCTCACTCCCCACTGAGGGCGCTTGGGTCCCCCTGGCATGAGAGCCTCCCACTTTGGAAGCTGCCCTTCCAGCCTTTCACTGGAAGAATACCTGTCTATACTCTTCCAAAGTAAGGAATTCAAATTTCAGTTCTAGTTGATCATTTAAAACCACCATGCTTCATTCATATTTGTAGAGTTGGCATCTCAGCGCGGTACTTTGCAAAGAGTAGGTATCAATCAATTAATTTAAGGACTTTGAATAGCTGCTTCTCCAATTTACTTTTGGGTCTCAATTTCCTTTCGGGTTGTTACCATTGCAGAGCCCGGTGTCGTCCTGGTTTCTAGCTCACTAGTGGCAGTCGATGTATCGATTATAGAGCAGAGAGTGGGGTGGGCCCTCCCCAAAGAACCTCTGGTGCCCATTCTTCCCTGTCCCCTGCCCCCCGAGGGCTGGGACCAACCAACCTGCTGGCCAGGCTGTCGCCTGCTGACTGCCGAGTGTCCTTGGTGGACCTCCGGCCAGCCTGAGCTCAGGGCCGAGCTCCTCCTTCTCACAATCCCAAGCAGAAGGCCCTGAGGTTAGCCCTGGCCAGGGGAGGCAGCCCTTGCTGCCTGTCTTTGAACTGTGCGAGAATCTGATGGGAAGGCCTGTGCCTCCCGTCTGCACACAGACGGCCTGAAGCCTCCCTCTGGCCCGTAGGTGGCTGCGGGGGTCTAGTGGCACTCGGCGTGGAGGAAGGATGGCCCAGCAGGCAAAAATCTGCTCTCATGGGGCTTCTCCACCCAAGAGAGTGGCAGAGTTCTTGCCAGAGAGAAGTATTCAGTCAAAAGTTGCGAAGAAATGACTCAGGACTCACGGGCTGCCAAGGAGCCACGGGGCCACACCATCTTACTATTTCAATGGCCACAGCAGAACAGTGCTCCTCCGGTGAATGTTTGTCCTGGGACAGTCCAAGTGGCTACATCCTTGCTTATTTCCATGTGAAGGTAATTAAAACATGATGCAAAAAATATTCAAAATGCATACGATGCACATGATGTCAAGAGTTGCTTCATCTTTGTTGCAAACTTGCTCAACCTGAATTTCTAAGTGCAATGCTACTCCTCTGAGTTCCTCACCTCCACGCAGCTACTTTAGAGAAGTTTTGGTAAGAAAAGAAAAAAGAACAATGTATGCATGATCTGAAAAAGGTTTTAGAGATGTGCTTAAGAAAGTGAACTTCGGTAATATAACAATGGTCCTTTTCCCCCTGAAATTACATATACTTGATAGCTTAATCTAAACAAAATCTTAGTGTGCTTCTCTTTGACATATTAAAAACTTGAAAGATAACATTACACATTTTTTAAAATGTTAAAATTGTCACAATCAATCAAGCAGACAAAAGCCAGGTAGTTCAGAGGGAGAGATGACAACCTGGATCCATTTTCACCAGTCTGGTGATGAAAGGGCAAGTCTTCCATTAAATGAGCCACTTTAGAGCCACCGATGCACCCATTAGAACCCCTGTAATTACCATGATGAGGGGCTTGGCAGTTCCATCGCTGCATATGCTAAAGAATGTAAGCATTCATATTTAAATCCAACTCTCAGGCAGCCCCGGAAACATCCATCCACTTTACAAAGAGTAACAGACAGACTGCAAGTTGACTTCGGGGAATTCGGCAAGGCCTCCTCTTGGGGAGCCGTCCGGGACAGTCTCTGCTTTTGATTTTAACTTTGGCGACGTCAGCTCAGACGTAGCCAGCATTTACGATGGGCGAGCCCTGCACTAAGCACTTGGCCTGATCATTTCTCTTTATCCTCATCACCATCTTACAGAGCACAGAGAGGCGAAGTAAGCGGCTTGTGGGCCCACAGCCAGCCAGCCTTGGAAGGGGCCAGACTCGGGCTTCTGAGGTGAGACGCTATAACCTGCAATGAGAATGTCCACCTTCTCCTGTTGCCCTCTGCCCATTTACGAGCCTCACACTGACCCCACACGGTTCAGAGCTGCCTCCGTAAAACCGGGTCACGTCCGTCTCTCCGACGTCAAAGGTTGCTGGGAAGATTGGAGAGATTTTTGGAGACGGAGACCGGGCACAGTGATACGGGCTCTTCTTGGAGGCGGAGGAGGGCACGGTACCCACACCTCCACGAATGCCCGCTGCGTCAGCCCCGTGAATGCACCGGACGGGTCAGGGTCCCCCCCAGAGACTTTACGGAACCCCAGTGCCGAACGAGGTGGGCGGCAGCGCGCACTGAAGGAGTGCGGAGCAGGAAGCGATCACAGAGCTGAAGAGGGTCTGAGAACGAATGGAAGCCCGTGCGGGGCATTTCTGAGAAGGAGGTAAAGAGCCAAGACTCCCATCAGAGAAGGCAAGTGGACCGGCCAAGAGGAGGAGAGGCTGTCTGCCGGAATGGTTCGGAGGGCGGTTGCTGCCAGGGCACCAGGCCGGGAACAGACACCGGAAGGAGCCGCCAGCGTCCCCGGGGACCGGCAGGGGTCCCAGGAGGACTTGGCAGGGCAATGGATGGTCAAGCTGGTGCTCGGAGAAACCTGTCTCGGAGCCACCGCAGAGGCGGCTCGGGGAAGGTCCCAGGCCACTGGGGCAGGCAGCTTCTAGAAGGCGGGGGGCTGGACGGGAGGCAGAGAGAAAGCTCGTGTGGGGCCCGACACAGGAGGCGACAAAGCTGAGTTTTGTGGTAGCGTGAGCTTGCGTTTCTCCCACTAGGTCGTTCTGCTGGAGAAAGCCGACGGGCCTTTTTTATTGGAGCCTGGAGGGCTGGAAGGGGTCAGAGCTTGAGCCTTGGAGTTGAAAGGCATGCATCCCAAGGTCACAGGCAAGGTCAAGGGCCTCAGAACCCTGAAAGCATGGGGGCAGGATGGGGGCTGGGGGCAGCTGAGCCCTCTGAATCCAGGAGCAAGCTCTGAGCAGCACAGGGTGGG
>LNAC01000187.1:477715-520814 GCA_002007465.1 Ailurus styani
GGGGGGGCGGGGGGGTGGGGGAGGTGGGGAGCCCTCCTAGCCAAGCGTGTATTAAGAGCTCAGGAGAAGCAGGTTGTGTAATATGCAAATTGCTAATCAGTGAAATTTTACAGGGAGCAGCTAAGGTATTCCGAGTCACTCCGTTTTCCATTTACAAAAATGAACATGAGATATCTAACGCCCTCTAATTGAACCTGACTTTGGAAATGTCATGAGTTACCATAAGGCTAGAATTTGAAGTTCTCAATTTAAAGTTAACTTAAAAGTTCATTATGTTTTCAAACCAGAAGACAGGACAGAAATAACCTTCGGTTTGACCCAGAAACGTCATTCTCTTTCACTTGCAATAACCAATTCTTGGTTTTGCTCTTTAGTCATAATTTAAGGCAGTTGAAGAGAACTACGTTAAAGAAATAACAGTGTGGTAAAACCTGCAGCAGTGGGTAGAGCAGGGAGCCCCAAACTTCGATATAAAAATTGCCAGGGAGCTTGTTAAATGGTTGACTCCTCAGACACACTTTTTGACATACTGCTGTATATTCTCAGCTCTATATTGATGGAAATGTTAACCGTAATGTTTATTAACATCAGGACAACTGATCGGTGAGTTACATAAAACAAACAGGTGATCGAATTCTGTACGGAACGACTCCTGCAGATTTAAAGCATTCTTGTGATTTACTCAGGGGGCTGTGCTGTCTCTTGGAGTCTCCCTGTGATCTGCTGTAAACAAAGCCTCTTCTGGAGATGAGAGCAGAGGGCGGTCCAAGTCTGGACCAAAAGAAAGAAAAGAAAAACAAAATAGCATCTTATGTGTTTTCTACAACGCATGTCGAAATGACCAAGGTCAAGTTCGCGATGGCTGTTATCAGTGCAATTCAAAGTGAAGACACCTTATAGCAGGATCTTTATAAACCACACTTTCAGAGAAAAAAAGGATAAAATGTGAGTGGATATGAGAAAGGATGCAGACGAAATACAATCGGGATAAGGAAAACCAGAGTGCAGAATTAGGAGAAGCCCGTGTTCGCCGCCAAGCATCCCAAAACATTCATGGCATTCCCGTGTGGTTAATCATACCCAGTTTGAAAGCAGGAAAGCAAATCGGAAAAGACATGTCTTGAACCACTTTCACTCCATCGTTGCTGGGGCAGCCCACTGAACCCACTTATTTGGAGAAGTCGTGCTGGGACTCATCAGAACCGCCAGGATCCGGGAATATGTTTAGAACAGCTCTGTTCAGTTCGACGGGGACGCATTTCTCCTTCCAACTGAAGGGCTGCCCGTGGGACATTATTTATGGGCTGTTAACCATCATAAGGAAAATATTAACGCTTTCTGGAAAAAACTGGACATCAAGCATTAAACTGTATCATTTGATATACAGCTTCCTAGGGTGCATAAATCTGCCAACATCTGCTAAACATGTAAATGATTTATTACATGCTTTGCTATGTTTAATAAATGATGGTAAATCTGACCAATGAGTAGGTATGAGACCGCCAAAATTTTATTAGCTAAAAAGGAATGTCTCAATGCAGAAAAAAAAAAATTCCCCAAGGCCGTCTGGAGAATACAATTCCAATAGTGAGTAAAGAAATAGGAAAAGGTATCTGAATCTGGGGAATAAATCTGCAAGAGCGTCGATCCTTTAGTGCAATTTCCAGAATGCACGATAGCCCAGAATCAATCTTTGTCATCTTTTGGCGAGGCTTATGGGATCGAACAGAAAACAGGTTCCGTGTTGATGTCCCAAAGCAGATCAGACTTGGTAAAGTAAACACCATCATTTCACCCTGAGGCCTGGGGAAAGCTGACCCAGGGGTCCCGAGCTCTACCGTATGCTTTCAGGCCTAGGAAGTGCTGCCAGATTTTGAGAGAAGCCTATGATTATCATTCCCTCGTCCTCCATCGGAAGCACCGAGTGATGTGGTTACAGCGAGCACACCAAGTTGTGTTAACCTGAGAAAACTGTCCTTACGAGGGAAATCTGCCCATGGGGCAAGTGACTCGGTCTGCAAGCAAGCCAACAGGGATGGCTTTGGGGGGGCCGTCCCCTGGAGTCAGGGCAGCTGTGAGCGGGGCCGGAAACAGGACAGATGTCGGGTGTGGCTACGGCTCTGTTCCTTCAGGCACGCGGGCGACGCTTTTCTTAGGGTGCCTCCTCCTTGTCGTCATGGGGCACCATTGATGTGCCTGGCCTGCGGGACCTAGTTTCGTTCAAAGACCAGGCACAGAAAAGTCCCCGAGGAGCTCCTAGGAGAGTCGTTTCTCCTTTAAGCGGTTTGCGGAAGGAGGAAATGTGAGCAATTGAGATGAACAATTTGGAAACCAAATAAAAGCAAAAATGGATGAGAAATGAATGCCACAATCCCCGTGGGAGTCAAGCAGAACTATGCATCCCCTCCTGCCTCCTTTCCCAGGGAAGAAAGCCCTGCAGCCTCAAATCTTGGTCCCATTATTTTGAGATACTGGAGGCCCTCCAACACGGTGCTAAGTGTTTTATTATTAGTTTGGGTTTTTTTTGTTTGTTTGTTTTTTGTATTTTTTTTTTTTTTTTAGGTGTAGTAAGTGGCATTTCTACTTTGGAATGACGTCCACAGCCAGGGACTGGCTGGAAATGCCGCGGCTGAGTCGCTGGCCTGTGGGTAGGGTGTGCGGCCCAGATACACACACCCCGGCACCTCTCTTTTCAAGATGCAGAGGACTCACCAACTCCGGTGCGCCTGGTTTGCACAGGATCTCCCCAGCTGAATAATTATTTTCCTGTCCTACCACGGAAATGTAATCCCTGCAGACACATTACATTCATTTCCTGGCCTTAAGGATTTACACACAAGCAATGGTGGCACATAAGCCAGGAAACCTCGTAGTGGTGAAGGCTTGCAGCAATAACTAGGATTATTCTAGGAAAGCCTCACACTTTGCATGAACACAGGAGCTGTAAGTAAGTGGACCCAAGTGGCTACAAAGTAGTGAAGGTTGAAGCCTTTGGTTGTATTAGGTATGTGTTTATAACTGTCACAAACATCTCTAGCCTTGTTATAATACACAGTACAAACAAAACAATAGCACGAAAGTATGGCAAAATCACCGCCTTATGCAAAAACCATACAGGGGCGCCTGGGTGGCACAGTCATTAAGCATCTGCCTTCGGCTCAGGTCATGATCCCAGGGTCCTGGGATCGAGCCCTGCACCGGGCTTCCTGTTTGGTGGGAAGCCTGCTTCTCCCTCTCCCACTCCCCCTGCTTGTGTGTTCCTCTCTCACTGTGTTTCTCTCTGTCAAATAAATAAATAAAATCTTTAAAAAAAATCCAGAATTTTAAACAAGGAAAAAAGAGAAAAAGCATCTACGGAAAGTCATGAACAAGTTAGTAAAGCTCATGAAAAACAAGAAGGAAGATACAGTTGTGATCAAACAAGGGGGCTGGAATCTTAAACACATTTAAAACAGTCAAATGCAATTGGCTGACTTCTTCAAACACCAGGCTTGCTTGCTTCTGACATCATTTCTGCTCATGCGTGTCTTGCTTTGAAGCAAACCAACTCCCGGATGGTAAGCCCGTGGATTTTTGTTTGGGTTTTTTTTGGGAGGGTGGGGTGGGGTGGGTGGTTGTTGGCAGCCGTTAAGAAAAAAAGAACGCAGATGATTTTTTTTTTAATTTATCAAGGAAATGAGAACAAAGTTAGCTTAAATCTAAACCATTAAGATGGGAATTGCCCTATTTTTTGAACCTAAACAAGTGTGCCTGAATCTCAATCTTGATTTCAGTGGGTCTTTTGGTTACAAGTTACTGTGTTTGATCCACATTTGTCCTTCAGTGGTACAGGTCAAGCCTGCTAAAGCCCTTTCAGGAGAGACCCACAGTGTCCACCAGCAAAACAATTCTCCGTATTGATCCCAGCAGCCAACAATGTTGGCACATCTGGTCGCACATCCAGAACTGGGCATTCCGCTTACATAAGATAGCTTTTTTTTTTTTTTTTAAGATTTTTATTTTCTTATTTGACACAGAGAGAGAGATCACAAGTAGGCAGAAAGGCAGGCAGAGAGAGAGGAGGAAGCAGGCTCCCTGCCGAGCAGGGAGCCCGATGCAGGGCTCAATCCCAGGACCCTGAGATCATGACCTGAGCCGAAGGCAGAGGCTTTAACCCACGGAGCCACCCAGACGCCCCATAGGATAGCTTTATTACTCATTTTTTCTCAAGTAGAAACTTGGGAAGTACACGCATCACAAGGAGAAATCAACCTGCAGGACTAGTTCATGCCCCGACTCATTCATTTGACAATTATTGAGCACCTCCTGTGTGCCAGGACCCGTTTGTGCTTTGGAACTAGAAAGCTAGCAGAGGGGCTCCGCTCCCTGTCTCCCCGGCAGCCTCCCTCTGGGGTAACTGGGTGGTGTGCCCGTGGGAGGCGGGGCGTGGGTTCGGCAGTAGGTGCTGGGGAGGAGGGGTCTGCCGTGTAACTGGGAAAGGCCTTCCAGAGAGGGTGACCTCTGAACAAGGACCCTAAGGGTGGGGGGTGGGGAGAAGCAGGCTGGTGTGCTGGAGGGGAGGAGGCGGTGAGCTCAGAGGGGCCGGGGCTGGGGGAGTGGGGCCCATCCAGACGACCTCTATAGTATCGTCCCCTGCCTGAGATGGTTCTGAGCAGAGCAGTGACCCAGCCTGGCTTATCTTCTAAGGCCCACCCCCCGGCTGCGTTGAGAATCGCTGGTAGGGGTCAAGGTCAGCGGGACCAGAGGCAAGTCTCTGAACGTCTCCAGGCCCCACCTTCCTCTTCTGTACAAGGAGGAGGATGCTGGAGCCTCCTCAGGGCTCTCTCGTGATGGTGCGTGAGATAACCAGGGAAGGTGCTCCACCTCTTGTCTGCCGTGGGGTAGGAGCTCAATAAATGTGCTGCTATCACGACGTCTGCTGACTGCTCTCGGCCACCTGATTCGGTACGTGCCCAGGAAACCTACCCTAAATACCCAACACAGAGAATCATGGGGTAGGCCTGGCGTGGTAACGTATCTTGCACATCTGAAGACGGGGAGCAAGGCCGTGGAAACCCGACACAGATGGGGGGGTGTCCCACGCGGGTCCGCTGCAGGCCTCTGAAAGACATCTCAAGTATTGTTTCCTGGAGTCTACAAGAGCTGACCCCATAAGGCACTGCCGTTGGCAGGAGATGGCCCCTGAAGGTGTCCTGGTCCCCGTCCCTGCCACCTGTGCCCCCGTGACCTCCTGTGGCAAGGAGGAGCAAAGGCGGCCGGTGGCCCGAAGGCTGCTCAGCTGACTTCAGGATCGGGAGAGCGGCCTGCATCGTCCGGGCGGGCCCAGCACGGCCCCTGGGTCCTCGTAGGTGGGAGAGGGGGGCTCAACGGCATCTGTGGGGCGGAAAGACCCGCCGTGACTCATCACTCGCTTTGAAGGTGGAGGAAGGGGCCGGGAGCCCTGCAAGGCAGACGCCTGCAGACCTGGGACAGGCAGGGGAGCACATGCTCCCCAGATTCCCAGAGGGAATGCAGTCAGTCCTGCGGACACCTGGATTCTATCCCCTGAGACCCATTTCAGACTTTGACCTTCTGACGGTAGGATGAGAAATGCATGTTTTTTTGGCCGCCCCGTGAGTGGGACTCTGTTCGGGCATCCCTAGACAATTAGCGCGACAGCCGTTGCTTCTCTCCCCCTCCACGAGGTTGCCAGAACACCATGTCATGACCTGAGCACGGATCTGTTTAATTCTGACGCGGAAATCATACTCTACGTCATGTCCATTGCGATCATTTCATGGTGATTGTTCCGTTGTCCGGTAATCGCAGCCCGTCCCAGAGTAACGGCGGGAACAAGTGGGGGTAGGACGGTCTCGTTGCGAGCCGCTGGGTGTTTCTCCACGTTTTCTAGAAGGGGCCCCCACGTGGAGCCGGTAGAAAGACGTGCGGAGAGACCCTGGGGGGTAAGGCCACAGCCTGGGAGAAAGCATGGCCTGCAGACCCTCACCGCGGTATCGCCCAAGCCCTGTTTGCGGTCCCTGGAATCGGGGGTCATGGTTTAAACCCCTTTGAAGTCCAGGCCAATGCCGAGGACGAGGGGAGCGCGTCAGGGCCGAGCCCCCGGGACCCAGGATCCCTTCCACAGAGAAACAGGCTCTCTCCGCGGGTCTAGAAACCTGTGCTCGACACTGTCCGATGCTGATAAAAACATGCTCCGTCCATCCGCGGCCTTGTCCAAAGTGGATCAGTTTCTTTCAAATTCCACCGCTGCAGAGACAAGCCCCTGGCCCGGCCGCGAGCAGCAAGTCGGGGTCTAGGAGGGGGGACCCCGAGGCCTGGGTTGCCGCGGACGTCAAGGCGGGAGGGCCACAGCCTCTGATGAGCTGCGAGAGTCTCGACGCCTCGGTCCTCGCACACGGCGCCGGCTCACGACCGCCGTCGGCCGGCAGGGATCAGGCCAGACCTGCCCCGCGGGCCCCGCCGCCCCTCTGCGGGCCTGCCCGGGGCTCCCGGCCGCGCGGCGCACCGTCTCGCCCACGGAGCGGAAGCCAGCGCCGGCCTCGCTCTGCTGGGGCAGCCGGGCCCGAGGGCCGAGCGCACACCCGGGAAGAGACTCCTTCCTCGATTTCCATCGGTCGAGCCTGTCCCATGGGTCCTGGCGCACCCAGGCCGACGGCCGAACACGCAGAATGACGCAACCACAGCTCAGGCCCAGAAGATTCTTTGGCCTCGCTGCAGGTAGAATTGATTCCCCTAAGATCCACGCGTCAAGGTTTCAGCCTCCAGTACCGAGAATGTAGCCTTGCTTGGAAGGAGAAGTCAGGAAGGGGAGGGCCAACCGGGGGTGGATGGGTTGTTAATCCAGTACGACTGATGTCCTTATAAACCGGGGAAATCGGACACAGGGAGCACACTGGGAGGGGGCGGGTGCTTCCAGAAGCCCAGGGATGCCAAGGATTGCCGGCGAGCCCCGGGAGCCAGGGGGTGGTCTGGGACAGACCCTCCTTCCCAGCCCCAGGGAAAGCCCACCCTGCCCATCCCGGGGTCTCAGACTTCCGACCTCCAGAGCGGGGAGAGAATCAACTTCTGAGGCTCGAGCCCCGGATCTGCAGTATTTGGTGACAGCCCCAGCGGACTCCCGCTGGCCTCGCTCATCATCCAGGACGGACCCCCACTAACTGCTCAGCTTCCGCACCAGGCTGCGTCCTCTCCTGGCCCCTGTGGGGTTTCAGAATCTGCACGTCCACTGTTTGCAGCGATCGTGACTAAGGATTTCCATGCTCCCTCTTGGGTGCCACCACCCCTAGCAAATTCATGCCATCCCCCAAGCCCCGCCTCCACAGACAGCTTCCCCTGCGTCTTCGGGCCGAACGACCACCGTCTCCTCCAAACCACCCCCTTCCTGTGCTCTCTACCCACTGCTCTCTCACCTTCTGCTCTCAGGACGCCTTCACGTTCTTGAAAATCATTGAGAACGCCAAAGAACTTTTGTTTTGTATGGGTTTGATCCATACTGATATACAACCTTATTGTAAATTAACGCTGAGAAAATGCTAGACTATTAATTCATTTTTAAAAGGAATCCCCCCCAAAAGTAATGAACCCATTCTATGTCAATATAAACAACACACTCCCATAAAACCAATATGCTTTCAAAAATATTATGGAAATTTAGGGAAAGGGTGGCATTTTTTTCCATTTTGCAAATTTCTTTAGCATCTGGCTCATAGGAGACAGCAGAGCTTCAAAAATTTCCCTGAATTCATTCTGTTGAGATAATGTTGCTTTTCTTGAAGTTCTATGAAGAAGATCCAGCCCCACATGGACTTGTGTTTGGAAAAGGATTATTTTAATAGCCTTTTCAGAAAATTGTGGATATTTTTTTCTTTGCTAATATGCCAAAACTCAGGAAGTAACAGCTTCTAAAAATTCAGTGGCAGTGTGGAATTTGAAACCGTATTTGTGGCTCTTTGGGTCTCAGGTATTAAAACCCAGAAATCTATCTTGAGCTTTGAGTGGACCTTTTACCTATTCCCGATTTGTATCATCATTTCTCCATCATTTGGAAAATACTGGTTCCCTGAGTTGCACAACGTTTAAAAATCACAATATCAGTACCAGTCTCAGCAGAAAAATGTTTAAGTACTGAAAGGCTTCAGCTTATGGTGGGCCAATACAAGTTCCTAAAATTCCAATTTTTACTCCAAAGCTTGAATTTTATCATCAACCACAAATACTTGTCGCTTGTTTGCCTTGAAGTGACAGGCTCACTGTTCTTTTCGGAGAAGCTGCCTGCCAAATTCCCAAATCTGAACGACTCGAGGTTGTCAGTCATTTCCAAATAAAAATGGTGATTTATGAAAATCCTGGCGAGTTGGGCTTGCATGCCTGAAGCTGCCCAAGACTTTTCTCCAAGAGCTAATGTGACTGGATACACAACACAGGGGCTTTCTGTGTCTTTCCCATTTCATCACGTGGAATACCAAAACAGCACCCATGAGGATCAAGGTCGAATGAAGTTGACCACGTCACAGCCTCCTCAAGGGCATTTGGAGGTGACATTGTCTTTACTGTGGGTGCAGAAGGGCCAGGGCCCCAAGCCGAGCCTGGCGACTAGTGGCTTCTGACACCATTCTCTCCAGGCGGCTGGTGCAAATGTCAAGCTACTAAGAGATCAGACAGTGTCCTAGCCCTTTTGTGGGGAGCCTGGTGGTCTCTCGAACCCCCCAAAATACGGGGAACCCCTGGGCCTGTGGACCGCATTTGCAGAGCAGAATTCATAGAAAGCTCTGTTTCTTCTTCCCAGGGATTCTTTGAGCAGTTTATCATTGTTAGCTGAGAATTCTGTTATGCCCCTCACATACCGTAAAATAACATTAAAGTTAATTCACCTTAGTTATACGCCCCTTCCTGTAAAGCCATGTGTTTTCAAAATAAAATTCATCCTCTATCCGCTCTGCTTTTCTTCCCTGGGTCTGACGTGCGGTGCCTGGAGGGGGCTGCCCTCTGCTGGCCGGCTCGGGAAATGGCTGGCGGGGACTGCCGAGCTGCTCCCGCCTTTCCAGGTCCTTCCAGCTCCTTTCACCTCTTACCGCCTCCTCTTAAGAAGCCCACTCAAGGCACTCACACTTTTTCAACGACATACTGTCTTTGCTTTCAACATTAAAGTGTTTGAAAGGATCATGATTGTTATGTCAGAATCTAACATGATTAAAAATATTTGGCGACATTCAGTTTTCCGTAACTGGTCCAAGTATCTCATTAGGAACCTTAAAAGCAGAACCCAAAGTAGTCTCCTTGGTGCGTATCTTCATGAGCTGCTTAAGTTTAGATTAAGTAAACATTTTGATCAGAGCACTGCGGTGTGCGTAAAGGGAGAAAAAGGAAGTGAACAGGTAGATTTAAGGGAGAGGAAACATAACTGAAAGATAACTTTCCATAACTTGCGAGGGACAACTTCCTACGTCTCTACCCTAATAAACGCAATCATCATCCCGACACATTCCAGCTCTCCTTGTTACGGTCCTACAAGTGCCCTGTTAACATCGAGACTCTTCTGACAGTTACTCAGCTCTGGAGTACACTTGCATTGACATTCTCTCACAAAACAGAGAAAAGCCACTGAACCATTTTACACTTAGCAAGAATCAACTCAGTTCCATGAGATGGAGCTCATATTCTGAATGGCTTTCCATATTCCCCAAATGGTTCTGCCCACCTCAGAGAGGCACACTGGCTGGTCTCGTATACGTATTGTGTAAGTGGGCATAGGTCACCATGCATTAACTGAGCACCTACTATGTGCTAGGCACTGTGTCAGGCTTGGGGAGGGTCAAAGGTTAATCGGCGAACTTCAGCTCTGCTAGATCTGCAATCGAGGCAGCCCCCAGTATGGCCAGCACAAGGGGGGGCCATTGTAGGCCCTCTGAACAGGTACTGTGGGTGTCGAGGGAGGGAGGGCTTCATCATATAGAAGGTGGGACTTGAGTCGGTTTTGAGAACTGTAGGGATGATAAGAGGAACAAATGAGAGGGTGGCATATTTCACACCAACAGAGCACGAGCAAAGGCTTTAAGTCAGAGGTGTTCTGGAAGTATTTTAGAAATGGGAGTAATAAAGCATCACGTTTTAAAAGTCTATAACCCGGACTGAGGAATGAGAGTCTCATATCAGTGAGAGGAGCAGCGATTCCCGCCACATCTGCCCCAAAGCCTGTACCTTCAGCTCAGAACGTGACTCAGGCCACGGCAGCCTCCCACCCCTCTGCGGGGAGCTGGTGGCGGCAGGGTGCCTGGCAGCCCTCTTAGATGGCTCTGGGTGTCGAGCTTTCTTGTGCTGAGCCCACAGGTGGGTCATAAATGGGCACCGCCACTTAGCTGATCCCGCTGGGAAGTCGGGGCAGGTTGAGCCCTCACCTGCTTGGGCCAGCCCGCAGCCGTGGCAACATGTGGCTATGGTCCACAGCGCCTTCGGCTCTGATGAGGAACGAAGGCATTTCATCTCTGCCAGCTGGCCTCCTCAACAATCTCCAATGCCTTGACCCTGACCTGAAAAGTTAGGCTGTTTCATCCTGAACAGTGGTAAGCCACTCAAGAGCCTGAATGTAGTACCGAGAAACTACTGGAAATCGTAGAAATGGTCTTCTCTAGCATTCATCTGTGTCATGAAGGCAATTTTCCAATCCTCTCCTTTAGAAAACTCACGTGATCCCTTTCCCACGGCACACAGCCGTGTGGGGAACGTGGGCTCCTGTCCCCGGGGGCAGTGCCGACCAGACACCCTCTCGGCAACATTAATGGACCGTGTCTGCCGGTGTTTATGCCGCGTGGGCGACCAAGGACAGGAGTCGCCTGGATGAGCCGCTTTCCCGGCACCGTACCCCGGTCCCCACGGTAAATCCCCTCTGTGCGCCAAATCTGGTCCCTGGTCATATGCTTTTTCTAGGTGACATCTAGCTCATGGCTCATGAACTGACTTCAAAAACCTCCGGAGACACGGGCATGCAGTTACAAAGAGCCAACAAGTGGCAGTGCCCTTGGCCTTTGGGGGTGAGCTGGTTTGTTCTCTGCACATCAGTGTCCTCACTGAACACGTGCTCCTGAGGGGCCCATCACCCCCGCTGAGAACACCTGCTCTCCCACCTCCGAGCCCTTCAGATCGTGAGACACTCAACTCAGTCATTTGGTAAAGATTCCCCCCAGTCGCTCACTTTGCTGCTTCTCTGAACACAGATCTGCCGTTAACGTGGATGCTGCTTTCATGAACTTCTCCCGGGCTCTGCAGTCCCTGCTGCTGAGTGCGACTTTGAACACCCCGCGGTTTTACAACTTCTTTTCCTACAGAGTAAAAACAGTCCTCGCACGACAGAAAGCGCCGCTCCATGTGTGCTCTGGAAGTGGTCATCTGCTCCCCCCAGAGCGTCCCCGTACTGGAATGAAAGTCACGCGAAGGGTCTGATGCTGTCACAGCATGAGCTGAGGAAAGAGTCATCACGGGAACACGGTGACGGCTAGGACTGAATGGGTCCTCGGGAAAACCCAAGTTTCAGAAACTTGTTTTCTATCACCCCGTGCCTGTTGAGAGCTGCTGGTCCCAAACCGCCCGCTCTGGGAGCGGGTTCCATCCGCATTTACATTGGGCTCCTGCTCACTGCTCCGCGCAGGACATTTTGAGTTGTGGTATTCACACGGCCATTCCTGAGACTGCTTCTTAAGGAATCAAGTTCGTGCCTCTAAGCCATCTTTTTTTTTGTGAATGAGGAATGTGTCAAGAAACAACAATGCCGACCATGCGCAGATGTAGTAAGTGATAAAACATAAACACAAGTGATGTGAAAAAAAAATGCACTTCCCTGTCGGCCACGGGTCAGCAGAGACAAAGCAGCAAGAGCCCTTCTTGTATCGTGCCTAACTCTTAGGTTAGAGCCACAACAGAACTGGATTTCGTAAATATGATGGTCAGTCTCACTTTCCAAACTGTAAACCATCTGTGACCCAAACAACTGACTACATGTATTCTGAAACCACCAAGCCACTTGGAAGAGGGCCCGAGGGCCGAATGATTCACTAACCACACTGAGGAAACGCTCATGAGGAACACAGCTCTCATAGCCAGCCGGGGCCCCACGTCCCCACAGGGCATGGCCGGGGCCCCAAGGCCGGGGCCCCACGTCCCAGGGCAGCACACAGATGCCTTGAAGGGGGATCCCTTCTCGGGACGGAGGTGTACATGCAGATGAGCAGACCCCGAGCAGGCAGTGTAGCCCCTGGCAGCCAGGGGGTCCTCCCCAGCCCGAGGTTTACAGCGCAAAGCTCGGCACGCAGACCCCCCGGGCACTGGGGGATGGAGGAATGCACGGGGAGGACTCTGGGGGGGAGACCGGGCTGGGACACAGCCAGCTGCTGGGAGATCAAGTTGGGGGGTATTGTGTGGCAGGGAGGAGACAAAAGGTCGTAGACCACTGGCCTCCAGGCTTCCCACCCTCTCCCATCCTAGGAAGGGCAAATCAAGTGGAAAATAACTGAAAAGAACAAGAAAAGGGGCCAAGGAGATATGGGGAGGTCGCATCTCACTGGTAGATGGTGGGTGGGTGGATAGAGGTGGGTGGAGGTGGATGGATGGGGGATGGATGGTGGATGCGGGTGGGTAGGTGGAGGTGGATGGATGGTGGGTGGATGGTGGATGGAAGGTGGGTGGGTGATGGATGGAGGCAGGTGGGTGGAGGCAGGTGGGTGGAGGTAGATGGAGGTAAATGGATGGTGGCTGGATGGTGGATGGAGGTAGGTGGGTGGAGGTGGGTGGGTGTTGGGTAGAGGTGAGGGATGGTGGGTGGAGGTAGGTGGAGGTAGATGGAGGTAAACTGATGGGTGGGTGGATGGATGCAGGCATGCATGAAGTCATTAACAAGAAAATGGATTCAGGCCAAAAGCTGGCCAGTTTGGACATCTCAGGACAACCTTGAATGCCAGGGTGAAGAGTCCCGCATCATAAGGAAGGCAATGGGACCTTGCACAGTGTCCTGTCCTGGGTCCACGCATGACCATCCCGCCCACAGCCCCAGGCGCCAGTCAGGTCTCTGAGTGAGCTCCGCAGCCTCATTCCCCCTTTCCTGCTAGGAAGTCCTTGGGAGGCTACCGCCACACACGCTGCCCCCACACACACATTAATGCCAACTTTCCTCGCGAAAGAGAAACAACAACATCGGAACCAGAATTTGTGACGAAGGGCTTATCTCTCAAAGACCTCTCAGAAATCTGGAGTTTATGCTTCCACGTTCAAAGGGAGAGCAAGTTAGGAATGAAATGCATAGGCAGTGGTCCACAAAAACACCTCCGATCTTTAAAGACTAGGGAACCTTGCATCAGCAAGCTTCTGCAACTTTGAAAATATTAGCAAGACGCCATTGTGCCTTTCTTAGCCCAGAAGCAGACAGCACCAAGTCCACCGAGGGGCACACTGATGTGGCTACTTTGGGTAGGAAACATCTGCATTCAGAACATTTCAGAAAATCGCATTTTCTTTCTGCCACAATGTTTTCTCTGAGTTAAATGTTCCCATTGATTGAATGCCGGCAGACCAAGCCCCGCGGACCCAGGAGACTTCGGTAGGGGGGAGCCTCCCCGCCGATAGTCTGCATGAAACCACTCGGCATCACCACAGACACTTCGACCCAGTGAACCTGGAAACCTGTGTTTTCCAGCCCCCAACACTTCTGTGCACAGCACGTCTGGGCAAAGCACTCTGAGCTCACCCTGGGTGCGGCTATGTGAACAGCACCTTGACCGTGTAGCGGTGCTGGTCCCCACACCTGGCACCGGGCACTCTCCCGGCTCCCCCACCCTGCCTCCAGCAGATGGGACCCCGGCTCCCTGGCTCTGAGCTCTGAGTCTGTCGCTGGGACCCAGCCCTGCGTCCTGGTCCTCTTTCCACCGGCCAAAGAGAACAAGGATCGGCACCTGCTCTTGAGTGATGTCCTAAAGGGGTCTTTTAGGGGTTGATAGAGGCCTTGGGAAGCCACTTTTATTCCATAAGTAAATATTCAATTTATGAAAATCACACGATTAGCAAATCTAATGTCCCTGACATCTTTCAAGATCAACTTATTAGTCATTTTTATTCTTTTGATTATCCACGTTATTAAATAGTCGGGTGGCTCCGGTTAGTGCCCTTTTGTTGAAATCGAGGTATCTAAACTCCCTTAAACCCTCAGTTGTATTTACAGACTTAGTTCCTCAAGTTTCCCCCGACATTTTACACTACACTCATCCATTTCCTCTGCCCTACATTCCTCTCCAGCACCGTCACGCCCCTGGCACGTACACTGCCTTCCCAGAGACACAGAAGCACCCGGTGAGTCAATGAATGCACGTGTGAATCCCAAGTTCCATTCAACTTCTGAGACCTTCCAAAGCACAAATCACAGTCATAATTTAAAATAAATTACTCAGCAGGAAGAACCACAAGGATCATCTATCAGGTTCTCTAATTTCTCCCAATCTCTGACAAAGACACACAGAGATCATTCCTCACGTTAACGCAAAGGTATTAAGACAGTGGGTTGATTAACTTTATTACCCTGTTATGTAATTCCACACCTTCCGAGAGTTAAGAACATTCATCCCCTAAGAGAGCACTCAGTGTCAGAGCCTGGCCGGGGTAAGCAACGTCCCAGGAAGCCTGGCGCTCCATCTCAGTGGGCTAGTTCGTGTACTGCCAGCGAGTTCTGACCAGGCTCTGAACCTCGGGGAGCTCAGCACTTCCTTACAGCAGACAATGACCTTCCCGCCACCTCCCCAGCCAGCCAGCAAGACTCTTAAAGTTTGCGTCCCTTCCACACAACGCAGATTCTTCTATGGGTCAGGAAGAGAAGACCTCTTTTGAGGCCTTTTGCTCTTGCACAACATTGCATTCCACTGTTGTCTCCTCAAGTGCATGCCAAGTGCAGAGAAACGTGACTCTGTCCCTGTGTGAGCCGGCTGCCACTGTGAAAGCGAGGCCGCATCCCTCGAGGCTGCTTAGGGACACTGGGGTGAGGGGGCGCCTGCAGGGGTTGCGGAGGATGGACCCTGACAGAAAACGCGTATTTGCAGCCCCGTTGCTGCCTTTGCAGTGTGGTCACAACGACTCTGCATGTGGGAATCTATGAGCCTAAGTGTGTATGTGTGTGTGTGTGTGTGTGTGTGTGTGTGTGTGTGTGTGCGTGTGTGTGTGTGTGTATGTGTGTGTGTGTGTAAGGAACAACTGTGTTTCCTAAAGCCACACAACCAGGCCAGAACAACTCATCACACAGCTGTCTCCACAGTTGCGTGTCGCTGGAGTGGGCTCTGAGAGCCTGCTGCTCTGTGTCTGGAAGGTCAGGCACAAGGCACAGGGTCATAAACAGACGCGCCAAAACGTTCACGTGCACCTGTTCTCCCAGCTGCGCGTCTCAGGTACACACACAAATCCATTCGTACTGTTTTTTTGGAAACAAGCATGGAGAAAGAAAACGGATGGTTCGTTTTAAAATGGATGCTTAATTTTTGTCTTAAGCATCTTGCTCAATATTACTTAAACTTCCACTTTAAGGCGAATTAAATGCAAAAACTGTTGTTGAATTGCAGGTCATTGGGCTTTTAAAATAATTAATTTCAGATTCCTGTTTCACTAATTGGTTAATATTTCACAGGATGGGGAGTTGTAAACAGACAAGTCAGCAAAGGCATAGGAAACACTTCGCACCCAGAGGTCTTGATAAGCATCCCCTAATAAAAGTGCCCCTCCAGTCACTCATCAGCTCTGAGCTCCACTCGACGGCCAGTGCTGCTGAGACCACAGGGGCGTCTCCCGAGGACCCTCCGTGGCAGAGGACAGTTTGAGACGATCCTCTCTGGAGGTCACAGGTGGAGAAGGGAATGCTTCCCAGCATTTCGATTGTGAGAACCTTGAATATAACCTGTTTTCTTTCCGCACACCGTGACTTCAGCACTGAGTTGGAGCAGCAATTTGGCCCGACATGAACGGGTCACCGGGGCAAGTCCACCACCTTGCCTCCAAGGAGTTTACGTCGTGCGGCGCAGACTTGCGGGGCGAGACAGACACTGACCACCACCGGGGACACGATCTGAGCTGTCTGTGTAGACGACTCTTGCACCCTAAATGACACTCAAATGAGCACTTATTCCCACCTGATTAAGGCTTTTAAAGGACTCGACTGTCCATGGATATCAACATTTTACTAGTGCTTCGTGAATCTGGCATTGTGGAGGCGTGGGAAGCCCCACAAGGATCCTCCCGCAGATAAACCGAGAAAAGAAGGAACCAACCGTAACCTCCCTCAGATCGGAGGGAGTGTGTGTGCACCCCTGTGTGTGCTCCCTGGACCTAGGTGCCAAGCCCACCCAGCTGCGGCCTTGGAAACTCCAGTTCCAGGCTCAGTTCAGAAACAAGGGCAGACTCTTCATCTTAAAACAGCACTGTAGTGGGCTCTTCTGTGTTTGTTTGTTTGCTCTTTAAGATTATTTATTTGAGAGAGAGAGAGTGAGAAGCATGAGCTGGGGGGTGGGGAGGGGCAGAGGGGAAGCAGACTCCCCGCCGAGCAGGGAACCCCGGGTGGGGCTCGATCCCCGCACCCCGGGATCATGATCTGAGCCGAAGGCAGATGCTTCACCGACAGAGCCACCCAGGTGCCCCTCAGCTGGTTCTTTAGAGAACTCTGAAAATCACTGTTGTAGAAATACTAAGTCGATTCCTGTTATTGGAGGTAGTTGCGTTCTATAAAGTCACGGTGAACACTGAAGTGGCGAACGCCGAACCGCTGCCCATCGCGGAACACAGCCTTAGGCTCCTGCCAGCCCCTGGTCCCAGTATTTTCACCAGCCCATCAATACCTGCCCTTACTTGATGTGTGCTTCTGTTTAGAGACACTTTGTTTAACCCACACCTGTTGATCCATAAACACGGAGCGTGGTCGACGGCACGGAACGATGTATCTTGAACTCCGAACTACGTGTAACTGTAACTCCTGCCTGAGAGAAGCTTCTCCAACCCACGGGCTTTCTCCGCGAGACCCATCACAGCCCTCCTGCGCTTGGGAACAGAGAGCTCCGCAGACTGTGCGGGGGGGCCCTCTGGAGAAAACACTGTGGGGCCACCCGGGGGGCTCAGTCGGTTGAACATCTGACTCTTGATTTCGGCTCAGGTCATGATCTCAGGGACCTGGGATCGAGTCTCGTGCTGGGCTCTGTGCTCAGCAGGGACTCTGCTTGAGATTCTGTCTCCCTTTCCCTCTGCTCCTCCCCCCACCACGCTCGCTCTTTTTCTCTAAATAAGTAAAGAAAGAAAGAAAGTCTTTTAAAAGGAAAAACAAAGAAGGAAAACCTTGTGGTCCAATATACAAGACAACGATTTACCAGCACAGTAACTGTACACTGTTGTGTCCCCACCACCCCACCCGCCTCTAGAATTAACATCGCCCAAAACTCCGTACCTATTAAATAATAATTTCCTATTTCTCCCTACCTCGGGGACCATTGCCAGCAACAAAATTATCAAAGGCATAAAACTGAAAAGCAGAGCACGAGACACACCAGGAAAGGTCCCTTGTTTACAGTATGAACTGAAACAAGAAGGCAGAGCATCACCTTGTTTGACCGTGACTGAAAACACCCACAATTTTTACCTCTCCCCAGATACCCAGAAATGAGCCAAGGCTACAGGAGTATCGAATTGGGGTTGCAAATAAATTTTAGCAAGTAAGAGAATCTGTAAATATGGACTCCGCGAGTAATGAGGGTCTACTGTAAATTCACCTGTTTGCCGGGCAAATCTCCCCTGATCAAGACAGGTGCAAACAGGGGCACACGCTCACAGAGCAGTCTGTGCTGGCCTGACCAGGGACCACTGATCCCCTACGGATGGGAGTCCAGAGGACTCCACTGGCCAATGGCTCCTCGCACATCCACGGCCTCTGTTACAGCTCAGCTTTAAAATATTTACTTTTTCATATTAGAGGTCAAAATCCAGGACAACCATGGCAAGATCATCTACCCATTTGTCTGCGCGGCTTGCTTGTCTGTTCACTCAGTGCATGTTGGCTGAGGTCTTCCGTGTCGTAGGCACGGAAGACAGCTAAGGGCTTTAATTTGGAAGGAAACCGGCACATGCTGCAAAGAGCCCACCGAAAGAGTGTTTGGTGCAGCAGGGTTAGAGCCTAGTGAGACCACTCAGACCTGGCACCGGTAGACAGAGCTGGAGCGCACAGATAGACAAATGGATGGGTGCATTTGTCCGGCCAGTTCACACCGACTGAGCACCTGCCATGTGCCGGACGCTAGGACGCTGCGGGGAGCCCCTGTCCTCGGGAGCTGACCTTCTCTCGGGGAGGATGAACGAGGAGCAGGACGGACAGTAGACCACGAGTGCACGAAGGGAATGGAAGTAAAGGCGGGGTCCGGAGGGAGGGCTGCATTTCAGACGGGGCGGGGGGCGGGGAGCGCGCGAGAGGCCGTGAGCCTGCTGCGTGTCTGGGAGGACTCCTCGGGCTGAGGAGGGACGTGCACACCCAGAAGCAGGGCAGGGTCTAGGAGAGGGCGGTGTGGACGCAGGCCCAAAGTTCAAGTTCCCACGGCAGGCAAAGAGAAAGGGAGCCGCCGAGGGTTCTGAGCCCAAGAAGTGGCACGCCGCAGAGCCCCGTCCCCGAGGGCTGTGACAGGGAGGTGGGGAGCGGGGAGGGCAGAGGCAGAGAGGCCGGAGCGAGGCCACCGCTGTCCTCCAGCCGAGAAGGGTGGCGCGGGTCAGGTAAGAAGGGACTGGAGGCAGCACAGGCTTGGCGGAGAGAGGAGACAGAGATGCGGGACGGGAACCCAGGTCACGCTCTACAGAGAGATGTGCCCACAAATGAGAACGAAACTGACGTGCCCAGCGACCGCGAGGGTTTGGTTTGTTTTTGCGGAAAGCTCCCTGCCTCTCGGCTGAGGTTCTGCATGTCAGACGCCCCCGGGGGACAGAGCTCTCCTCTCCCGGGCTCACTACCGTCTCCTGCGCGGGAGCAGTGCACAGCTCTGTCGCCCGCACCGGGGTCCCGCAGCCGCCGGGCGAAGGCGACAGGCCCGGGGGCGCCCTGTCTTCACCCAGCCCGTGCTCCCAGGGGAAGAGGAATTTGTGAGCGGCCAACAAGGATGTTTCCTTGAGAGCTTCAATGCCCGACGTCCTATTAGAAAAAAATTCTCTACAGATTTGAAAACCACCTCGTGATTTCCTTCCAACTCCCTTGTGCGTAGGTTGCCAGTTGTTCAAATAGCACCAATGCACGGGCAGCGGGAAGGCAGGGAAGGCCCTGAATGGGCCAGTTGGCGGGGCGGGGAGGAAGGCTGAGTCCCGTGCGGCTGGGGCATCTCAGGACGCAGCACAGACGTGCTACCGTCTTCCAGGTCGGGTTTCAGCCGACAAGCCGTCAGATGCCCCCCATGCGTTTGCAGACGGCCACCGGTGGGGACAGGTGATCAGAGCTGGTCACCCGACGGCCACCGGTGGGGACAGGCGATCAGAGCTGGTCACCCGACGGCCACCGGTGGGGACAGGCGATCAGAGCTGGTCACCCGACGGCCACCGGTGGGGAAAGGCGATCAGAGCTGGTCACCAGACGGCCACTGGTGGGGACAGGCGATCAGAGCTGGTCACCCGACGGCCACCGGTGGGGACAGGCGATCAGAGCTGGTCACCCGACGGCCACCGGTGGGGACAGGCGATCAGAGCTGGTCACCCGACGGCCACCGGTGGGGACAGGCGATCAGAGCTGGTCACCCGACGGCCACCGGTGGGGACAGGCGATCAGAGCTGGTCACCCGACGGCCACCGGTGGGGACAGGCGATCAGAGCTGGTCACCCGACGGCCACCGGTGGGGACAGGCGATCAGAGCTGGTCACCCGACGGCCACCGGTGGGGACAGGCGATCAGAGCTGGTCACCCGACGGCCACCGGTGGGGACAGGCGATCAGAGCTGGTCACCCGACGGCCACCGGTGGGGACAGGCGATCAGAGCTGGTCACCCGACGGCCACCGGTGGGGAAAGACGATCAGAGCTGGTCACCAGACGGCCACTGGTGGTGGCCCAACCATTCCCCAAAGTAAAGGATGACAACAAAGTTCAAGTAACTTGGTTTATGAGGAAGAAGCCACACGCATAAAATCGTGACCCACTCAGGACCACACTGGGGGTGTGCAGAGGACAACGTGTCCTGCGGGAGATGAGGATGGTGCCACNCCCCCCCCCCCCCCCCCCCCCGGGTCCCAGGAACACAGACATGGAGCCTCGGCCGTACACCTGTAACCGACAAATCCCACACCTTAGTGACTGCTTACTAACCTCTAAAATGCCCTGAATAGCCCGCGAGTTGACTCTCCATGGAACTGCGGGTTATGAGAGCATTTACGTCGGGCTGTGCCGGGAAGCAGCGTGTGTCCCCCGGGGGCCCCCGCTTGAGGCCGCTGCCCTGCATGGATCGTCTTCCTCGGCCTCCATTGCTTCCCGCTTTCAGGAAGGGCGTGCGCAGAAGCAGCTCTCTGAAACCCGTCCCTCGTGTGGCCGGGCCGTCGCGGAGGACGCGTGCTGGGAGCCCCCGCGAAGCCCAGGCCAAAGTGTGTTTTCCGAGCCAAAGACTAGAAAATAGGTTTTCGGTTGTGAGGAAGAAGGGGCATTCGGGCCGCTCTGACGACGTCAACTAGTCACTGCCTATATTTACCTTTTAACTTTGGCAGGAAGCTCGGAAGCTCGGAGCTTAATTCGAGGCCAAATACACCAGCTGCCTAACGTGACAGCTCCTGGCCTCCTGGTCTCAGCATTTTCTTATTTATAGTTCCTCAGCTGCTGAGTTTTACGTTCTTCTTCGTGTTTCACAATTACTTCATCATATGAGACTTAGTCATAAATCACCTCACCATAGACCCACAAACAAAGAAAAATGAGTGCATATATATTATATTAAAATAAAACGAAACACAGATAGCAGGCATGTAAATATGGAGGTGTGTAGGGCAAGGACTTCCGAGCTCAGAAATAAAACGAAACTTTGTGAATGCAACTACTGGAGGTGAACGTAAAGTGTGAACGAAGAGGTGACCCAAGGACCGCCCCCCCCCAAGACGTGGGCACGGGAGCGCGCAGGAAGCCGGCCACGTGAGCTTGGGGAAGATCACACGGCACAGACGGTACAGCTCGTCTACAGGAGACGGTGATCGCCAAGGGTGACAAGATTGAAGGCAACTGAGCTGTGGGAGGCAGGGAGGCCGTGGGCCCGCCGGGCTGCCTTCTCCTCTGTCCCCAGATCTAAGCCATCACTCCTCCAACCCAGTCCCCACCCAGCAGGCACGGAGACCTTTCTCGAAAGACAATCTGATCTTGCCATCATCTGCAAAGAAGACTTCAAACACTTCCTTTGCCCTTAAGGTTTTCAGGGAAAGTTGTGAAAGACTCAGACAAAATTATATGCTACTGAAAACAAGAAAATCATCAAAATTAAAAAGCAAAGAACCATGTGGGAAAATGTGTTTCCTATAAATGGAACAAAGTCCGATGGGTAAGGGGCTCCTATGTTATGATCCCTCCGGCCCCATCCCCACTGGAATGGGCAAAGGGCAGGAACCATGAGGAAAATCTGAATATATTAAGGAATAAGTGTTCAAGTTCATTAGTTAAGGACTGAAATGTGAGAAAATGAGCTTTCCCACCTAGCAAATTGGCAAAGAATTTTAAATGATTCAGACTGAGACCTGAACTCTCATAGGCTGCTAGTGGAGAGAAAAACCATGCCCACCTTCCCTGACAAGTACTGAGAGCTTTAAGGGCATTTATTCATTCAGTCCATTAATTTTATTTCTAGGAATCTATTCTGAAACACTGAGATGTGAACAAATATTTAAATAGAAAGCTGTTCACGTCATATCATTTCATAATAGCAAAAAAATTAAATGTCCCAACATAGATAATGAATTATGATAGAATATTACGTGGCCATAAAAAGTAAAATGGATAAATTTCAGTATTGTTGGAAAATGCTCACAACAGAATGTTCCGTGGACCACCAAAGCTCAGCATGTGAAACCATCCATACAGCATGGCCCAAGGAAAGTAAAATGTTCATGGGATTGTCTGGGGGTTGTGACATATGGATCCATGACTTCACTTTCTAAACTATTTTTTCTTTATACGCTTAGTGTTCTGTAATACACACGCTTTGTTTTTTTAACTTTAGCAAAAAGCAGTAAAAGCTACAAATGTTTTCGACATAAAGGGTGAGGGGATGAGGGCACAGGAGGACCACCTGGGCAAGGTGGATTTAGGGAGATGCCTAGGATGGGATCGAGTGGAAAGTAACTCATGTTCGTACAGCTGATGGGTGACACCAGCCACCAGGGGGCAGACTGAGCAGAAGACATTTCAAGGGAACTGAACAGAGTAAGACCAGTATGGCCAATGTGGAATTTGAGGTACTGTCGCTCTCCGTGGTGAAGATGACCGGTAAGAAGTTGGCCGCTAGCAGGTGGGGGCAGGCGTGACTGCATCTCCTGGCATGGAAGAGAACACCTGAGTGAAAGCCCAAGGCCACGCACGCCAGCTCCAAGGGTGGTGGCTTTGGGCTGCAGCTCCTGGAGGAAACTGCCCCAGGGGGAGTCAGACTTGACCTCAGAGAGCAACATCATAGCTGTGCAGGTTGCAGAAAGGGGAACGTTCCAGGGACAGACTGGGGGACACATAGTCGAAGGTGGGAGACAAGGCGTTTTCAAGAAAAGGTCAAAGTCCAGTGAAGGTTCCCAATGGAGAATAAGTCTGGAAAATTCAACTGGATCTAGACTGCAGACAGGTTGAAAGTCAGCAGCGACGGCCTTCCACTGACTTGGGACTCTGTTCAAGTCACTGTGATGCTGCCCTTGCAAACCCTCCTGGGCGGGGGTCACCAAGCGGGCTGGATGCTGCCTTTCTGAATGACCTTAGTCTAGGTTTCTGCTGGCGTTATTCTCTTGGTTTTACCAATCCTTCTGCATTTGTAACGTACATTGAATTTGCATTGGGCTATTTTCATTTGCGTGATAAATGAAAGCAAATAAAGTATCTCTTCCTTAAACACTTCCTTGACCATAGTGTTGAGGGTCCATTTCTGGGCTCTCTATTCTGTTCCATTGATCTATGTGTCTCTTTTTGTGCCAGAACCATATGGTCTCTCTGATATGAGGAATTTGAGGGGCAGGGCGGGGGTCGTGGGGGGCAGGGAGGGAAAAATAATGAAACAAAATGGGATTGGGAAGGAGATAAACCATAAAAGACTCTTAATCTCAGGAAACAAACAGGGTTACTGGGGGGTGGGAGGGTAGGGATAGGGTGGCTGGGTGATGGACATTGGGGAGGGTTTGTGCTATGGTGAGTGCTGTGAAAGGTGTAAGTCTGATGATTCACAGACCTGTACCCTGGGGCAAATAAACCCTCTCCCCAAAATAAATAAATAACATAAAATAGGGGGAAAAAAGCAAACTAGTAACTAGAAAACCTACTGAGAAGTACAGAAGTACTTTGCAGCAAGGAGACCTGTCCCTTTCATGCGACTGAGGTTCTGGACACCAGTGACTGTTATGATGGGGTTGCACTGTGCTTTGGCGCTCCGAAATCCACTGACCATAGAGGTAAGGGCCCAGGGGCATGTGCTGCCTGCCTCTCCAGCATTATCCCCCCTTCCCTCTACAGCACCCCAGGTTTACTAACCTACCCCTAACCCAAACTACACGGGCAGGACTGCCCCCTCCTGGGCCCCAGGGCTGGACCCCTCTGCATTATCTAATGCAAATGACTGATTTTGTTGCCTTGGCCACAAGGACTGTCTCTGGTGGGCAGGTGGGTCACTGAGCTGTGAGCAAATGTTCGGCTAGACTGAACAGGGGACTGTGTTGTCCTGAGACCACAGAGCAAAGGGGCTCAGGAACCGCCCAGCACACCCAGAGAGCTGGCTCCTGGACTCTGTGGCATTTAACGGAGTCGATTCCAAGGCAGCCCCAGGTCTCAGCACTGGAAGAGGGACTGTGTTTTTGGAGAGGAAGCAAAAGAGGTCATATCCTTTGTTTGTTGGAAAATGGAGTTTTTCCACCATTATGGGCAAGGTTTACTCCCTGGCCTCATGCCCGTCTGAGGGGGAAGCAGAAACAGTCCCAGGAGATTACGTCAAAGTCCTCTCCTTTGCTTAAAATCTCTGTACCTCAGCAACCAATTCTTTGAACTCCTTGCATGGTGAGTTCTCAACACATCCCAAACCCAAAACAATACGACTGTAATATTTCTGGGAATGAGAACAAAAACCTGACGGGAGAAGGACGGTTAGCTTTGTCTGGTTTCTGGCTCCGACTTTAACTTGCTCTGCAGGGAGGGTCAGCTAACCTCTACGTTTTCCTTTGAACATCTGCAAAATGGTGATAATTCATCCCTTCATATTATAAATTCAGAGCCTGAAAGGCAACAGTTTTTAAAAATTCAACCCTGCCCCCAAGAGAGAGCAAACATCTGCTGATCTCATTTTTAAAACTGAGATTTGTTACAGCTAGCCTTTACTTTTGGGTTTTAAAAAATGTCCTTTAACTTACACACACACACACACACACACACACACATGCGCGCGCGTGTTTATTTAGGATTAATCTCAGTATTTTAACTGGACATAAAATTCTTGCTATCAAGATACACCATTTTGATGATGGATGTTCTTAGAAGACACGTGAAGGATGTGTTTCAAAACTTAGATGTACAAACAAGTTGTGCTCCTTAATATAGATGGAAAAAGTAAGATCAGCTTTTCCGTTTTTATTCTGCTTGCAATTCACTGAAATACGTACTATGAAGGACAATTGAAAAATACTTGAAAATAAACTTCATTCGCTACTGATTTTTAAAAATAACTAATCATTTAAGACTTCAAAGTATGAGCAATGTTTGAAGACTGTTAAGAATTATCATAAAAATTCTGTTGTTTCCCCCCCTATAAATGGAGAACAGAAGACACACATAGTTCCCCTTTATGAACGGCCTTCCCCAGGGGACTGAGAGGGAAGCTTTGTTTTCTGAGCCCAAATAACAGTTTGTGAGAAAACGAGGCATTGCCTGGTATTCCTGCAGCAGCAAACCAATGAGAAGAGAAAATGAGCCGGCATGGCTTGTAGCAGGCGGACAGGCAGGAGGGATGCCTACAGCTTCCTGGAAACCAGAGCAGTGTGGTGCCGGGTGGCGCCGTGGGTTAAGTGTCCAACTCTTGGTTTTAGCTCAGGTCATGATCTCGGGGTTGTGGGATCGAGCCCCACGTCGGGCTCTCCGCTCTGTGCCGAGCCCGCTTCAGATTCTCTCTCCCTCCTGCTTGCTTTTCTCTCTCTCTCTCTCTCAAGGAAATAAATAAAATCTTAAAAAAGAAAGAAGCCACAGCGACACTGGTACCTCACACACACACCTTAGGTTTTACAGGTCCCACACGTCAGAGTTTCTCATTTTGTCTCCGTCAAACCCCCTTCTTGAAATATGGGGGAAATTCAGCACCGGGTGCTCTAGAGTTAATGAAGCCACTTGCTTCTGGGAGAAATGCAGCCTTTTCCCTGGGAGCAGGCTCCCCCACACAGAGGACAAGGGCTTGTTTGGCGTTAGGAAAAAATGTTCAGCTGGAGGAAGCATGGGCTGGGGGCCCTCCCTCAGGCCCCAGATCTGAGGTTGGACTCTTGAGACACGCTATGGTGTGAATTTGTTCCAAGAATCCATTTCTTCTTTTATGCAAGATAAGAAAGGTGGTTTTACTAGGTGTGTTCAAAATAACACTGTCAGAAATGGTCATGACTATTAATATGGTTCTAAAATCAATAAAAATTAGGCAATTCACGGTGCTGGTGAGGAATGTTAACTAGCATGCATTTTACACGTTCTCTCCTTATTCTGAAAACGTCCGCACAGTCCACGGTCTTCCCAATTAAAATTAGGAGGTGGGGGGGAAACTTCAATATATCTCAAACTCACTAAAAAATCCTACCAAATTCTCAGTGGTGTATCTGAGATTCAGCGTGACGCACTTGGTCCACACTGGGATGTCAAAATCCCTCCCAGGAGCAGACCTCAAATTCTCAAAGGCAACTTAGAATTCTGTTTGCTCCCTTGCCTCCCTAGGGAGGCAGACAAGTATTCGGTCCAAGAAAGGACACCGGGCAGGGTCAGTAGGGACACTGATACGAAACTGGCCGGTTTCCTAGAGAGGAACAGGAAGTAGAAAAAGATGACCTCGAGCAAAGCAATGTGCACAGTTTTCCAGACTAATGAACACGGTGAGCCTAGGCAACCACGAAGGAGTGCCTGCTTGGGACGTCGCCAGTGTGCGCTGGGGTCAGCTGTTTCTGTCCGGACCTCACCCTCTAGTAAACAAATTGGTATCTTCTCCAGTTCTTGCGAAATGATGTGCTTCTGCCACACTTTCACTATAACCACGGTGACGTGAGGAGAGGTAGCCCGCGTCTCTTTCCCCGGAGTCACTGGCACAGCTGAGATAACGGGACGCCAGTACCAGCTCCCTGAGTGGTCTCGACCCTGTCGTAACCGAGACCTCTGTATCAAGCAATACGGAAACTCGCGGAAACACCACATTGGCTCTATTTCTTTGTCATCTGTCATGACCAGTCCTGTCAGGCTGAGGACTGACTGATGCCTGGTATACAGTAGGCGCCAGTAGTTTAACGACCGGCTCAGCTTCACACAGGGACAGCTGATAGCCTTTAGGAATGATTCAAGGACTGCAGAGGGCTTTACCATACTCATCTTCGGAGAACTGAAATTCCACATCCCGACTGATCAGCCAGGACGGAGTCCACTGGTCTGGGAAGTATTTACTCAGGAAGCCGCTCAAGTCCCCGCGACTGGCCCACCATTAGCTCTCAGTCCTTCCTTTGAACACACAGTCTGTTCTCTGTTTCTGTCATCAGTAGACTGCAGATAATTCACCGTGACCTTTTTTGGCTTTTGATTTCTAGAAGGATCCATTTTCTTCTGCTGTTTTCTTTTGTTTCAGCCCAGAGATCGTTCCTGAGAGATACTTTCTCATGGCTCTGCCTGTCTCCTGTATGGGTCTTTAAGTGTGGGGTTTGGGTTTTGGAGAAATTCAACGACTCGTTTGTGGTGGAGCAGCTACAACGCGCAGAGCAGGAACCGGAACACAATATTCCTGAGGGCGAGCCTGAGACCTGATGACAACACGCTCGCAGAAAGTGGCTTTTTGGAGAAGCTTTCCCAGATAACACGAGGCAGGTCTTTGAGTTTGGCAGCTGTAATCAGAACTGAAAGTGACTCAGGATCTGGAAGCTGCTTAGGAACTCTTGGAGTAATTACACCACAAACATTCATTGTGTGTCCGATATGTGCCGAATGCCAGGTGACACGCTGGGCCGATGAAACGCAGCCGGCCTGGCCCGAGGCCGGGGGGGGGGGGGGGGGGGGGGCGGGGACCAACGGAAGAATCGGTATGTATATTAAATATTTGCATTTAATACGAAGCCTCCAACAGTGCAAGTCGTAGCACTGCAGAAAACGAGCAAAAATGGGGACCAGCTTCTTTGTGAAGACTTTCTTCTGACCGTCCCTATCTGAACCCTGAAAAACCCAGAAATCAGGTGGCCAAGTATATGGACGTACTGTTCCCAAATATTTCCCTTATTTTTCTCCCAAGCAGAAGTCGCCCTGCAGGGACAGGCCTCCGATGGAATCTTCACGGTTAAAAACCGACAGGCTCCCCGTCGGAGGGGCTGCTGCCAAACGTCTGTGCGTCACGGAGCAGGAAGGCCACAGAGGATCCTAATGCCCAGGGAGAAGTTAGAGACTGAGCGGCTGCAGGCTTTCTGGAGCGCGCTGTGTGGTGAGGTCCGGCTCGAGCCCCCGAGCAGGGAAGTGGCAAAGGGAGGCGCAGCCACGGGGAAGCAAACTGAGGTTGAAATCACGGGCACAGGTTCTGCCCGTGAGCGTGGACCGCTGGCCCGGGGGACGTCATCAGGTCCTGGGGCTCGGAAAGTCCGCCTCGAGTACCTGCCTTCAGAAATCGGACCGCCTGGCTCCCGTGGCTCCTGTGGCTCCAGGCGTGCCCGATGCTCTCGGTTGGAGGAGGAGAATTTTCCAATGGTTACTTTTGTTTCCTCCTTAAGGCACCGTCTGCTTTCAAAATGATGAATGGTTTTGAGTCCCGTTGGCTCTCAGAGCTCACGGCTCACAGACAAGCCCCACTGGCTAGTCTCCTTCAGGAAATGAGGCGTTTCTTCCTGCTCTGGCTTTGTCCTCACTGTGGACTCCACGCGGAGTCCGGCCAGACAGGGCGCCCCAGGCCCCAGGCTCGCTCAGTCCTCACCGCTCCTCACGCCCAGGCCCCCCTCTCCGAGCGCTGACGTGTGACCCCACCTGCTCCTCCTCCCTCGTCCCACCTCGGGTCACCCTGTCGTGTGCTGGCGGCCTTTATTGCTTTTCTTTTCTTTCTTCCTTTTTTCTTCTCTTCCTTTTTCTTTCTTTCTTTCTTTTTTTTTTTTAGCAAAAGGGGGCCAATTTTACTCTATTATTTTTAACCTGAAATTTTTTAAATTAAATTTTTAAAAATTCAATTTAGCTAACATATAGTGTATTATTAGTTGCAGGGGTAGAATTTGGTGATTCATCAGTTGCAGAGAACGCCCTGTGCTCCTTCCATCACGTGCTCTCCTTCACGCCCCTCCCCCAGTTCCCCCAGCCCCCCACCCACCTGCCTTCCGGAAACCCTCGGTGTGCCTCCTAGAGTTAGGAGTCTCTTATGGTTTGTCTCCCTCTCTGATTTCTCTTATTGCATGTTTTCCTTCCCTTCCCCTATGCTTCTCTGTTCTGTTTCTTAAATTCTACATATGAGGGAAAACATGGTATTTGTCTTTCTCTGCCTGACTTTTTCACTCGGCATAATATTCTCTAGCTCCAACCACGTCATTGCACACGGTAAGATTTCATTCTTTTGATGGCTGAATAATATTCCATCATATATATACACACCATCTTCTTTATTTATTCATGTGATGCCTTTTAAAAATCACTTTTAAAATTAGAACTTTTTAAAGTCCCCACATGAAGACCTTGCATACTGTAACTCTTCACAGTAGTTCTACAAAATTAATCATAGCAATACTTCTTGTCTAAGAGCTTTCTAGGTGCCAGTCACTGAGCTGAACTCTTCTTACATTATCTTGTTCAGTCTTCCCACAACAACCTTTGTGGGAAGGCAGAATTTTTATCCCTTCTTTATGGAAGAAGGGAAACAAAGACTCAGAGAAACTAGTTTATTTATTAATTTTTACAATAATATATAATATATATTACATTATAGTCATAACATAATATAGTTATGTACTATAGTTAATGGTTATAACTTAATTAATATACTTATAATTATTAAACATAATATATTTATCAAATATAATTTATTGCATTTATTAAATATAATAAGATAGTTAATTAAGCTATTTAATTTGCCTAAAAAATCACACACTTAGTAAGAAGTAGAGCCAGAATTCAGAAGTGGTTCCAAAGAAAAGTTCCTGCCGATCACACTGAGCAGAGGAAAAGCTGTCTGAACAGTGGACAGGCTTCGTCAGGCCTCACCACCCAGGACTGCACGATAAAATCTGCCTGATTTTTGAGAATGAGCTTGAGATGCATCCTTCTTACATGGACAGTGAGAAGTGAGAGCCGGAAGTCAGTGCCTCTGTTTTGTTTTGACCAGACTTCCGAAGCCATCGTGGTCATCACGTTTCCGTAGCCACTTTAAGACGAAGCGTTAAGTCATCCGAGAACAGGGTAACTTCGAGGGCTCCCCTCCAGCCTCCTGAGCACAGGCAGGCCTGCAGCAGCAACAGGGAGTGAAGACAGGCGTCCACTTGAAACTCACAGGCGAGACTGACCTGGGTGTCATGCCTCTCGGCATCTTCTCTAGCCCTGGAGTCACCTGGTTAGTAAGGAGCCTAACATTGTGTATCATTTGTCTCATTCATGCAATTATCACACTAGATACTTCTACATATAATTTATTCGCCTAAGATTACAAATGCATTAATTCAATTTTATCATTTTGTAGAACTACTGTGAAGAGTTAAAGTACATAAGGTCTTCATGTGGGGACTTTAATCATTACAAATGCATTAATTCAATTTTATCTTTAAAATGCTGCTTTCCACCATGGAGGCGGCTGGAAGGAGAGGCTCTGTGGGCAGGACTGTATTTGCCTTCCAGGAAGGAGGGAGGTGGTCTATTTTGAGCCATACACGCGCGACAGGACTCCCACAGAGAAGAGCAGATGAGGCACCTGGTGGCTCAGGTCATGATCTCAGGGTCCCGGAATCCAGTCCCGTGTCGTCCGGCTCCCTGCTAAGTGGGGAGTCTGCTTCTCCCTCCCCCTCTGCCCTTACCCCCTCCCCTGCTTGTGCTCTTGCTCTCAAATAAATAAAGTCTTAAAAAATGAGGGGGGCGGGAAATAGCAGAGGAGAGCCAGGCACGCACATTCACTGCTGCATTTCCACCCAGTCCGTGCAGCGGCCCAAGAAAGGGGGTTGGGAGGGGTCACAGCCCGTGGTGGCTGGAAGCAGAGGCGGCAGGCCCGGGAACCTCAACTGGGTTCTGAACTCAAGGGGCAGGGACATCTGAGTAACACCTGAGCTACACATGATGAATCCTGAATGGACAGGCAAAATTGTTTAAAACCCCAAATTCTCCCTTCGAGATCCTTTACAAGATTTCCCCTCCAAAAAACGTATTTCCAACCACTTTTCCTAAGACCTCCATATAGTCACACTTCCTATTTCTCAAGTAAACCTTGTCTTTTTCTCGCTCCAAGCTTTAATTTTTAATTTAAAAAATTTTTATTCCAGTGTAGTTAACATACAGTGTCGTATTAGCATCAGATACAAAACATAGTGACTCTACACTTCCGTACATCACTGGTGCTCATCACAAGTTAGTACCCTCCTTCGTCCACATCCCTTCTTTACTCCACCCCCACCCATCCCCCCCGTGGTGACCATCTGTGTGTTCTCTAGAGTTAAGAGTCAGCTTTTTGATTTGTCTCTCTCTCTTATTTTTCTTTGTTCATTTGTTTTGTTTCTTAAATTCCACATATGAGTGAGATCCTATGGTATTTGTCTTTCTCTGACTGACTTATTTCACTTAGTATGATACTCTCTAGTTCCATGCATGCATGGCAAATGGCAAGATTTCATTCTTTTGATGGCTGAGTAATATTTCACTGTACGTATAGACCACAACTTCTGCACCCATTCATCAGTCAATGGATACTTGGAAGCGGCCTCAATTTCAACACTGAACTTGGTTTGGGAAATTGTTGATGGTAGTGGAGCATTTCCATGAAGGCAGAATTTGGGGTTTGAGATGTAGACAAAAATTCACCCAGAAAAGGAAAATAAACAGGCTGCTTTGAGTTTGGTGTCCAGGGTGACGTTTTTCTGTGCCTTTGGCAAGTCAGCATGGGTGCCATGCTGATTACCATGCTCAAGAAAAGACCATTCGGATTCATGACCACAAGAACAGGCAATAATGAAGAAACCCCAGTCATGTCCTTTGTTGTAGATAGGTTTTTCCAATCTCTCCCTGCCCTTTTTTAAAGATGTTATTTACTTATTTATTTGGAAGAGAGAGAAAATCTGAAGCAGACTCCACTCTGAACACAGAGCTGGACATGAGGCTTGATCCCATGACCCTGAGATTATGACCTGAGCCGAAATCGAGAGTCTGATGCTTAACAGAGTACCCCAGGTTCCCCTCCAATCTCGCCTTTGAAAATATGACAGTCCAAAAAGACTTATAAATGGCTAACAGACACATGAAACAATGTTTATCATCACTAGCCATCAGGGAAACTCAAATCGAAGCCACATTGAGATACCACCTTACACCAGTCAGAATGGCCAAAATCAACAGGACAGGAAACAGCAAGTGTTGGAGAGGATGTGGAGAAAGGGGAACCTCTTTCACTGTTGGTGGGAATGCATGTTGGTGCAGCCACTTTGGAAAAGAGTGTGGAGATGCCTCAAAAATTAAAAATAGAGCTACCCTATGACCCTGCAATTGTACTACTGGGTATTTACCCCAAAGATACAGATGTAGTGAAAAGAAGGGCCATCTGTACCCCAATGTTCACAGCAGCAATGTCCACAATCACCAAACTGTGTAAAGAGCTGAGATGCCTGTCAACAGACGAATGGATAAAGAAGATGTGGTCCATATACACAATGGAATATTACTCAGCCATCAGAAAGGATGAATACCCCACTTTTGTATCAACATGGACAGGTCTGGAGGAGATTATGCTGACTGAAGTAAGTCAAGCAGAGAAAGTCAATTATCGTATGGTTTCACTTACTTGTGGAACATAAGGGATAACATGGAGGACACTAGGAGAAGGGCAGGAAAAGTGAATTGGGGGAAATCGGAGGGGGAGATGAACCATGAGAGACTGTGGACTCTGAGAAACAAACTGAGGGTTATGGAGGAGAGGGGGGGATGGGTGAGCCTGGTGGCGGGTATTAAGGAGGGCACGTATTGCATGGAGCACTGGGTGTGGTGCATAAACAATAAATCTTGGATTGCTGAAAAAATAAAAAATATGACAGTGCTGAATCTATAGGACCTTTCACGTCTTGATAGTACCACTGAAGGAAATAAAGTAAAATACTGAAGTTTCCGCCTGCCTTTGGGACTCGAAAAGCTAGACAATACTATCATTGTTTGAGTGGGTTTTGCGGGATGGATCATGGCAAAGCCGTGGAGTTGGAGAACGGCCCGCGTGTGCCCCCAAATCTGTTTCTACACACCCCTTCCTCCCCTCCCCACCGAGAGGTCCGGGAGCCCTGCTTTGCTTCCTGATATCACAGCAGGCTTCCAGACCCCAGAGCCCACGCTGATGAGTCCGTAACTCGGGGTGCTCTCTTCCACAGGCTGTCGGTATTTCATTTTCACTGTAAATAGTGAGATTTTTTCTGTGTTTGAAAACGTGGTTAGTATCTGTCTCTGAAAAGCACAGTGGAAAAGGCAGGAGGAAATGAGTGGGACGCACGCATGCTGTCTACAAACTGAGTCAGCCCTGATGGGTCCAGGTTCTTCAAGGGAAGTTCCCGGTTTAGTCAGGGATGGGCTAGGAATTAATAAAAGTAATAGCAGTAACACTTATTGAGCACCAACTGTATACCAGGCACTTTCCCAGGTCTTCAAATAGGCTGTCACAAAAACGCAGGAAGATTTTATTCTCAGAAGGGAGGTCACACCCTCCGTCTTATTCTAGCGAGTGGGCTGTGAACCCAAGCTGAGGCCTGTGGGGTCAGCCCTCCTAACCACCACCCTGTGTGGCACCTGGGACTTGTCATCCCCTGACGGTCCTTCTTTGGGACCAGGGGTAGAGTCAGTATCAGTAAATGCTCATCACTGTTCCACGCTCAGTAGTGAGGGGCTTGAATTCGGTCTTTGAAAGCGTTGCTCTGGGCCAAATCTCCCCTGTTCAGATCGCTGCGTGGTGTCTCTCACCTGATCAGACCCAAATGCATACAGAATGTGTTTCAGACGGGAGGTCCAAATCTACGTGGACCTATGTCCCTGATCCTGACGGGATGTACCTGTTTTCAGAGTTCAGCGTGCGATGGGGTCGGGCCACCTGCTGGACGCCGACACGTCTTTTCTCATCGCGTCCCAGACGCCTCCACTTTTCTGGGGATTCCTAACTTAGAAACGCCTTTCCCGACTATGCGTGTTTCTACCGCGAGTCTTCAGACGTTTCTGAAAGCATCGGGTCCTTCATAGTCTCATCTCCTTTCTCTCCCAGCTCTTCCACCTCGGCCGGGCCCAGGCCCAGGCCCACGCATGTGTGGCGACAAGCACTGCTTGCTGCTGTGAGTGTTTGGTTTCCAGTCCTGAACCGCGCCACGTGAAGGCCTCTCCCTGGGAGCACGCTCCGCTGGGCGCGTCTGGCAAAATACCCCCAGGCACTGGTCCGACCTTCCGGCCCAGGAAAACCCTAAGTGCGTTCTGCCAAGTACTTCTCTCCCCTCATTTTTAAATCCATGAGCATTTCAAGTGAAATTTAATCCGTATGTTCCCCATTCATTTACACTCAACCCATCATTCTGTCATTTCGTAAGAGCTTTGATGTTTAAGAAGCTTTCCATGTACGTTTCATAAGCCTTTCTTTTTGTTCTTCAAACTAGAAAGCCACATTTTTGAACAACAACGAAAACAGCAAACAGAAAATCAGAGTTGTAAGAGACTCAAGACTGGTTGTCTATTCAGGAAAAATGTAAGGAATCTCGACAGGTTCCAGAGTTCTCCAGTGAATCTTACCTTCCTTCCCAGACCAGAATATTGGGCAATGCACTGGCTGTTAAGGAATGGAAAATTTCAACCCATTTCAGAAAAGTCATCTCTTCAAAACCAGGCATATTTAAATAAATAACATCTCCGTTCCCTCCGGCAAGACAGTGAAACCCTCTCTAAATACACACAAAGCACATTCTTTAGAAACAGTTTCCTGGCTGAGGACGGCGTCGCGAGCAACTTCCAGGTCAGGGAAGGACTTGGCTAAGGAAGGGAAGAGTGACTGAAACAGGGCAGGCAGTGGCAGGCAAGTGAGGTTTTCTCTTTCCCTGCCTAGTCAGCCGCCGTCGGCCCCATCAGACCTCCTCACAATTGTCCTCATTGCTGCAAAAGTACAAGTCATTTGGAAAAATACCGCGCAGGGATATGATTGGTACTGCGTGCAAAATATAGCGCCCGGGCAGAGAGGATGGCCGGGGGGCTCGGGCCCGGAACCTGGCTGGCACCCACAGGGCAGGCGCCCCCGCCAGCACCCGGCCTCACGCCCACCGGCACGCGGCCTCCTCTCCTCGGATGCCACAGGCTGGTCAGGGCCCATGGAGCTCTGTGGTCCCAAAACCCCTGATCTTGGTGACACAAATCAGCGTGAAGGAAACCAGACTATGTGGTGGATTTCGAATCCTAGCGCTGACACTGACCTTGTCTGGAGAGTAGCCCTGGATTCTGAGGACCACCTGACAGGCCGCTTACTGACCGCCTTCTGTTCTGTTGCACTTACTTGCTGACACGTCTGTCCCTGCAACCTACGGTGGGATCTGCAAAGACACCTTTGTCCCTCGCCCTCAACCTGGTGTTGAGCCCGTAACGGCACGAGACTGGTGTTGTAGGACCGGATGCGTGAACACCGACCACGAACAGCACTGTGTACTCTGAAGCCCCGCCGAAAAGTCAGCACGACATCTGTCAACGTCAGAGGAATCTAGACCCAGGACAGGCGTCTGGGCAGTGTGCCTGCCTCTGGTCTGAAAGCCCCAGCCGTCCGCTGGCAAGTTTCCGCCTGGCTTCCCACGTAGCCGCGGGGCTGGCAGAGGCCACGGGGTCTGGGGACCCACTGCACGGGCCCCTCCACGGTCCTCACCGCCAGGCTGACGCGTCTCCAACACGAGGTGGCCTGGCCCCCCGTCCCCGGGCTCTGTTTCTGAGCCGTCAGTGCTGCCAGCAGGCCCCGATGCCCCGGAGATGGAACACGGAGCGGGGAGGCCCTGGCGCTTTCTGTACTCAGCGTGCGAAGCCGGTTATTTCCTGTGGGAAATCGAACAGCAGGATCTGGGGCCGAACCCTGATCCTGAGCTGAGACGTGCGAGGCCAGTTTTCAGAGGCCTAAAGGAGAGCCCTCCCACCACTCCTTGGCTCCACAGCTCCGATCCGAATCCCCGCCTGGATTTGTCCTCCTCGGGGGCCCGGGGGCCTGTCCGGAGCGCGGACCACGGAGAGGAAGCCGACTCGAAGCCAGAGCATCTGCATGGCTGCAGAACCCCTGCCTCCGCCCCAGGCACAGGCGTCCCTCGAGGGACGCGGCGAAGGCACAGAGAAGAAAGGGGAGGCGTGGGGACAGGCACGTAACCGTGTGATCACACGTGTGTTCTGACAGTGCGGTGAGGGGGGCCGATGGAGAACACGCCAACTCTCAGTCAAGAGCGAAATCAAGGCCACGCTGCAGGGCACACATGACATCTGTCTGCGGGGAGGCGCGGCAGAGCTCGGGCTGCTGGGGAGGAAGGCAGAGGAACCGGGGGAGACGCATTTTGAAAACGGCATTTCTTCCTAAAAGTTTCCTAAAGCTTTGATTTAAAAAAAAGCTCCTTTAATCGATCTCTGACCAGTGGCAGAGGTAGAACCAGGAGCGAGGGATCTTTTATGTCTCCACCTCCTACGTGATCTCTTTGCTCTAAAAGTTCCAACTATACAATTTTTAAAAACAATATATCATGCACGTAACTTCAGTCCATTTGAATGACGTGGGTTTCTTTGAATCACACAAAGAAATCGAAAGTTGATATAGACTCCCTAGTCTTGATGTTACTGAAATGACTTTTCGGCAAAATGTCCTTTCAGTCGGTTGAAGAAGAGCCCAGGCAAGAACCCACATCAAGGGTAATCGATCACCTTCTGATAAGCACAATAATGGACTGGATTAATTGAACCCCACAATGAGCTAGGCTTTGTTTAGGAAAACCACCGCAGACACGGTGAACTGTGGGGGCTCGGAGGATCATTGGAAAGAACACAGCAAAGAACTCGGGGGAAGAATAACCCAGAGGGAGGGAAGGCGGTGGCAACTACAGCGAGCGTATTCACAAGCTGTAGAAACGCAGTTGTGCGTGGGGGTGGGGTTCACGCGGTTCGGCGGGGACCCCGCAGTCCGGGCTGGGATCCGGACGCTCGTGCAGCACCCAACCACTAGGTGGAAGTGTGCACCAAATAAAGAAGCCAGGCCTGCGCTTCCAAAAGGTACCTTAATACCTCTTTTCCAAATCCACTTGAAACACAGGTGAGCATGAAGGGGGGTCTGGAGCACAGAAAGGTAAGGGTTTCCCCCCAAGGGGACAAGGGCCAGTCGTGAGCAGAAGGTACCACCTGATTAGGTCTATGGCGGGTTAGATGGTGGTGTTTTCGGGGGGGTGGATTTCAGAATCATCTAGAAGCCCCCTGGAGGGAGTGGAGGTTAGCCAAATTATAGAGGCAGAGTCATGGCTCCAGAGGGTGGATGTTGACAGTTACGGTTTTATGAAGCTTCCCAGTTATTCCAGTACGACCCCTGCTCTCGTACTGTGTGCACTCCACAGAGAGGAACGCCACGTGAGCAGTTCGGCTCTCTGGTCCCCTTTGGGGTCCGTCACCTCCTGTATAGGCGGAGATGTGTGTGTGTCGTGTGCTGGCAGGAGGGGCAGAAAGACCAAATGGAATAACCTGCTCTGCTCTTGCCGTCTGATAGATGTTTGTGCACTTGCCCTGATATCTCTACCTCTATCTAGAAAGAGGAATTATACAGATATCTAAGTGTGTGCGTTTTTGAAGGTGCACTTATTCACCCCAAATATTTATTGAATGCCTGCCGTGAGCTGTGCACTACGCCAAGGATGCTAGCAAGATAACTAACGCTGCAGTCATCTCTGGGAGTCGCTGAGCGTACGCAGAGGGCCTGAAGAGTCTCGCCACCACACAACCTAACAATGTTAGATAGAGTGCTTTCAAAATGCTTTAAATGGTTGGTTGGGTTCCCTGTGAAATGGGGAGTGGGACTGTGCCTCCAGCTGGGTCGGGGCTCCGGAGCTGGGAGCCGCCCTGGGTGTTCGCAGGCCCTGGTGGGACCAGCGGGCGCCCGGGAGGCCGGGAGACGGGCCTCGGTCTGCCCGTGCAGAGCGTGTGGAGGAACGGAGACCCCCGCCAAGTCAGAAGCAGGAGTCCCTCCGCGAGAGTGCAAGGAGCTGAAAATCAGATCTACAAAAGGAGACGGTGGGAAGTGCTCCGTCTTGAGGAGGAAAAAGTATCAGCTCCAGGGAGAGTCTGGAAGCATGGGCTGGCCTGGCCTGGGGTTCAAATTTACACCATGATCACACACTGAACTAGAAGACTGATTTAAATCATTGCGGATTGGTAGCAGCCACGAGCATCTGGGGAAAAACCAGTGAATTTCACGAAGAGTCAAGTTGAGGGTTAGGGAGGAGAGGATAGAGGCTCTAACATGGTACCCGGCATTCCTCAGGGAGAGGGGCACCAGCTGCCTTTGAGAAGCGCCAACCCTCGGATGGAGATCACCCAATGAACCGCGGGTAGAGCATGTAAACCATGAAAACGTGGCAGAGAACAGGCCCCAAACCACGTCCACCCGTCATGCCCACGTCTTCACCACGGTCTCCTCGCCCTGGTCTTGCCTGTATATGTGCCATGAATTCAGTGTCAGCGCTGCCTATGTGATACCCAAGAAAACCCAGCAAGAGAGTTAAACACTTAGAAATAAGATTTTGTCGAGCAGGGGTGGGGGCCCACAAGCCACGGTAATAGCTGCTATTTTTCCACCCCTCCCCCAACCAAGCTTTGCTCCCTTGCAGCTGGCACCACCCCTTGGGAAGGCTTGATCTCCGGCGTCCCTCACTATAAACCACTAGGCAATTATGCCTGTGGACAAGTGTGCACTGTAAGTATCACTAATAACGAGAGGAAGCTATCCTCAAATAACCAAACATTTGCACAATCGTTACAGACAAAAGCACACTCTCAGTTTAGCTGTTTTCTGATGTGCCGGCTTGTGTAACACACACCAGGGCAATGACCTTCCCACTTCTTGGTAACATACACCTGTCACCACAGAGGACAAACAAGTAGGTCGCCTTCCGCTGGTCGGCCTTGACTCCACGCCCAGACCGGGAGAGCCACGGAGCCAGGACGAGACCGTCTCTGAGCTGCTAACCCCATCGAGGCACATCAGGAGACACGGGTCCGACGGCACCTTCCCTAGGCCCCCCGCTTCCTCCCTTCAGTGCATGACCGTCTCAGAAACTCTCCTGTGCTTCACCACCCAGACCAGAGCCTCCCGGATCGGGACTGTTCAGGTGATGAGGGACGGAAGGAGCCCTGGACACGAGGGCCCGGGAGCTTTCCTCCTCAAGGGACCCAAGAAGCACATGGGCCCCCCTCGCCTCTTCCTTGCCCTCCCGCACCCTTCCTGAGCACGGCTCTGTGCTGGATGCTACCTGCTACGTCCTGGGAGACGAAGACTGGCGCCCACCCGGGGCGACGTCCCCTTCAGACGGCCCGGCCGAACCGCTGTCCGGGACTGCCGCTGGACGGAACTTAAGGACTTACTTACACGAAACTAGAGGGCTTCCGTGTTGCCCTAATGCAAATTATTTGAGAGAGAGAGAGTGAGAGAGCATGAGAGAGGAGAAGGTCAGAGGGAGAAGCAGACTGTCTGTGGAGCGGGGAGCCCGATGCGGGACTCCAGGATCATGACCTGAGCCGAAGGCAGTCGCTTAACCAACTGAGCCACCCAGGTGCTCGTTTATTTCTTTTTTTTATGTTAAAACAAATAGTTACAGGTTATCCCTTTTCCTCCAGGCAGGTAGAGCGAGGCTCCATCAGACTCACGCTTTCCGGGGGTCCCTGGTGCACACAGAAGCCCCCTGCTGTCCACTGGGGAAGTGACCAGCGGAAGGTGATGGAATCGGGTCCAAGTGAGGAAGTCAGAGAAGAAATGGGGTATGACTCATGATATAATGATGTTAGCTCCTTATGACCCGAGACATAATTCCATCTAAAACTGAAGAGCTGACAATATTTTCAACTCAGGAAGTAAGGGATTGAACGTGTGTCTTTCTGAAGGGTTCCCCACCCTGCATGGTACCCACAGACGGGTCAAAATGTCCGTATGACTCACTGCCCCTCAACCTAAACTGTCACACGCCCTTTCAGATTTAGAGGGAAACAGAGCTCCTCCATCATTTTCTTGCTAATGGACTGTCTTTTTAAAATCGGAAACCCTCAGGGTGCCTGGGTGGCTCAGTTGGTTGAGCTTCCGACTCTTTGTTTTGCTCAGGTCGTGATCTCAGGGTCACGAGATGGAGCCCCGAGTCAGGCTCCACATTCGGTGGGGAGTCTACTGGAGAGTCTCTCTCCCCCTTTCCCTCTACCCCTCCCCCCTGCTCATGTTCTATCAGTAAATAAGTAAATAAATTCTTAAAAAGATGAACAAACCCTTAAGCACGTTGTGAGACGAGTGGCTGAGCCTGAAGATAGTATTGTCAGCCCCTTTAACATCGGATAATGCATTATCCATTGTGTTCCACGAAGAGTTGTGATTTTCTGTCTCATTTTAGAGATATTTGAAAGGTTTTTGCAAACGATTTGAAAGTGCTTCAAGTATGGCAATGCTACATTTAAAGCAATTTTTTTTCTGTATTTGTATCTCAGTTGAGAATGGTTTGATTCATCTAAATGTAAGTTCATGGTCAGAGCTTCAGGTGCGCACGAATCTGGGAGAACCCCCCTTGAGTCCCTTCCTTCCTTCCCTCCCTTCTTTCTTCTCCTTGTTCTCATTCTCCTTCTCTCTTTTTAACATGACAGGCTGTGCAGCCGCCACCATTGGCCCATCCAAAGTCCTACAGAGCATAACCCCTCCACCAACCCTGCCCCACGTCCTAGGCATGAAGCATCTGAAAAAAATGTTTGAAGGAGAAAAGTAATTGAGGAAAGATATTTCTATGTGTTCTGAGCAAAACTGCTGGACCTCTGCCCACTGCAATTCCAGTCCCAAGCTTCTTGGTTGCAGCCGCAAGCTCAGGGGGTCGACGGGAGCCAGGGGCACAGAGCAAGGCTCCCCAGCTCTCAGCTCCGACCCTGTCTGACCCACAGGAGAAAACGAAGATTCCCTGCTTACAGCCGCACCAGAGCTGCTCCCCCCACGCCTGCTGCGGTAAAAAGGCCACAGGAAACCAAGCCCAGATGGCCAAGCGAGGCCACGGTGGCCCTTTTCATGAAGAGTACTAGCTGTTGGGGACAGGCCTCGTCAGCCCTCTCCCCTCGGCTCAGCGCTCATGGTCCTCACACACGCCTGGCTCTCGCTACCCTCTGCAGGCCTGAGCACCCCATGTTCCGGCCCCTCCGGCCCCCGGTGCCCTCGCCTTCGGCCGCTCCCGGGGCTTCCTCAAGTGCACTTACTGCTGTCCTGTCCCACGAGTGTCTGAACGCATCCTTCTGAGGAATAATCCCAGGGAAACCCCTGCTGCTCGCACCGTGTCCAGGCTACTGGCTTGTCCCCGCTGCAGGGTCCGGAGCGGTGGTTCAGCCCAGGGCAAAGCTGACGACGAACCCGTGAGTGTTCGGTGTTGACAAAAGGGACCCTGGAAGGCTGTGTGCTCCAACCTCTACTTGTCTCTCGCCTGTGTCGCCTGCACCACGCACGCGCTGTGGCCCGGCGTCCTTTCTCCGTGTGGTCCCACACCTGCCTCCTTCTGTACCCTTCTCTCCGCTAAGGCGGGAAACTCTCAGGGAGTGGGACAGACCCACCTGCTAAAGGACTCGATGCTTCCATTTCTTTACCTTCATTTTGAAATGATTACAAAAGTGTTGCAGAAAGAATAGGAGGCATTTTCACGGGCCCTTCCCCAAGCGTGTCCGCAGATGTTCTGTAACCGTAGCACGGTGACCACAGTCAGGAAGGTGACATCGATACAAGTGTCTGAAGTCTTCTATCTAGAGCCGCTGCTCCCGTTCTGCCACCCATGCCCCGAAGCCCTCTGCTCTGGTTCAGGCTGGCATCTCGCACTTCGTTGTGAGACCGTCTTAGGGAAGGTGACATTGTGCCCAGCGGCGCTGGACTGGGCACACTCCCGGTTACACGCCTGCCACACGCTCCCATGTTACGCTCTCCATCTCATTAGGCAGGCGTCTATTGTTGGCAACGCTTCACTGATGGCCAGAATGAGGCTCAGAGACGCTAAATGGCTTGACAGAGTCACACAGCCATGACCTGCTGCAAGAGGGCTTGCTCCAGAACTGTCTGCCCTCGACTCTGTGCAGCCACGTGACCGTGTGGCCAGATCCCCTCCAGTCACTCATCCCACGTTTCTTAGTGTCTTTCCCTCTTTCCGGACACCCACACGTCCGTCTCCTGCAGAACACCCAGCACCAGGCTCCACGTGTAGTTGGAGTTCAGTAAAGGTTTTCTGACGGAGAACATTCCAGCGTGGAACATCAGGAGGGCTTGGAGTTGTGGCGACGTTAATAGCATGCTCTAGCTTCTAGTTTCAAAATCACGTTATGTGGCCTTTTAAAATTTGTTTCTGGGGACGCCCGTGAAGCATCTGCCTCTGACTCAGGTCCTGGGATCGAGTCCCGCATCCAGCTCCCTACTCAGAGGGGCCTCTCCCTCTGCCTGCTGCTCCCCCTGCTTGAGCTCTCTCCCCCTCCCCCCCTGATAAATACATAAAACTTTAAAAATAAAATAAAACTAACTCGTTTCTCAGAATACAGTCACTTGGTGCTTAGTCGACACACCCGTCGCTCTAGGTTTAAAGTTGACAATACAAATGATCTGTGGCTTGTGTTTTCTTGATAGCACTCATGGCCCCGGTCAACCTTGCCCGCCGCTCCTTGGTCTTCTTGTGCACCAAGGACCAGTGATGACCCTGTGGCCCTTCCTGCCTGAACGAAGTTCCAAAGAATTCTCTGAGAATACAATACGGCTTGACTAAGAGTCGCTCCCTCTGACAGCTGATTGAGAACTATGAGCCCACAGTGTATTTGGAGGTGGAGGCCAGTCTCTGGAGGAACAGTATGTCTCTCCCCGTGACAGGTTTAAACAGTTCTACGGCGATGTGGGTGAAGCCAGGAGAGACGTGTCTATCAAATCTGCAGGTGACGAGTTACGAGATGTCGCGAGCATGATAAATGACTGATGTGAGCTGCGGAGGTTCTGACCGGGCGAGAACACTTGACTAAAACCTCAACACAGACTTAAACAGAGATGTAGGTCAAGGCCCGCGTTTAGGATCCAAAAATCAATCGCGCAAGGGCTGGATAGGGAAAACCTGGATTTACAGGCATTCAAGGGTAAAGGACGTGGGAGGCGTTTTCGGAGGACCACAGCCTCGATATGGGGCCAAGGGCAGACGGGGCTACTGTGAAAGGCGGCCCCACCCTGTGCCACGTTCCGGAATAAGAAGACGCACAGCAAACCGGGTTGTAGCCCCCTGAGCTCAGGCTGACCACCA
>LNAC01000187.1:522323-555597 GCA_002007465.1 Ailurus styani
CCATGAGGGGGCCCAGTCCCGCATGGCTGGAGACCTCCCAGGAAGAGAAAACAGAGACAGAGAGAAGAACGCCATGGACGNAAGTCTGAACTCCTCTGCCTGGCTTTCAGAGGAGCATAGATTTGCTTCCAGACCATTCTTTCTACCTAACTTCCACGCACTCGTCACGGGCTGAACCGGGCCCTCCCACATGATGTGCTGCAGTCCTAATCCCCAGCACCTGAGAATGTGACCTCATCAGGAAATAGGGTCTCTGCAGATAGGATCAANGACAGAGAGAAGAACGCCATGGACGCGACACAGAGAGCCCTCCACAGAGGGAAGGGGCCACGTGAAGAAGGAGACAGAGCCCGGTGAGACTCTGCCCCAAGCCAAGGAGTGTTGGGGCCACCAGAAGCTGTGAGGGGCACAGAAGGGCCCTTCCTGCACTTTCAGAGAAAGAACGCTCTGCTGACAACCTTGATCTTGGACTTCCAGCCTGCGACACTGGCAGAGAAGAGATGCCTATCATTTAAGCCCAGTGGGTGGGACTTTGCTGCAGCAGCCCAAGGGAACCAACCAAGTCCTCAGGCCACCAACCTGGGCTCTTCCTGGCCTCCTTCCCTGGGGCCGCTTCTCGTACTCTGCTCACAGCTCTCTCGGGCCTGCCACGTTCCTTCTCAAAGGTGTCTCCCCCTGAAGCCACAGACATCGGCGGCCCCTGAGCCCCCCGCCCCAGCACTCATCTCCTGGGGGTCCTTGCTTCTGGGTCCCGGTGCCGTGGCTGCACCTTGTCCCAGCTGATGGAGGCCCACCCTGTCGTCCCCGCTGACCCGTGAGATGCTGAGGACTGGTGCTGCCACCCTCCTGGCAGGGACCGAGCCCCTGGCACAACGCCTTACACACAGCACAGGTGGAAACGGACGGGGGATCGCCTTGAGAAGTTTCACCATCAGGTGGGCCAAAAACGGGGCACTTTTCGTGTGGTTCCAGAACTGAAAGGAACTCTGAGAAACAAAATGAACCTCTTCACAATTCGGAGTGTCCACGAATTAAACAGAGTGCCCAGAAAAAGCACGGATCCTCCGTGTTTGGAAGCCTAATGCAGAAATACGTGACATCTGGCCGGGGCTTCCGACAGTTGGTGTATAAGCTAGAATTTAGGAGACAGTTGCAGAATGACAACATAAATTTGGGAGACATACATACTTATATTCACGTATTGTATTTAAAAATTCATTTTTGAGAGTGGGGAAACCATCTAGAGAGACACGGTATTCTAACCAAGAGGAGAGAGGAAAAATCCATCAGCGGCCTGCGGGGTGCCTCCAGGGTTTAGCGGCCCTCGTGGTGGGAAAGAGGAAGAGGATCCAGAGAGGAGAAGGGGAGTGTGCAGGGGAGAGAGACCCCAGAAGGTGAGCACGGCCAGCCCTCCCTCAGCTGGACCCGCCCTCCCTCCACCTGCTCTGCCCTCTGTGTCCTGGCAGCTCTGCACTCACTGCTACTATTCCTTCCCCCGCGAGCTCCAAGGGGACAGGGACTTTGTTAAGCTGTGTGACTACGCCCAGCCTCCGGAAGAACGCCCGACAGATTGGCGATCGCCGAATCTGGGAGCTGTGAATGCAAGCAGGTTGGCTAATTTTTGGAACAACATTCAATTAGTAGCTCCCAGAATAGAGGTATTTTATTATTGAAAAAGAGTTCTGTCAGCAACTCAAAGACACTGTTGTGGGGCACTGGGGTGGCTCAGCCGGCGAAGGTCTGACTCTTGATTTCAGCTCAGGTCATGATCACAGGGTCGTGGGATCAGGTCCTGCTTGGGCTCGACGCTCAGTGCAGGGTCCGCTTGCCCCTCTCTCTCTGCCCCCCTCACCGTCTTCTCTCTCTCCATCTCTCGAATAAATAAATAAATATTAAAAATAAAAAAGAAACACTGTTGAGATCCTGATCCTCTCCCACATTTTGACCAGAGTGGACATTTATTGCCAGTCTGATCCAAACCGCTAATATCACTCATCATCCCCACTTGGTTATTAATCCATCCACAGAGACTGATTGATCCCTGCAGGGGACCAGCCGAAGGACTGTGTGCAGGGTAAACGGAAGCAAACACGGCGCCTGCCCTTGGCAAGCCTCCAGTCTAGTGCACAGGGAGACAGTTCATAAAAATAAAAGAAAATTCCTTGACAATTACAAATTTTGACTTGTGCTCTGCAGAAAAAGCACAGGGTGCTCCCGGGGGCGTGATGAACGTGGGGTCCTCCTGCCGAGGGGACGCTGAGCCAGAGCCCCAAAGCAGGGCACCGGCAGGAGTGACGGCCGCGGAGACAAGGCTGCGCATGCCCGGCAGGCTCTGCGGCTCCTTCCCAGATCTTCAGGTCATTCCACCGGCGGAGCCCAGACTCTGCTCTCTCAGGAGTCTGCTACAAACCAACTGCAGCCACCTCCTCCGTGTAAAAATAGCATCTCCCTCTGCTTACGGAGTCAGGTTGCTGAGCGACCTGGTTTTTTCCCTTTTGCTTTTTGAATCTCCTCGTACATTAATTTTTCATTGGCCCTTTGGGTAGTTCATCTAGAAGGCCCGAGGGGTCCAGCAATCTGGTAAGTCATGCTGGCGAGAGCTAAGGCGACCGTGACACTGCGGGGGAGGGCGGCAGAGCCCCGACACTCCCCCTGAGGGCCGGCCACCCCGCAGAACCCAGGGGCTTCCTGCCCAGCCTTGAGAGGAATGGCAGAGGCTTAGGAATCCACGGGGAGGACTCCAGATACATCCACGGGTCCCTCAAAGGTAAAGACATGGGCAGAAGGTCTCGTTTCCAAATCTCTGTCTCATGCTCTCACACCTAACTGGACGGGACCAGAGACTGAGGCTGAAGACCTGTCTTCCAACGCGGAGCGTATTGGCTGGTAATAGAAATACGATTCTAGGACAAATCAGTGCAAAGACCCATCTCTCCTTCTAGAGCTCCAGTCTCAAGGCCAAGCTCAGTCATGATCCAGAAAGCCAAGCAGCCAACTTCACCTCTTTTCAGCACTTTCCACAAATCCGGACGGTTACGGGAGAACACAGTGAAGATCACACAGAGCAAAACACGGGGCTCCTCTGGGACCAACCAGAGCACGGACCACAGGATCCAGTGAAAGTTCTGAGCAAGTTCATGACAGAAACGAGACTTGGGCCCTCCCCGGCTTGGCAGAGAGCTTCTGTTGCCAGCTTCTGTCACCGTGCACGGTCAACGGCAGAGGCAGAAAGCCCAGGGTGCCCGAGAGCTACAGGGCTCTGAGCCCCGTGCTTCCGCACCGCCATACAGACGACCGTGGAACAGACCTTGAGGCTTCCACAGGGAAGCATTCACTCAGGTGGAAGCACCTTCTCCACAGGGACAGGCCGTGCCTTCGCTTGCATCTGCAGCCCCCGGCCCAGCACCCTGCATGCACTGCCGCTCCCCAAACCCCCGGTGGATGAACCAAAGCACGCACAAGGGCACAGACCACCCCACCAGGGGGCAAAGGCCGTGCTTTCTTTCCTCTGATAGTCCCAGCTCCATCCCAGGCATCTCTTTGGATTCACTCTGCAGAGCACCTCGTCTCAACGGTAACAACTGAGCTCATCTCTCCTCTGCTGTAAGACACTGGCTGGCTCCTGTGCACATGGAGCAAAGCCCGGGCTCCTCTGCAGAGCTGCTGGCCTGGCGCAGCCTCGCTCTCCCCGCCTCCTCCGCCCACCGGCTTCGGCCCCGGCTGTCTCCCCGCCAGCAGCGCGGAACGGCCCGGGGCTCCCTCACCCAGCCACACTGGCCCGCAATGGGTCACCTTCTCCTTATCTTACTTACGGAAGCCGTCGGAAGTGATCAATCACTATTTCCAAATTGAATAAAATGAAGACCGTTTCTTTTTTTCTTAAACCTGCCTTGACCGTCCATATACTCAGATTATGCTCCGTCTTCCACGCACAGGGTCTTCCCAGAATCTTCATTGGAGGAAGCCCACCCGCCTTACCACACGCCCACCTTCCTGACCACGGCCCTGGTTTCTCTGCGGTGCCTGGAGTCTGCGCCCTGGTGGCTGGATCTCCATGGTGCTGAAGGAAAAGCTAAATCAGCGTCTGAGAAATGTGTGTTTTCCTTGGATGGCTGTTTCTGGCCTCAAAGTCTCCAACTATCCACTGACTAGTTGATTTTTATGCAGACCGATTGGTGTGATACGTGTAGAGTATGCATCTCTCTCTCTACCTTGATGGGCATCGTGTGAACTCCCGACGTCCCTCCACAAAACGAACTCTCCAGAGCTCTGTGTCCCCATGTCGCGAGTGCTTATCTGCGGTCGAGCTGGCTCGACGGCCACAGGAACTTGCGTCCTCCAAGCACAGCAGAGTTCCAGAAAGTGGCATGTCCCCTGGACAGTGTCTCCTGGCCTGACGTTGCATCGAGATGCGGCCTTGCAGCTGACCCCTGACCCAGAACACGAGTGGAGCACCAGGTGCCATTTCTGGACCAGGACTTGCAGACCCATGTGCCTTCTGCACACCCCTCCTCCTTCCACAGCCTGGGTGCAGGTCACACGAACGCCTGGGGGCGGCAGGGCCACAGAGGGAAGGGGCCTGACCGGACCAGAGACACACGTTTTGTCCTGGTCTGTGAAGCAGAAATAAACTTCTGTTGTATTCGAGCCTCTTTTGGGGGAACCGTCTGTTGCGGCACCGAACACTCACATCACTGTTCCCTCTCCCGGGGAGCAGGGCAGACACACAGCTCATTCTGGACACTGCCTCCCTCCTGTCCTATACTTAATGCGTTCCCGAGTCCTGCTGCCATACTTCCTAGTAAAACCGAGGTGGGGTGAAGGACTGAACGAGGGGGGGAAAGCCTTTGCAGGATTTTATAAGGAGCATGAGGGTAAAGAGTTTGAATTTTCATTATTGTGCATTGAGAACCCACCGAAGAATCTGAATCAATAAAGTTTTATGTGTTTTTCTTTTAAAGATTTTATTTACTCATTTGAGGCAGAGAGAGCGAGAGCGCACAAGCAGGGGGAGAGGCAGAGGGAGAAGCAGGCTCCCCACTGAGCAGGGAGCCGGATGCGGGACTCGATGCCAGGACCCTGAGATCACGACCTGAGCCAAAGGCAGATGCTTCACTGACTGAGCCACCCAGACACCCCATGGTTTCATTTTTTTGTTTTGTTTTAAATGTCTCTGGCTGTTGCAACCGCACTGGACAAGGAGACAGAGCACGGAAGGAAAGCTGACCTGGATGGAAGGCGAGCAGGCGGGAAGGCACAGAGACGGAGAGCCGGTTGATTTGGGGAATGAAGACAACGGGATTTCTCTAAGGTTTGGTGTGACTGGTATAGCAGGGAGAGAGATCAGCGGTGTCAGCTAGTTTGAAGTGGACGTTAGTGCACGAGACTGGAAAGCAAAGAGCAACTAGAAGACGAGGCAGGAATTCTCCTTGGGACGTTCGAGATTTCAGTGCGACACCCACGTGGAGGAGTCCAGAAAACAGATACCGTAGTCTTGTATTCCGTGGAAATATGAAAGGCAGAGGTCAAACTTTGGAAATCACTGTCATAAAGATAATATTTAAAACACTGTCTTGGATTAGATCACTGGGGGGAAAGTGTGGCTCCAGCCCCAAGTCCCCCAACACCGAACGGACAGAGAGCTTTGAGAACACGAGGGAGGAGGAGGAACAGGAGGTGAGGTGTCTGGGGACAAAGAGCAGAGTCCCCTCGAAGGACGAGGAAGCGGGCAGCTGTGCTGAAGTGTGGCTGAGGAGGCACGAAGAGCACGGAAGGTGACCCTGGATTCGGGAGACACGGACGCTGCGGGGCTCCGCGAGGGTGGCTTGTGGGCGCGGAGCCGGAAGGCTGACGGAAGGGCTGCGCAGGGCGGCTGAGGCTGAGGCTGTGGGGACAGGACTGTCTGTCCCCGAGGGGAGCAGAGGAGCTGGGGGCAGCCAGAGACGACCCTGGGACTCAGGAGGGTTGTTTCATTGAAGCCAAAACACACCCGAGCAATGTCTGATGCTGAAGGGAATGATCAGGACAGGAGAGAACTGGGGGGACAGAGGAAGTGGCTGCAAGACAGCATCTGTGAGCGGGGGCTGGGGCAGGGTCCTGACCCCAGCGGAGGGGCGAGGGGGTGTCAGCTGTCTGGATGGAAAGGGACGGTGGCACCTCTACGACTGGGTTGTGCAAGGTGGGGAAAGGTCGGCAAGTCTCTGCGTTGAATTCTCTCCGATTACTGCAATAAACAATAGGGGGAGGTCATTGGCCAAGAGTAAGGAGAAGTGTCAGAATTCATCTGTAACTGAAACTAGCACCTAATTTTTTAGAATAGCAGATACAACGAGTTACTCTGATTTTTCAAAGTAAAATCCCCCTCCGAGTTTTCCCTACGTGCGCTACCATTTTGACTCTGGATCCTCGGAGAATCTCAAGGGCTCTGGTTTCCAGCTTCCTCGGATGGCAAGAGCCTCCTTGCTGGGACTTAGGGTTCTGGAAAAAGCTGCTTCTCCAGCTCTGTGAAAAGCTTTGTCCTGACAGCTCCCTGGAATGTTGACACAACGGTACACAAAAGTCTCAGCGTGGGCTCCGTGCAGTTTGGAAGCCGTGGAAGGAGCCACGGCTCCTCCGTTGGAGGGAAACTGAGTCTTGCGGCCGGTGCCAGGAGCCTGACCGTGGCAGGACGCGCTGTCCCTGGGCTCCCTGGTGAGGACGGTGCCACAGAGAGGTAACGGAGGGCAGGCGGACGATGCCTGGTGCCTGGTGCCCGGATGATGCTACGGTGTGAATGAGTCTGTGGGTAGGTCTTGAGTTGACGATGGGAAGAGGCTGGGTGTGAAATAAAGTTGTCACAAGGTTTCGGAGTCACTCGCCTTGTCAGCAGGGGGCCAGTTAGCCGGACCTACTGCAGTTTCCGGCACAAAAGAGAGGACACAGAGAATGGGCTCCTGGCTATGTGTGTTATGGCTTTGGGACCGAATCAGCTAAAGCTATGGCCTGATGCTCTGCAGAGGTCTGGGAACTACACTGAGAAGCCACTAATAACTGGCCACCCCTTGCTCCAGGTGGCAGCTGCGGCAGGCTGGCCCACGAGGCCACGCACTGCTTTTGTGGGCAGGGGTGCAGCTCCAAAGGGTGGGGATCAGCCCCGGGGGCTGTGTGGGGGCTTTCCTGGTATTGCAAAGACCTCCCTTGAGAAGGACAGCAAAGCGCAAGACTGCCCGCTGGCCTGACCGAGAAGCCACCCGGGGTTAATGGGAAGAGGCCAAAGCAGGAGCTTCAAGCTTTGCCCCCCGCCCGGCGTGGCACCCGCGGGCTCCAGAAACTGCTGAGGGGCAGAGGCCCAGCCTCCTGCCGTCCGGGGAGTGTCTTTCTTTCACAGACAGGCTTCTGCGTCTCTGCCCTCTGCCCTGCTCTGTGTGGCCGGAAGGGGGGCAGAAACCCCGGTGGGCCTCCCGCCTCCAGCCCTGGAGCCCTGCCCAGCCCCGGGGAACAGTGAGGAAGGGGTATCTTCTCCAGACCCTCTCTCGGCCCCGGAGCTGGTTCCGAGGGTCCCTTCACCACTCCCGGCATCCCAGGGGCGACCCCCGGGGGACCCTGCCTGGGAAGGAGGCAGGAGGAAGAGTCCGGGGCCCTTAATCTCACATTCTAGCCCTGACCATCCCCTGGGGCGGATTCTGATCGGGGGTGAGGGGCAGAGGCCAGCCCCCATCTGACATGATTTGCACAGTGCTCGGCCCAGCAACAGCAGCAGCCATGCGAGAAGACAATGATCCCCACGGTGACGACAGATGGAATAATGACTCTGCTCCTGCCTCTGCCGAATACCTTCTCATCAATCCAACCAGCCCGGTCCATCCGCACGACCCCCGGAGGCCCGCTCGGGCCCGGAGCTGTGAGGGAGCCCCTCTGGGATCAGCCTGCCTCCGGCCACGGCTCCACGCGCCACTGTCCACACCACCCGCTGTCCACACCACCCGCTGCCCGCCGCTGGCTGGTTCTCCCTGCTCCCGTCCCTGGCCGCCGGCCTGCAGGCAGTCTCCGGGACCGTTACTCATACCCCCTTCCTCCTCCGGCTCCCGTGTCGCTTCTGCTCCACTCCGTGGCTCTTCGCTGGTCACCCAGCTCCCCTGGGGCTGCCACGCCGGCCACCCTGAGCCCGGCCCTGCCTCGGGGCCGTCCTCCAGGCCCTTCCACGGCCTCTGCTTCCCCCCTCGACACCCTCACGGGCCGGGTGACCCCCCGTCCCGTTTCAGCTGGAGCCTCTCTCCTGAGCCCCAGACACAGACCCCCCCTGCGGGCCCTGCTGGGCCTGCCCTGCTCCTCTGTCCCCGTCCCCAGGAGCCTCTGTCGCGCCCCCCCCAGTACAGCCCGCCAGCCCCTCCTGCTGCCCGCCAGCCTCCAAGCCCCCCTCCTGCGTCCACTGGTGCTTGGAGGGAAGCGCCACCCCACCCCCGGATGGCCCCAGGAGGTCCCCAGATTCGGACCCTCGTCACTCTTTGGTCTCCACCACCACAGCGAGCAGAGTGAAACGGGATCCACTCAAGTGCTTAGCAGCTTCCCACCTGGCTCCGAGTCAAGCCCAGAGCCTCATGACACTCCCGTCGGACCACGGGGCCCTCGCTCCCTGCCCTGCTCTCTGCTGTGCTCCCCAGCGGGTGTGGGCAGAGCGTGCTCCCACCTCCCCGACTCCGGACACTTGTCCCCATCTGTCCCCCTTTCCTGCCTCCTCTCCCCGCCTCATGTGTTCTTAACACTTATCCCTGTTTTAAAAGTGTACTTTTCGGGCGCCTGGATGGCTCAGTGGGTTAAAGCCTCTGCCTTCAGCTCAGGTCATGATCTCAGGGTCCTGGGATCGAGGCCCACATCGGGCTCCCGGCTCAGCAGGGAGCCTGCTTCCTCCTCTCTCTCTGCCTGCCTCTCTGCCTACTTGTGATCTCTCTCCCTCTGTCAAATAAATAAATAAAATTTTTAAAAAAAGTGTACTCTTCTAGGGGCACCTGGGTAACTCCATCAGTTATGTGTCTGCCTTCAGCTCAGGTCATGATCCCGGGGTCCTGGGATCCGGTCTCAGGTCAGACTCTCTGATCAGTGGGGGAGTCTGCTTCTCCCTCTGCTCCTCACCCCACTTGTGCTCGCTCGTTCTCTCTCTCTCTCAAATAAATCTTTAAAAAATACCCTGTACTTTTCTTATTTATTTTCTCTTTTCTCCACTAGAAGTCACACCCCGGGCAGGAATTTTACTCAAGATTTTTCTTCGTTCTGTCCTCAATGTCTTCAACAGTGTCTGGCATGAACGAGATGCTCAATAAATAATGTTGAGTGACTGATGGAATGTGCTAGAACAATCCTATCTTGGATGGAGAGCCATAAAGACAGAGCCAATGAGGGTGGGGAAGACTCAGGAAGGTGCTGACGTCTTAGTAAGATGCTGGTGGCCAGGCCAGTGAGCAGGCCGGAGGTGCAGGAGCCGGGACCAGTGCCGGGCTAAGCAGCGGGGACACGGGTGTGCATTCAGAGCTCCCTGACGAGCAGATGGGAAGGCTCTGATTGCTCATCAGATAGTCAAACTGCCTCTAAACAAACTGCTGACAAATTTGCTAAGTACAGTGTTTTCTGTGTGGAAGAGTCACAAGGCACCTCATATACAGAGAGCATCAGCATCAAAGCAATACCACCAGAATAAAAACTATGTTTGAAAGTTTCTTTTAATAACATCTTGAGGGTGTTTTTCCCCCTCTTTGGAAGTCTAATTGGATTCTACAAAGGGGGTGAAGCCTTAATTCCCAGCACAATGAATTTACTTCCTCATTTCTTTGTTCCCACATCCTAGCAGATTCTATAACTGTACTGGAGTTAAAAACTGCAAAAAAAAATTTGTTTAATGATGTGAATAAAATCTAACTCAAACGTAGACTGTCATACTTTCGAGCCAAAGGAAAAGGATGCAGATTTTGGCATCAGGCAGACCTGGATTTGAACTGCTCATCAGACATTCTCACAGTTCCGTGCCTTGGTGTCATCACCTGGAAAATGGGAATCCTGCAGGGCTTTGCCTTAGAACTGTTGTAACTATAGTTGTGAGCCGCGTACTCAGCAAGTGGCCCATGCTCCAAAGTGGTGACTAATAATCTCTGCCCTTTCAGTTACCAACACCAAAATGAAACAAAACGGACTGTCTCATCTTGAGATTATGAAAGCAGTGTTAAGAATCATGGGGCCATTACAACTCGAAAACTCTTACAACTTCGAAAAGCCCAAAACATCAACATAAGCCATCGACACACCTTTCCCCAAAACAATGCTTTTCATGAAAACACATCTACCGTTTACGGGGAACACGAAAAATGTGATGATGCGTCCCCCGCACCCTTCCAGAAGAGCAAGGTTCCTACATGGCACACGAGGACACTGTCACAAAAGTCCGTTTCTTTCGCTGAATCCCATAATTAGAATTTTTTTTCCAAAGAAGGGCTTTAAAACCACAGAGTTCCCCTAATAATTCCATTCTACAGATGAGGACTTGATGGTCAACTCCCTTCTGGTCACAGAGACCAGACTGGGCGTGCTCTCCAGGCTGCTGATTCTGTACTGTCAGGGTTGGGGCAGCTGGTAAACCAGACGAATAAACCAGGGCTGATCACAGGCTGACTAACATCCCTTCAGATGAGCCCGTGCTCACCTCCAGGTCCCTGACACTTGCGTTTCTGGGTCATGGTCGCTCTCCCTATGTGGCTCACTCAGCAGGTGCAGAATGGCCCCTGGGGATGGGGGCACTTGTCATGCCCTCCACATCCACCCAGCCTGGAAGGGAGGACATACCAGGAGAAAGCGTAACACTGACGGGCCTGGTGACTGTCGTGTGAGCAGGACGGCAGCCAGCGCTCGGTGAGCTCATCCTCAGGGTGCCACGAGAGGGCCTTTCACGGGACAAGGCAGCGCGTGTTTTCTCTCGGTGGGTGTGGGGGGATCTGCCCTTAGACCTCCAAATGGTTCGGCACTGGATCTTCCAGCGGGCGCGACGGTTGTACGTATGCATGCACGCAGTCAATCCTCATTAGTCTCGGATTCCATACTTGTGAATTTGCCGACTTGCTAAAATTTGTTTGTAAACCCCGAATCAGCACTTGTGGTGTTTTTGCTCATTTTTGAACATGTGCAGAGAGACGGAGACTTTGCGTTTCTTCGCGCACATGTTCTCAATGAGGCTGAACGAGGCAATGCTCTGCCGTCTTATTTCAGCTCTCATGCTTAAATTAGTGTCCCTTACGTGGCCTATTTGTGCCCATTGTCTACAGTTTGGGGCCATACGTGTGGCGTGTGCTGAAGTGCTCTCTAGGGCCTTATAGAGAAAATATGTGTGCTGGAGAAGCTTTGGTCGGGCAGGAGTTAGGGCGCCGTGGGCCATGAGTTTAATGTCACTGAATCAACACTGTGTATTAAATAAGGGGTCTTTAAGCAGAAACATACACCATATAAGGTTTTACATTTATCAGGGGACAAAAATGTGTGACAGAGGTGTGCAGGAACCCAACTCTGCATTTCTCCTAGGGCAACGGCCCAGTGGTCACTACTTTGGTGTTTGTGGCGACTTTACAGAACAGAACTACCACGAACAATGAGAATTTACTATGTACGTGTGTGTTTGTATGTCTATGTCTATACACGCATATGTAAGCACACATACATAGTAAATATACTCATACACACGTGTATGAGTAGGTAAGCATGCATGGGGGACTTGGCATATGGCTCAGGTCACTGACTGTTTCAGGGAAGAACGCTGGCGTGATTCCATAGCTCAGAGTGTGAAACCAGCCATTCTCAGAGCACGTTTCAGAAATGTGAGGTCAGAGAACCACATCGAGAGTCTGTGCGTAAGCCACTCATCCGTGGTCCAAATTCGACATAAGACTTGCATGAGCTGTGCGATCTTACATGTCTATGCTTCCTTTAACTTTGCAAGGAGATTTCAGTTCTTTCTTATAACAACTCTGACTCCACCAGGCCTGTGGGAATCTAGCACAGAGGGCTTCCTTCAGTGGAGCTGGATGGTACTATTTCTCCCCAAATCCCACTATTCTAAGTATTCTGTTTCACAAATTATTTCTCTCCAAAGAGTTTATATTAACCAATTTTAAATGTTAACGTTTTAAACAAACGCCTGACCCCTGTATACACACCCCTATTGGCGTGCAGTCCAGAAAAAGGCTTTTCCAACTGTCAACATTTTGAAGCACTGTTATCAGACAGATTTGAGGTTCCCATAGCAACATGCTCCATTGCCTAGGTGACAGTGATCTTATGACATCACCAGTGAGCTCAACTAACTTGGAAAACAAGCGGACATTTCCTCCTGGGTGTCTGCACATCTCTGTGTTGCCCTCCAAGGCTTCAAGGGCAGAGGCACCGGGCGAGGTTTCATCGAGAGCTACCAGGCCGTTTCATATCTGCGTTCCAGGATTTGGCTGTTAAAGCCTCATCTTCAAGGGGTCCACGACACTCACCACGTTGCCCCTCATGTCATCCCATGCAGATTTCTCCCACCTGCAGAACAGAGGCCGAAATGAAGACACGGCAGCTCGTGGGAAGCATGCACCGGCTGTAGGCAGGCGTCGAGGGAGGGGTAAAACGGGAAGAGTCCAGTCGTGTTGTCACCCACGCAGGCAGCGGGAGCCACTCTGGAAAGGCTGGGTGAGGGGCCTGAGCCATACAACACGTGGCTCCTCTCCGACCACATGACGGCCAAATGCAGGAAGACACGCCCCACTCTGTTCCATCGGGCCACTGCTTCCGTGGGGGAGCGTGCGCACACACAACAGAGGTACCAGACGTGTGACAAACGGGTGAGAGAGACGGTTATGTGAGTGTGGGGTGCCTTGCTGTACGCTGAAGGCCTGAAGCCTAGACTAGGGACGGGGTTCCGGGCTGCTCCCCACTTTGTCGCAGAACTGCCCTGTCTGAATGCAGACGTGGGGAGGGTGGATGGAGAACAGAAGGGAGATGAGAGCTTGGCGTGTCATTCAGCTGGTTTCAAGGCACGGAAACACTCTCCTAATGGATATTTTGCTTCCCAAATAATCAAATATCATTTAGGCACTTTGTAATTAACCCAAAGGGGGCTTTTAACAAACAGCATGGAGTTCGAACTTGAAAATGTACAATTACAGAGTGTGTCCAAAACCAATTTTCTTTTGCAAAAGGAAAATGTGTCATCTGGCTGCTTATTCATCTTACGAGGATTCAGCTGGAAGTGTGAGAACCCAGGCCCGGAGGAGGGGGCCCGGTTTACAAGGCCGTCCACATACCAGTGCAAAGCTGTGGCTGAGGGAGAGGACAAAAGAGGCCAAGACACAGTCCCTTCTCCCAAACTGTAACGATGAAAACACCTAACAACCAGCAGCTTTAAGAAATATAATAATGAAACAAATAATTTGAGGACAAGACAAGAAAATACAATGAAATCCTAAAATCTGATTCAGATCATTTATTGCCCGTGAAGGCTAGGACCCATAGTTAGAAATCCCAGAGGCCTGGAGATGGAGAGAAAGCCTTTCCACGCCTGTTGTAGTTTGTCACCAATCAGCCCATGTTTTCTCCACACCCAGCAGCAGCAGCAGCGCCACGGGATGGGGAAGGAGTGCCTCCAACGGAGTGCTCCTCTCTCTTCCTTTCTGTTGCTGGTGACCCGGCCAGCCCTGGAAGCTGCTCCACTGGGAGCCTCCCAGGCAGCCTGTAAAGTCGGAATGACACATGCTGTGTCACTGGACCCACGGTCCAACGCATTCTAACTTCAGTATCCTAAAAGCCAAGACAACTGCTAAAAGCCTGGATCACGGCCACATGCAATATTTCAAAGTTTCTTCAGCATTCCCACTGCTTTCCATGCATCCCTCACTAGGCTCAAACACTGGGGTTCAAAGATGGCAGCATTACTGAAATTTTGATGATCATTACTTTTAATTCCTAGTTTTGATTGACCTCCTGAAACAATCCAAAGTCTGAGATAATCCAGGGGTTATAATATATGAGTTCACTAGAAAAAGATATTTTGATACGAAAGTATTTCTAAAAATGTTTCATCCAGCCATATCATTAGGTGAGAATACTGGTCTTAATTAAATGAAGATGTAGGAGCCCCTGGGTGGTGCAGTTCATTGAGAATCCAACTCTTGGTTTTGGCTTAGGTCATGATCTCAGAGTTGTTAGATCAATCCCTGCATCAGGCTCCCTGCTCAGTGTGGAGTCTGCTTCAAAGTCTCTGTCCCTCTCCTTTTGCTGCTCCCACTTGTGTTCTCTTTCCCTCTCTCAAAAAGAAACAAATCTTTAAAAAATAAATTAAGATGTAAACAATAACAATTGATGAGTGATTACTTTTGCATAAAGTAGCTATGTTAGCACTGCTTTGGAAACATTAATTTCAGAGAATGTAGTGATTCTACTTTAAATATTCTAAAAAAGAAAAAAATGTTGTCGGCTATTGTCAGAACGAACGCCAGTTCCTCATTGGCGATCTGTTGATGCAAACACGTTTCTGCAAGATCTGCCAGTCCTGAAAAGGTAGAACGTCCATCAGTGTCATGAGACTCCATGACCTGATTCCAAGATCAATTTCCACATGTGCTTTTCTGCCTGAACTGGGTCAGTCAGTCCTCAGACTCAAAACTGGGATGTGAGGCCAAGTCTCATTGCTGGATCCACCTTCCATGGCCACGCAGCAGCCTAAGCTCATGACAAAGGGGAAAGGAAATCATGGCTTTCCTTCCACTGCCTGTCTCTCCCACTTGGCCCCAGGTTCACAGACACACCGAACTTTCATTCATCCCAAGTAGGATGCCGCACGGCTCTGGGTTCAAGGATTGTGAAGACAAATAGAATGAAGAACTGACTTCTTTTGGTCTTCAGCAATTACTAACGATTCTGTCTCTTTGGTGCAGTTGTGGAACAACTTAAATTTTCCCTTGCTCTGTGGAATGTGGACCACCCGTATCGTCATTATGGTCAATCAAAACACGGACGTCTTCTGTTAAATGACACTGTCCAGCTCTGTCTCCACCACATGGGGATCTTCAAAGAGTCATCTCTCTTGTTGAGGTTCTGTGTTGGTGGGATAGTCTCAGTTACAGGCAGCAGAAGACCAGTGAAAAATAGTTTACGTAGTTGGAATTTGGTATTTCACCTAAGAAGCCTGGGGGTTGGGCACTTCCGAGGTCGGCTAAAATGTCAGGGCACCTGGTTGGCTTTGCTGAAAGTCCTTTGGATTTCCTTCATGCTTGCAGGACAGTGACAGTAATTCCCAGCTCAGGAAAGGAGAGAGTCATGTTTCCCATTCCAAACACCATTTGGGGGGTGGGGGGTGGGGGAACGCTTCCCAGCAACTGTCTCCTGCCTCAGAGGCCAGGGCTAGGCGGCCAGGCCCACACTGGATGATTGCTAACCCACCATGGGCTTAGATCAGGGACGAGCCAGCCACGGACTGGAAGGTTTCCATGGTGCCAGGACACACGGAGGTGAAAACATGGGCAAGGCCGGGGTTCTGCCAGTGGCACAGAAGCAGGGAGAAAGAATGGCTGTGGACATGTCTGCCACATGCCCAGCCGAAGAGCCGCGAGTCAGGGATGGTGATGCTCCAAGTCAGATCAGGGCCAACCAAGGAGGAAGAGCTTGGCCTCTGCAAGAGGACTTCCACGGGCCCCACGAAGGGCAGATCAACGGAAGGAAACAGACAGAGGAGGCCCAGGGAGATGTTTCTTTTCAGTGGGGCGCATGCGAAGTTGGAAGGGAGGCAGGTGCGGCCAGCGCTCCCAGCCAGCCTTCCCCCTCCTCCCAGGCCTCGTCCTGATCAGACCTTCCCCGCACTCCTGCCTGTCAGTGTTGCTTCGGCCTCTGGATCCCAGGAGCCCGACCTCCGTGTGCACGGGGTTCCATCCACCCGTCCCTTCTGACTCCTCTTCCTTCCCACCCGCTCCTGGGAGACGGACCAGGCCTCCGCTCTGTCTGGGTCTTACGCCTCTTTCTCCTCATCCCCAGTAAGTGCTCAGTGAGTACAGGAAGCCCACTGAAATTAATTCGCTTCTACTTTGAAAAGGAAAATAATTGTGTGATCCAACAATACCAGGGTGATATAGGAAAGTACACAGTGAACCAAGTAAATTCGAATGCCACGTATTAGAAGCTGTGAGCATTTTTTAACCACAAGAGTCTCATCATGTATAGAATTCTCTGGAAGGTGGGCTCACCTTCCAGAACAAGAATGCACTCTTTTTAAGAGCCTTCATTTTTAGAGCAGGTCAGGTTCATAACAAAATGAAGCAGAAAGTACAGTCCCATCTGTGCCGTGCCCTGCTCGCACACACCGTGCTCTTCAATTACCGACGGAATTGCTTGAATGACAAACTGATTTTTGCACTTAAATTATTTGCATTTGAAAAAAGGCTTAATATTCTATTTTTATTATGTACCTATAGTAAAGCATAAAGCATGTTAGCTTACATCTTTAAGGCCAATTTGGCTATGGTCTCAGATATTGGAAACATATGTCCTGCAAACGTGGCTGACCACCACCATTTCCCGTGCACAGGCTTTCCGGGCATCTGAGGCCCTCCCCGCAGGCAGAGTCAGGGCGGGCACCATGGAAGTTAACGATACTAATGAGCGATGCCGACTCTCACATTCTCTGGACGGAAGTGCTTGCAACCTTGTGACACCTTACGGAGAGCTGTTTTCAATGACAGATGACAGAAAATCGGCTCTTCCCAAACGGCAGACGTGTGGATGAAGAGGATATTCCTCTGGAAGTGCTTTGTACCCACAGATGGGGGAAATTATCAAGGTTTAAAAAACCGACCCTATCCTTGGGAAAAAACATGGAAAGATAAGGGAGTTCCTGAACCTTTAATAGCCCACTTTAATGACTACAACTTTTCTTTATGGCTATGTCAGCAAGCTCAGCGGGTTTGATGCCTGATTTGTCTGAATGGACCAGCTTATACAGATGGGAAACAGAGAGCCAGACCCTAGTCCTTGCCCTCTCTCTTATTACAGAAGCAATGTTTACCCATCCAGGGTAGGAAGGCACACACCATCTCTTGGGATAGGGCAGCCCGTCCAGACAGGCTGGGTCCTGCCCTTGGTTGGAGGAAGTGCATGTGCCGTAGGTGACAGAAGACATGAGCGTGAAGGACTTGGCCTACGCCCACCTCACGTGGCCTGACCTACTCATGCTCGGAGTGAGTGTTTTGTCCTTCCATAGGCCCAGTGCCCAGGGGTTGGCAAACTTCTGTAGGTGCCAAATAGGAAAGAGTTTGGGCTTTGTGGGTCATATCACGACCTCTGATCTCTGTCACACTCACATATTCTTCTTCTTCTCTCCCACTTCCCTCTCCTCCTCCTCCTCCTCCTACTTACGACCCCTTGAGAATGTGGAAACTGCTCTGTTGGCAGGCCGTAAAGTTTGCCAACCCAGGCCATCTTAAGCTCTCTCTATAATCCTATTTTCAGAACTATAACCATTTAGTGGCTCTACGATGCTGTCTATCCAACATTCCTTGGACTTTATTGTGCAGCGGGAAGCAAATATAATGTTCTAATAAAAGTCCAACCAGGCCAGAACTCCTGCTGTCAATAGCTTTCAGAAACCTCGTGGCAGTGAGGAAACTTCCCTGGTGATGTGTTCTCTACACCCCTCCAAGGCTCCGATGTCTTTATGGGTTTGGCTCCTCTCCCTACACATCATTAGATACTCTTCAATCACCATAAAAAATGGCCCTAATCTAAAGTGGTCGCACACTCCTGTCAGCTCTGTGCCCGTCTGACAAACAGCGTCTGGGACGCAGCCACGCTGCTCTGAGTGTTGTCTGTGGCGGCTTTCACACCACAACGGCGGAGTTGAGTAGTTACAGTAGAGACCACGTGCCCACAAAACCTAAATACTTACTGCCAGCCCTTGTTTTTAAAGATGTATTTATTTGACAGAGAGTTCAGGGGGGAGGGGCAGAAGGAGAGGGGAGAGAAACCCAAGTAGAGTCCGTGTTCAGCATGAAGCATGACATGGGGCTCCATCTCACGACCCTGAGGTCATGACCTGAACTGAAATCAAGAGTCAGATGCTCCATCAACTGCACCCCCCAGGTGCCTCCACTGCCAACCCTCTACCAGGAAAGTTTCCTGACCCCTGCTCTAAACTACAAAGCAGGATCAAGGACATTGACTTAGGTCTTTTCTGCTTAGTTACCTACTAGGACTCATGCATCCTCACACTCATTCTTCCTCTCAGAATGTGTCCACAACCCTCTTGGAGTCTGGAGGGAGGACTGTGTTCTAGAAAAAGTACCCTTACCTTCAAGAATGAGGCCCTTGATCTTCTAACCCGGGTATAATTATAGTGAGCAACTATCAAAAGGCTTATCTTCCAAGTTTGGGCTTCCCTGTACGCATGGGGACGCACACACATGCACATATCTGCTTACTGTCGATTTCAGGACACAAATCAAAGTCAACCACGGGCATGACCAACCCCTGTTATGTTTTAAAATTGATCTCAGAAATTGTTTTCGGTGTTTCCGCCCCTTCTTTCTGTGCTCAGATAACCCCTCAGTAGTCTCTCTTCTCGCCATGTCTATATCACTATCTGAAATTTTTTGATTTCTGTACTTTGTTAATTTACTTGTTCTACACAGGACAACCTACTAGAATATATTTCCTGGGTCAGGGCTTTTATCTTATACCACCGTATCACCATCATTTGGAACCATGCCTAGACCACAGTCAGTGCTCAATTAGTATTAGTTAAATAAATCCATTCTCCTAACACCAATAGCACCTTCTCGGATGACTATGTGATCGAAATCTGCTTGGAGAAGGGAAACTTACAGGCTCACGGAAGAATGTGAAGGCTGACTCTGTCACTGCCTCTGGCCTCGAGGGCAGGCCTGTGCCTTCTGATACATGCTCTCAGGCACTCCCAGACAACTCTTGGGGTTGGAAAGTCACGTGCGGGCCTGCCGGCACTGAGGCGTGCTGTGTACACGGCCATCTCTCCACGAGAGCACCTCTGGATCACACATGTCCCCACTCAGTCTTCAGCTCCTTCTCACACTCCTTGTCACTATTCCGGAATACCTCCAACAGCCGAGAGGTAAGAGCCAACGTAAGCAGGTCTCAGGCGCAGACAGATAGACAAGCCTAAATTTAGAGACATTCAGTCCTAGATGGTCATATTAGAAAGCACAAAAAAAACAACCTTGGGGTGGGGGTGGCTTATTTACTCAACAAACACAAAGGTATTCTGTGTTGGTCTATGGGTAGAATCAGGGGGCTTTGTATATTCTATTATTTATGTCTGCCTGCTCTCAGTTTTCTTTCATTTATATTATTAAGGAGAATAATATATATTGAACACACAGGATACACCAAGAAACAAAAATTACAATGATAGATGCCTTCAGGGAACGGAACGTTCTAGAAATTGAAAGTGAAGTCAAATAGTAAGAACAACACAATGAACTTGAAAGTCACTGGGTTCATTAGAAAGCGATAATGCCATGGATAAAAGAACAGGATGAGGATGAACAGGAAGAGGAGTCTGGGGACACGAGTTGAAATGAATAGTGTTTTAGTTTAAATACTGTAATTGTTCTCATTAAGAAGGATCACATTTGAGCCCAGGTTTTAAGAGGGTAAGAGAATGATACACTCCCAGGGAAAGAATATTCCAGGGAGAAGGACTAACCAGTGCAATGGCCCTAAGACAAGTGAGGCCTCGGTGTGCTCACAGACCAGCAGGGAGACCAGTTGGCCATAACAGAGTGAGCCGAGGGGTAAACGGTAGGACTTGAGTTCAGAGAGGCAGGGGTAGGCCATGTAGGGCCTCACTGGCCTTTTGAAGGACTTTAGCTTTTTTTCTCAGTGAAACAGGGAGGATTGACAAAGTTTGAGTTGAGAAGCAAGATCTGACTTACATTGTGACAGGCTAGCTCTCACCATTGTGTTGAGATTGGACTGTAGGGAAAAAGGGTAGAAGGAGAGAGACCAGTGTAGACAAGTAAGACAGGTACAAAATGGCAGTGGATGGATCAGGGCAGTAGCAATGGAAGTAGTGAGAAGTCGTAGCATTCTAGATGGATGTTGATGGCTGAGCTACTAGGATGTACTCAGTGGATCAGAAATGAAATGTGGGAGAAAGAAAGGAGCTGCAGATTATCACAAGATTTTTGGCCTGAGCGACAGGAAGAATTGAATTGCCGTCAGCAGAGATGAGGGAGACAAGGGTAAGAGAGTCTGGGATGGGATGGATCAGGAACTCAGATTTCGATACGTGAGCTTGCAGTGTGTGCTGGAGAAGGAGAGCAGAGCACACAGAAGCCAAGCAGATACACGAGTCTGGAGGTCAGGACAGATGTCTGGATGAGAGATGCACAGCCGGCAACTGTTCGGTGTGCAGATATGATTCAATGCCAGGACTCTGGGTAAGATCGTCCAAGGAAGTAAGCACAGACTGAGAAGAAGGCAAGAGAGATGAGTGAGCCCTGGGGCATTTGCACATTAGGAGGTCTGGGTTGAGGAGGAGCAACGGGAGGCTGAGAAGGCCGGTTGGTGAGTTTGGAGAAAACCCAGCAGAGTGCGGCGCCCCGGGACCACGTGAAGAAAGTGCGGTGTGTTAAAGAGGGCACGTGTGGACGGGCTGGTCGATGCCCTTGCTAGAGCAAGAGGGAAGAGGGCTGAGAGTCAACTGCTGGGTTCATCAACGCCGAGGTCATCCGTCACTCCACCAAAGCAGTTTCCGTGGAGAGCTGGGGGGAAGGTTCTCACTGGAGAGAGGCAAACGGGAGAGACTGAAGCCCATGGGCACACAAGAGTCATTAAAGAAGTTTCCTGCAAGAAAAATTATCCAGGAAGCAGAGGGAAAGTGGGCTCAAGAGAAAGTTCAAGATGGGAGAAATAGCATGGTAACTGTATGCCTTAGGCTGTGGCTCAGACCCAGCCTTCTGGAGACCTCCCTGCCTTCCCAGCCATCAGGAAGGGGCTGGTGTCGGCAGCAACCCACCGTCATGGGCGCACCGCCCCTTCCCTCAGCTGAAATCACTGGGCACCTGGTGCGCCGCTCTGCATATTCAGACACGTTCATAATTTCAGGGTTACCATTCTGATGTACACAGATGGGGGAGGCACTGGCAAACTGAGCCTCCCTGGCTCCTCCAACGGGCCTGGAGGAAGGTTCTGAGACCCAAATCACACCACCGCAGTGCATGCAGGGGCGGAGTTACCTGCATCCAGGTAACTGGAGACAGTCCCTAACAGAAGCAGGAGTTTGGGCTTCTTCGTATCTGCAACATAGCTTGCTCTTCCTAATCCATCTTTAGCGAGGCGTGGTGGATATCTGAATTCCTATTTCACAGGGTTTTTTTTTTTTTTAAGATTTTATGTATTTGTGTGTGTGTGAGAGAGAGCATGCACAAGCCAGAGGAGGGCCAGGCAGACGGAGAAGCAGGCTCCCTGATGAGCCAGGAGCCTGATGTGGGAACTCGATCCCAGAACCCCGGGATCATGACCCTAAGGCAGATGCTTAACGGACTGAGCCACCCAGGTGCCCCTCCTATTTCAGTTTCGGAGATGTGGACTAGGGGTGGGGACAGGGGCGTCACCAGAGCCCTGGAGTGGAGAGACAAAGACTACCCAGGTACAAAATCGTAGCCCAAACAACCGAAAGCCAAAATGAAAACAAAACAAAAAAAGGAACCCAGACCCAAAGCTCACACTTTACACAAAAATTAACTCAAAATGGATCATAAACGTAAACGTGAAACCTAAGATTTTGGAAAACAACAGGAGACAATCTTTGGGATCTGGAGCAAAGGCTTCTTCAGCTTGACAAAAGCATGGTGCATGAAAAGGAAAATCGATAAAACGGACCTCACCAAAATTAAAAAACCTGTGGAGCCAAAGATCCTGTGAAGCAGTTGAAGCCGGAAGAAGTGGAACTGGGAGGAAGTGTTGGCAAATCGCATACACAACAAGGGTGTGGTTTCTAGAATATAGGAATTCTCAACACTCAACAGGAAAAAAAAAAAAAATCGCCAAATTACCGAATTAGACAACAAAGACAGGAGCAGAGAGTCCACTGGAGAGGAGACGCAGGTGGCAAATGAGCCCATGAAACGATGGTAGACATCGTCCAGCACCAGGCAAAGGCAGACCAGAGCCCCACCGAGCTCCTACCCAGCCACCCCGGCCACCCCTGAGAAGCCAGCGCGACGGCAAATGCGGCGGCAACGCACAGGCTGTCGTTGCCGCGGTGCTGCTGAGGACGTGCGATGGCACAGCCCCTCCAGAAAAGCGCGCCTGCTCCTTTCAGGACTAAACACTCACTTGCCACGCGACCCCGGAACCGCACTCCAGGGCATTTACCCCGGAGACACCGAGACGGGTCCACGCAAACACCTGCGCGCCCGCGTCCCCAGCAGCTTCGTGTGCGGTGACCGTCCCCCGGGAGGGACGCGGCTGTGCTCCCGTGCGTGGGCCCCCGGGGGTGGACGGGGCAACCGTGGCACCCCCACCCCGCGGGCCACCCCGTGGGCCGCTCCCCGGCGCCAAATGCACACCGCGGGTGAGCCGGGCCCAAGGAGCCCAGCCCCAAGGTCGTGCGCGAGGAGCCCCCGTGCCCCCAGCGTTCGCGAAAGGACCAACCTGTGCAGACGGAGAGCAGGTGGTCATCCCCGGACAGCCGGCAGGGGACGTTGGGCGCGGGCGGGAAGGGGTCCCAGGACCGAGCTGCTCTGTCTCCGGATCACCGCCCTGCGCTCCAGCACCGCGCCCGGTGCGTGCGCACAAGTGAGCGCACCTGAGCCCTTGACCTCGGAGCAGGTGGGCCCATTCGGTCAATGCCCACCTCCTGGCGTCCACGGGGGAGGAGCCAGCCCCACGGGGCCCGTGTGCAGCCCCGAGCTCATCGCAGGTGAGGCTGGAAGCCGGGGCGGGCCTGGGGGCTGTCGGAAGAGCCACTTAGGCGAAGTCACGGAGCTCTTGCCTGCAGCCAAAGCCATCCTTTCTTATCTTGCAGAAGACACCCCGGAGGTGTATTAATCTGCAATTAAGTGCGCACGTGTCGTTGAGTGTTGTGAAAGCAATTATTTGACTTCTTCCTTGGTATCTGTGTCAACGTCTACATTTTTCTTAAACCCCAAAATTCCACTTTAAATGGAAAAGTCATTCGAAAAGTCTGACCTTTAAAAAACTCAAAGAGTTTGCAGTTAATTTGGAAACCCTGGCTGTGAGTTTGGACTCGCCCTAGGTTCACACTGTCTCTGCAGGTCCCTGCCCCAGAGACAGGAAAGAGAAAAACAAGCCAGCCTCCACCCCCTGGCAACTACCAGGGAAGAATCAGACTTTCCACACAATCCCACCCAGGGCTGAACATCCACCGCGTGTCAGAGAGACTCGGCTCTCCTGGTCCTCAAATGACTTCCCCGTCGCTGCAAAGATCTTTCAACATCAGAGCTACTGAAAATAATTGTTTTCTGATTAAGATCTTCTACCTCACATCAAAGAGGATTTAATTGCCTAACAGAAATCTGCTGCATTTCTACATATTTTCGGTTGCCTAAAAAGGCTTGCTCAGGGCCAGAGAAAGGTTGATGGATTTTTCTCCACTACCACCTGTAGAACAAAATTATTAGAAGTATACCAAGATCCTTCGAACAAGACGGGCCAGGAATTCAGCATAAGAACGTAAGGATGCCATTAGAGATGTAGGCATAAAGACTTTGGTTAAACACTACTGTCACAGATAGCTGGAAGTTAACAATAGAAGACTGGTTTAATAAGTTATTGACATTTCTATATTAAAATGAAAATGACAGCATAAAAACACTTTATAAACTGACTATAGTAAAACATTATTTTTAGAAAAAATATAAATGTATAAATGACTATATACAGAAGGTTTGAAGAACATACACAAAATGGTATAAATTGGTCTGTGGGTAGAATCCAGGAAGGCTTGTGTTTTCTCCTATTTGTGTCTGTATTTTCGCATTTTTCTTTCATTCGTATTATTAAGGAGGACAGTACATATTTATTAGTTATATTTTATTATGTATAAAATGTCCATTCACATCCATTACATATTTATACATAAATCAGATATAATTTTTATGTAGTATTGAAAAGATACGGTCACTACTTCTATATAATTAAATCTATAGTATATATTATGGATGAAAAGTTAGTACATGAAGGCTCTAGCTACGTCGTACTCGGGTGCAAGAGGGAAGCACAGGGCACGCGGGGCCTTCTGACCGACACTCGAATAGGGGTCTTCATTTGAGTCAGAAATGAGACCCCAGAGATACGGTGGGAGAATCACGCTTATCGGTGCTACGTGCAGATTTAGTGGAGGACCGGACTAACTCGGGCCCACGGAACTTCACAGAGCCCAAGGGAAGCCGGGGTGGTAGCTCGCTGCCACAGAGCCTTCAGGGAGCCGGTACGCAGGACCCGATGAGCCCCCAAGCCAGCCCGGGCTGGGACCCCCGCCGTCTGCCTGGGCGAGCGCAGAGCAGTAAACGGCTCGCCCCCTCCGTCTCGACTGACGGGGGCCCCTGCAGCCTTGCCATCCCGCTAGAACGAAAGAACAGAGTGTTTTCAGAAGTGTTCAAAGTGGAGCAAGGGGGGAGCTCGTGCCTGGCATTCAGTCTTCGGGGAAAGAGGCCAAGCCGGTCTGCGTCTGGGTCAGCCTGGGGCACCAGCAGCCCGGGTGTGGGTCGTGGGGACTCAGGCCATCGCCGATACTCCAAATTCACTCTAAACAGACATCTGTTGGGCACCTTCTCCTGAGTGTCAGGAGCTCTGGTGGACCCCGGGACCCCGAAGGGGAACGCAGTTTCCCTCAATGCGCAATAACTCAGACACGGTGCCCCGAGCTCCCAAAACGTACTCTGGGGAAGGAGGAGTAGCCCAGAGGGGCCTTCTGACCGAGGGGTGGCCGGGCCAGTCCTGGGCGCCACGGAAGGATCCAGCAGTGGGGCGACCCCGTCTGCTCCCCACCCGGGGCTCTTCCCCGGGAGCTGTGCGCCCTTCATCACGTGACCTGGCCTCTGCGAGCTCCTGGCTCTCCGTCCGGGGGGAGCAATCGCTCCCTGCGGGAGGCTGTCGGGCCAGCACGGACCCCGGGGCGTCACGTCCACGCACACGCCGCTCGTCACGGACAGAGAAATCAATTCAATCTGCGCTCTCTTCATTGGCGGTGTTCAGGAACTATTGGTAAAGTTGGTGTGGGAAACGAGGTTAAAGAGAACGAGACATTTGAAAGCACTAAGCAGCTTCCTCACCTGTAGGTTAAATCTGGGGACGGGCCTGGAAACTGGGAAGGATTCAGGACAAAACACACGTCTTCTCCCTCCTCACCTTTGCGGGCTCCTGGGAAGGGCAGAGAGGACACTGATCTGAAGAAGATGATTTTCCTTGCCCTGGAATTCGGGGTAACTTCCACCTTTTCCCCACAGAATCGTGCAGACCTTTCTTTCAAGTGCGGCCAGAGACATTCCACCACGTCCCGTTCAGGCAGCTGCTCCTAGAGCGGGGTGACCTTGCCGCGGCCCGTGTGTCTGCCCCCTGCTGTGTGTCCAGCAGGACGGGGGCTCGGGCCTCGAGTCTGCTCTTGGAAAGTCAGCAAGCGAGGGGGGCGCAGGATCCATTACCCCCGAGTCTGGATAAATATATGTAACTACACGGTCCCAGCACCATCCGCGGGGCTTTGCTCCCAGGAAAATCTGAGCCAACACAGGTAAGAATGACTATTTCCAGATTCAAAAGAGAGGGAGAAGCTCATGAACAAAGTATGATCAATCAAGAGTCATTTCCCTGATTAGGGAAACGTCCATGTGGCCGTTCGGGGACCCAGCGCCCTCCCTCACGGGGTTGTCACGCAGCCTCAGAGGGGGACAGAGGAGCCCAGAGGGGCTGCAGTGGACGGCTTCCTGGATGGGACCTAGGAGGGGCTCCCCTTCCACGGGCCAGCACCCAGTCCTCACCGCCCCGCCCCACAGACCTGGGAAATGCCTGGCTTTGCATCCTGGAAGAAAGAGAACATGGGTTTTGTTGGACGGTGGGGGGTCTCTGCTGAACTCCGCCCGGATGCTCTAACCTGGTCACCCATAGAGCTGGTTCCCTCTTATCATTCAGGTCTCAGAAAAAAAAACTGTCACCTCTGCTCAGAGGCCAATGTCACAACCCAATTTTAAAAAGTGCCCCCCCACCTGGGGTGCCTGGCTGGCTCAGTGGGTTGGGGGTCTGACTCTTGGCTGCGGCTCTGGTCACGATCTCAGGGTCATGAGATCGAGCCCCACATCAGGGTCCGTGCTCAGAGTGGAGTCGGTTTGAGTTTCTCTGTCTCTCCCTCTCCCCCTGCGCCCGCTCTTCCTCTCTCTAAAGTGAATAAACAAAATCTTTAAAGAAAGTGCCCCCTCACCTTACCCTCTATTATGTTTTTTATCATAGTCATCGCTACCTGAAATGATCTTACTCATTTACTTGTTTTGCTAGTTCACGACGTGTCCCTTCTTATTTCCACCTGCTGGTTCAGCGCCACGTTCTACAAAAGCCGACCACCCGTCTTGTGCACCAGGGAAAGTGCCTGCTCTTTTGTGAGTGGTCCGAAGGCACCATCGGAATATACACCGGAAGAGCAGCTGAGTCCGTACTGATACCGAAGCAAGAACACGAAGATGACTCATAAACAGAAATCTCATCACGTCATGCCCCTCCTGAAAAGCTCATCAATGGCGTCCCCTGCCCAGTATCGAGTGGACCAAGCCCCAGCTCCTTGCACCGCCGTGGTCTGTAGCCCTCAGTAACTGAGCCCAGCTCCCACTGTCGAGTGTTTGTTGAACACCTCCTTGGTGCTGGGCACTGAGCTGAGTAGTGTGACGGGCGCGGGGGCGATTCGGGTAAGTAAACAGGCAATTACAAGGAAGTGTGGTAAGTGCTAAGTTAGAGAAAATACAGCTTGTACTGAACGTGGGAAGGCCAATTTCCTCCCTGCCTCTTCCAGAAACTTCCTCCCAGTCCACCTGTGTGGAACCTGTCTGCTGCCCGACGTGCGAGTGTGTCACGCCTCCAGCCCCGGCGGTGCACGCTCTCCCTCCACCTGGAGGCCCCTTTCCTCCCACTGAGCCTTCAGTTCAGCATTTCAGATGCTCCCTCTTTTCTGACACCGTCCCAGATTCCTCATGGAAAGTAAGGCGTTTATTCCGCTCTGCTCCTGTACTCCGACACACGTTTACTAAAATCTTTCTTGGGTTGTGTTACAACTACACACTTCATACCTGCTTCATACTAGAATCTGAGTTCCTTTAAGAAAGAAACTAAAGCCTCCATCTCTTTGTAAGAACCTTACGTAGTGTCCACACACAGCACTGAGCCATTGTTTCATGAATTCGGATATTACCAGGGAATTCTGGCTTTTCTCATGTCAGTAGCCTGGATGTGGGAGGCACAAAGGAACTTAGAGTGAAGGCACCTTTGATATGACTTCCTGGGAATATGTATGTGTCTACTTCTAAGGGAGGAATATATTGAAAAATAAGACACCAGTGTCCATTTATTATGTACATTTATACAAACTTACTGAGAGGCAGAGCCTGGAACTTATTTAAAAATATAAAGACATGTACCCAAGGAAGATGTCCCTGGCTAAAGAATTGTCAGCTAAAGAATTCTTTGTTTTTATAGCCCAAACTTCACGGAAAGTGCAGGTTACCCACAGCACATCAAAGTGGGAAACATTTAAGCCGCTGCCATCTGCTCAGGTCACGATCCCGGAGTCCTGGGATCGAGCCCCCCACATAGGGCTCCCTGCTCAGGGGGGGTGGGTCTGCTCCTCCCTCTCCCTCTGACCGCCCCCCATGCTTTCGCTCTCTCTCTCAAACGATTAAATAAAAAATTATTTTTAAAAAATAAAATGGGAAACATGTATCCAAGTGACTTCCCTAAGGTCTAAGAAGGTGGCAGGTTTGAAGCTGAGAAGATCGCTCTGTGTCCAGCCACTCCCATGAAGCTCCAGCGATGGATAAGATGCCAATTCTTCCGTGAGGCAGCTCACCATCTAGTGGTGAAGGCAGACACGTACACCACGAAGCACAGAGCAGTATGCAGAGGGCCCGGAGATTCTCGGAGATGGTTGCTTAGGGAGAGGAGAAGCTAGTCCGTGCAGGAGAGGTGTGGGGAAGGCTGCCGTAAGTGGGGCCATGTTTGAGTTGCTTCTCTGAAGAAGTGGGAAACTTCAGGTGGACTAGGGAAAAGGGGAGGAATAGGGGAAGTGGTTCCAAAGGAAGAAAATGTGTGTGCAAAGGTCCAGAGACATCCAAGTACTGCACGTATGTGTGCCTGGGAGGGATGGGTAGGAAGATGCCGGAAGCAGGTGCGGTAGGTGACCAAGAGCATTGTTTCAACTTAGTCAATGGGCAGCCACTGACAGGTTTAACCAGGAGAAAGAGAGGGATCAAATGTGAATTTGGAACTACTTAGGCAGTCGAGAGATGGGCCTGTAGGAGACTGTTGGCAAGATGTCCAAGCACGCGATGAGTCTGATGTATGTGAAGGTGCGGTGGGAATGGGGGTGTGTTCGAGAGATCCTTCCATGGCAGAAAAATGGTGGGTCTGGGGCTTATCTGGATATAGGTAATGGGTGAGAGCAAGAAATCAGGAAGGAGTCCAGATTTTCAGCTTATAAATGTTTGAGAATGGTCATACTTATATTACAAAAAGAAAAAAAAAAACCTGAATGGGTCAGGGAGGGGAGAAAGAAGGGAGTAAGCCTTTGGTTCTGAGCTATTCTAGAAGCATGAGTCTTTGACATGTCAGGTGGAACTGGTGGGTTTGAGCCAGGGCCACAGAATCGAGATGAACTGAAGCACATCCCGAAATGGATGTGAGCCACGGAGAGAATATGGGGTAAGACATAACAGACACAAAGGGCCCCCGATATCACCTTCGTTCAATAGACAGATGAGAGGAAGCTAATGAATGTGCAGAATGAGAACGAGAGAGAGTGATTCAATTGGTCCAAGAGAGATTTCTGACAAAGTAGAAGGAAGAAGAGATGGTCGCAAGGATCAACACCTCACGCACCCGCTAGACGACCTGTGTCCCGGTCGGAGATGCAGGGTGTAGGCTAAGGAGTGAAGGCAAATGATTGAGGGTGAGGTTATCTGGAGAAAGGAGAGGGGCCGTGCAACCCAAGAGAACAAGCTTCTTTAGTTCTTCTGTGGGAGTGAGAGTTGATCCTGTTGGCAAAGTTAGGAAAAGAAGGGGGAGAGATGGATGAGCAAGGGTCTGGGGGCGGGGCTCCCCATTCCCCAGTATCCTCCCTTCCAACCCAGCAATGCCACTCAGCCCTGCTCTTCCAAGGTGGGTTCCTCCAGGCCTCTCCAGCCAAGACTGGGGAGGGAGAGACTGGGGCAGTAAGATCCCCACTGTGACTGCAGAGCCGGCGTGCTTTGGTCAGGGGTAAACAGACAGAAGTGTCAGGGAATGGCCTGCACAAATTTCAGACCCCTTTCTTACTTACGCCAGACCAAGGTGCTATATACCAAAGGGGTGACCGCGATTTCCTTGACCCTGTGAGTCCTTCTGTGCAGCATCCCCCAGGTCCACCCCCAAACTGCCCCCCACTTCTCTATCCCTCAATACAAAGGCTCCAGGTGGCAATGTCTTGAGAGCGGATTAGACTCCCCCCACCCCGCAGTACAGGATAAGAAGACATCAGCTAACATTCATATTTTGTTAACTGTCTCTTTTCATCTTCAACCTAGCTTCTGTTAATTCATTAAGTAACTTTTCTCCTAAGCCATTCAAAGGATGAGATTTTCACATTCTGTTAAAACAACTCTGCGTTGGAACTTATTTCCGTATTGTACCCAAAATAAAGTGACATACTGAAAAAACAAAAACAAAAAACAAAAACCTGACCTTAATAGATCCATTTTTTAAATGTCTCTGAATAACATTTTTCACAACTTATGGAAGAAATGTTTATTAGAAGAGTGGGCCCAGTACACGTCTAGACATCATTACAGGATCTCCACTGCTTGGCACATAGTAGGACTCAATAAATATTTGTTGAATGAATGAAGAGTCAATAGTAACTATCCAATGAGAGAAGAGTGAATGGTTATTTTGGCAAACAGATAAAAACAAGCTGAGAATGAACCGCTGTCAGTTACACAAAGCCTGTTGTCAAGAGCGGCAAATCATTATTTAAAAAAAATTACTCGAGTTCTATAAACAAGATATAATTAACAATTTACTTGCTCTAAGCCAACCTGGCCTTTTAATAAGTGCTAATCAAAACAGTCTTGCTAACTTCAGACATTCTTACCTGTCAAAGTTTAAATTCAGGACCCTTACCAGCTTCTGGTGTACAAAATAAAGCTGCCTAAGTGTTTAAAAATCCAGGCAGCTGCACAAGCCCTACCCTAGAGAAGGGTCATATACCCATCTCTCCCTCTTCTTCTCTCTCCACAAAGACTTCAGAAGTCCAAAACTGGACCATAAATAACTTAAGTCTCACTATATTACATCGTCCCCTCCCCAGCCAGTAAAGAACCCTTGTAACTTGAGCAATGAGCTTTGGCTCTCTTGAACCACAACTGTGAACACATCAGTAACTCAGAGCAAAACACCCAGATGAAACCAAGCTCAAAATCAGAACAACTTGATGACATGAACAGAACAGCTGTGCCATCAAAAGCTAACACTGTTTTTTTCTTACACTATACACAAAAATAAACTCAAAATGGATTAAAGACCTAAATGTGAGACTTGAAACCTTAAAACTCCCAGAAGAAAACATAGGCAGTAATTTCTTTGACATTGGCTATAGCAACATTTTTCTAGATATGTCTCCTAAGGCAAAGGAAATAAAAGCAAAAATAAATTGTTGGAATGACACCAAAATAAAAAGCTTTTGCACAGTGAAGGAAACCATCAACAAGACGTAAAGGTGACCTACTGAATGGGAGAAGATATTTCCAAGTGATATACTAAATAAGGAGTTAATATCCAAAATATATTTTTAAAAAAACTTATATAACCTAACACCAACACCAAAACAAAAACAAAAAATCTGACTTAAAAACAGGCAGAGGACCTAAAAGTTTTCCAAAGAAAACATACAGATGGCCAACAGACCAATGAAAAGATGCTCGACATCACTTATAATCAGGAAATATAAATCAAAAACCACAATGAGATATTACCTCACACCTGTCAGAATGGCTAAAATAAAAAAGACAAGAAAAAACAAGTGTTGGTGAGGATGTGGAGAAAGGAAACCCTCGTACACCTTGGTGGAAATGCAAACCGGTGCAGCCACTGTGAAAGACAATATGGACACTCTTCAAAAAATTAAAAAGAGAACTATCCTACAATCCAGCCATTTCAGTACTGGGTATTTCCCAAAGAAAATGAAAACATAATTCAAAAAGGTAAACACACTCCTATGTTTATTGCAGCATTTTTATAATAGCCAAGATACAGAAGCAACCGAAGTATCTACTGACAGGTGCAGGAATAAAGGCGATGTGGCATATATACACAATGGAATATTACGCAGCCGTAAAAAGGAATGAGGTCTTGCACCTCTTTGGTTGGACTTGGAGGGCACTAGGCTAAGTGAAGTAAGTCAGACAGAGAGAAACGACTACCATATGATTTCACTTATATGTGGAATCTAAAAAACCTGCAAACGAAAAATAAACAGAAAGCAGAAACAGACCCATAAATACAGAGAAGAAACTGCTGGTTGCCAGGGAGGAGTGGGAGACTGGGCCAAATGGGTGAAGGGGAATGGGAGACACAGGCTTCCAGTTATGGGTTGAATAAATCACAGGGAAAGAAGGCACAGCACAGGGAAATAGGCAGAAGTATTATAATAGCATTGTGTGAAGACAAATGGTAGCTATACTTGTGGTGAGCACAGTGTAACATATAAACTTGTTCAATCTCTATGTCATACACCTGAAACCCGACTTCCACTGGGAAAAGAGCTCTGCGTTCTGCCCATTGATTAGGCACTTACTATATACCAGCCACTACGTAAAGGGCTTTACAGTCCGCAGCAGGTGCCGCAGGAAGGGGAAAAGCCCTGATTTGCAGAGTTTGCCAAATTCCATGGTGTCAGTACAGCCAGTCCCACTCTAAAGCCTATGCTGAACGTGAGGATTTGTTCCAGCAGGATCGTATATCAGGGAACGACCGGAGCAGAGTGTGAACTTCAGCCTGTGCACGGGGTTCCGTCCGTGGAAAGCCAGGTGAAGGCGGCAGGAACCCGCCCGCCACCCACGTGCTCGTTTCAGCGGGACGCTGAGCCACATCCCCCACACCTGGGGACATGGCTTTCCCGTGGGACTTGCACAGCGCTCCTGCCAGCTCTTCCCTGGACGGCACAGGAGGCCTGGGCCCTCCCTCGCTGGAATCCCCCTCCCCCTCCTCTATTCGTACTTGTCCCGTTTCCTGTTCCTTTTCTCTGGGCACCTTCCTCTTCACTCGCTCTTGCTCTCTCCTGTTCTCGTCCCTCTGCAGACAGGGCCGGCCCCACGGGTCCCCTGAATGGGGACACACACGGGCACAGCAAACTCCAGGTCTTCGAAGGGACGTGGCCATGGCAGGGGGTAGGTCGTTTCCTCACGAGTGAACATGTACAAACTACCGTTTCTCCTGGGCTGTGCTCCTTTCATTAGGTGTCACCAGTCAAGTTTCCAGGGATGGTAGCCCTAATCCCATTTCCCCACGGGTCCTGTGGTTCTTTTCTGTGGTTTTGCATGAAGCGCTGAGTTTTGGGGACACAGATGTCCCGTTAGGACAGAAGTAACTGCGTCGGCGTGCTGGGTCCCCTCCCTCCGCTGGTCTCGCTCCAAAGAGCACACGGAGTGTTACCTGTTCCAACTCTGCGTTGGTGACATCACATCAGGAGCCTGAAATCTGCAGGGGGGGCGGTGTCTTGGGGGTGGGACTCAAGAACATATATCCCTAATGTTCCCCGGTGACGCCGATGCTGCTGGGGCAGACCCTGAGGACCCTGCCTGGAATCAGTCCTGGCCTGCGACTTTCTCCCGCACGTGAGGGCAGGCCACCCTCTCTGGCCGTCCTCCTGACCCTCCACTCGTCCCCCTGAGAAGAGTGACGGGGGCACCTGGGAGAAGCCACATGCTCGATGTCCACCCTGGCGCCTCCGCCGGCGGGGAAAGCCTAGGGGCGCCTCCCTCCTTCCAGAAGGGGAAACAGTGGAACTCCC
>LNAC01000187.1:555712-577587 GCA_002007465.1 Ailurus styani
ACCCCCCCCCCCCCCGGCTTCAGAGAGCAGGAAATGCTCCTTGCTGTGCCACGTTGGCTTGAGGGTCCTCTCAATCTGGGCTCACATCCCAGCTGCCCAGCCGCCCAGCTTCTGCCCTGGGACCTCGTGCTGGTCAGTGAACCTCTCCGAGCTTCGAGGTTTTTCTGTCTGCAAAGTGGGGATAGTAAAACCTCAGTTGAAGTATCATCATGAAAATGAAACGAGGCGATCCTTAGACACTCAGGGAGGGGCAGCAGTCATGGTGCTCACGCGGGCTCGTGCCTGAGAACCACGGTCCTGGCCACACACGCCCATCGCCAGGCCTACGCTCACCTGCAGAGAGTCCGAGGGAACTGGGGGGGGATCCTCTACTGTGTTCTTCACATCAGCACACAGTGAGCGGAGGATACTTATGTCATCTGCCTTCCTCTCGGGACTGAGCAGAGCAAGTGGGGCACCCTAAGCATTACCTCTGCACGTGTGACCCGCTGGCTGGCACCGGCCTCCCCGGGACAGCTGGCTGGAAATGCACCAGCTCGGGTCCCCCACACCTGCTGAATCAGAACCCGAATTTAACAATCCCCAGGTGACTCTTGGACACGGCCATATTTGATAAGCACTCATCCAGGACACATTGACACAGAGAAAGACCCCAGGACAGAAAGGAAGAATAAAGAGATCATTAAATGGGAAGAGAAACAGAACTCCTGGGCTTAGGCTCAGTGAGGGTCCACCAGCCAACCTCACCCTGCCCCTGCCTGCTCGTGGCAAAAGGATTGCCTCGGGCTCATGGGTTATGGCCCTTCTGAGCTAGGAAACAGATCTGGGACTGAACTCTCCTCTGGTGTCATATTGTGATGTCATTTACTGCTGACATCACAATGCTGACACTTACTGTTTTCAAATTCATTCCAGGGAAAATGCTCTGAGAATTCAGTCTGATCCCACTAGTTATAATGTCGGGTAGGAGAACAGAAATCATTAAAACCCATGTTCCCTAAGGAATTGCGTAAGGAATTTGAGTCCCCAGGCAAACCTCTCCCTCTTAACGCGAACGTCTCATCAATGCTTTTGCTTGTCGGTCTTTGCTGCTTTCACCAAGGTAGATATGTCAGGACAAAATTCAAGGCCAATCAATTGTAAACTAAAACTGCAGGTCTCTCAAGGGATGGGTCTAAGAGAGTCCACGAGAGTGACGTGGGAGGACTTCACTCTCCCCTCACCCCGCTGGCCGATAGGGATCTGCAGTCACAGCGGGTAAGAGGAAAAGAGAACCAACAGGGATGTGGATGGGATCCGTTCACACAAAATCATTTGATTATCAGAAGATGATGAGTAGTTCTTAAGAAAATGGATGAAAAGGATTTATACCAAAATGACCCTATATGAATACCGAGAAAGTCAGATGACATAAAATTGCATCATTTGTAGTTATCTTTTGAGTTCCAAAATAATTCTGGCTGTTTTTGTTTTTGATAGAAAATACAAATAACCTAGAGAAAAAAAATGGGAAAGTAAAAATATAAAATATTATACAATCATATCATAATAATGTGAGCTAAGACATGAGAGAGAATAAGAATATTGATCTAAGAGACTTCTTAATAAATAATTATTTTGTATGAATTTAGTGCAATCTCTTATTTTCCCTTTATCCTTGTAAAGGTGGATTTCCTTGTTGTTACATTATCTTCTTTAAAGAGTGAAGTTAGACTGACTTGAAAATATGGCCTATATCGCTTACTATTTCAAATTTCCAAAATTGAAAATAAGATTGAATACCCTCTATGATCTACTAGAAAGACCCAGAGAAGGCTACAATAGCTAATCCTCCTCTTTACACAACAGTACAATCGTTGCAAAGTGTTTTAAGGGGCTGATAGGGTTTGATATTGATGAGTTTTTAATCCAACATAATTCACTCACAGCGACATGGTTCAAAGTTCCTTTTCCTGTTTCCTCTTGGCACATTGGGCACTTCTGTTGGTTTTAGCTTATGATTTCCATCAAAAGAATGAGAATTCTTTAAGATCATTTATTTGACAGACAGAGAGTGAGAAAGCACAAGCAGGCAGGGGGAGCAGCAGGCAGAGGCTGAGGGAGAAACAGGCTTCCTGCTGAGCAGGGAGCCCAACGTGGGGTTCCATCCCAGGACCACAAGATCATGACCTGAGCTGAAGGTAGACCCTTAACTGACTGAGCCACTCAGGTGCCCTGCAAGTGAAGCTAGAATGAGGAATTAGCTTTCCTCCTTCCAAGCCTATCTTCAGCTGGGAGCGTAATGTACCTGTTTTGCATGTGTTAGTGCCCTGAAAAGAACACCCCCACGAGGTCCAGTTCATAAAGATCTTCCCCACAGGAGGCTCTTTCTCTTTAGAAACTTCTTTTGTTGACAGGCACCTGGGGGGCTCAGTCGGTTAAGCATCTGACTCTTGGTTCAGCTCAGGTCATGATCTCACGGGTTGTAGGGTTGAGCTCCACGTCAGGCTCTCGATCAGCTAGGAGTCTGCTTGAAGTTTCTCTCCCTCCACCCCTCCCCCCATGCGTGTGCTTGAACTCTCTCTCTCTCTCTCTCTACAGGAAATGGATAAACCTTAAAACAAAACAAAGAAACTTCTTTTGCTGCACACAGAGCTCTTTCTGCAAGTGGACATCAGTGGGAGCTTCCCAATACTTAGGATGCTCAGGTCCATCTGGGAAGCAGACAGGGGACCCCCATGAGGAAGGAAGCACCAGCCTGGAAATGAATCTCTGTGGGTCATGAGAACAAGCGTGAATGATGTCAGTCTTCAGCCAGACCTTAGAAGCCCAAAGCAGTAAGAAAAGATGGGGGCGGGGGTGGCAGGGGGGGATCTGTAGTGAAGGATGTTTCAAAGCCTGACCTGATTAAATCTTCAGATATTTCAAGACTACACATAAACACAACCGATGGCAAAAATTTAATGAGATGAGGTAAAACTCGACTCTAAGTTTGGGCATCTGGTCTCTTGTCCTGATTTAATAAAGTCTGTGTGTCCTTTTTGGAAAGGTACTGATTTCTTTGGACAGTCATCTCTCGTGTAGATTGGAAGGATCTAAAATGTGGATTCCATTTGGCTCTCCCATGTCCTATCACTGTAGGATCTTTCAGGCTCTGAAAGGCAGGTTATGGGGCAGGCCAAGGCCCTAGAGGCCTTTCCCAGGGGTTGGGGTGTCCCCTCAGTGGGGAAGGAACTGACCAAACGTCACACCAGATGCACCACCTCTCTAAAGTAACAAATTGCATCACAGGCAACACAACAAATACCAATACGCTGACTCTACTTCCCACTGTACTTTATGTCTTCTACTGGCCTATACCTTTGCAACCTTTTTCCTTCTGAAGTTTCATAGAACTTCAACTAAGGTAGAACATCTCTTTCAAACCTGGCTCTGTCCACCCTGAGATCCATTCTTCAGAACATTCTCTGACCTCTTGGTGGACCACCCTGGTTTATCACTGCAGAAGCTCACAGCTGATTTACCATAGCTGGTTCTCTGGTTCCCTACCAGTTGCCCTTCCAATTGATCTCAGGAGTGATCCTACATTTCTTTTAAGATCATTTATTTGACAGACAGAGAGTGAGAAAGCACAAGCAGGCAGGGGGAGCAGCAGGCAGAGGCTGAGGGAGAAACAGGCTTCCTGCTGAGCAGGGAGCCCAACGTGGGGTTCCATCCCAGGACCACAAGATCATGACCTGAGCTGAAGGTAGACCCTTAACTGACTGAGCCACTCAGGTGCCCTGCAAGTGAAGCTAGATTATTCTTCCTAAAACGTCACCCATATGAGCATGATGTGAATGCCTGACCCTCAAATTCAAGGTCATTTTTTTCAAGGTCATTTTCAATCTGGTTCCAATTTGCTTTCTAGTTGTGTCTCCTCCCAAACCTCCTTCTTCCTCAGGTCAGTCACCACTCTTTAGCAGTGTCCTCTGTTTGCTACTTCTTCTAGTTTAATTTCTGTTCTCCTGTCCACAACTCAAAATCTTCCACATCCAGGCTGAGTCATGCCTTCTCAGTGCAAGTGGAGATCTCATTCTACTTTAATAAAGGATGTTTGTCCCATCTGTTCATTCAACAAGTTTTTACTGAGGACCTCCAGAATGCAAGGCACTGACTGTTCTAGCTAGCTAGTCAACACCGTTCAATTGGTACTTGGTCATGCATTTGCTGGAAAGATTTACAAGAGTTAACATTCCCCAACAATTTACTGCACCAGGCAGTGTAAGTACTTCCCAATGTGTGCGCTCTTTCACCCTCACGATGTCCTGCTAGGTAGGGTCTGACATTGTCCTCAGTTTCTCATATAAGCCAACAAGGCACAGAGAAATGAAATAATTTCCCAGCCGGGAGTAGAGCTGGCACTCTGGCTCTGGGACCCACGCTTAGCCACGGCGCTGCTCTGCCTCCCACCACGTGACCACGGCCGCCTCTGCCATGGACTGCTCTCCAGCACTGACGTTTCCACTTCTGCGTGCCCTGTCTCCCCAGCTTTGCTCTACAGGATTCCCAGTCTCTCACTGCCCATAACCCTATAGCACTCGGTGAAACCAGGGTCACAAAAACACGATGAGATTTTGCTAGAATTAGATGTGGGAACCACGGAAATGTGCCTATGACGTGAACTTACGTCGTAGATAGAGTATTTGGGGACAACACTGCAAGAGAGCACAGCTCTCATCCATAAACGCTTCCAACCTCCGTTCTGAAACTTGCCTGCTCTACAGTATCACTATCGCAATGAAATTTCTGACATTTTCCCCTTGCAGTTTAATGCTGTCTTCTTAAAAAAATAGGGAAAACTCAGCACCAGCCTGAGAAATTTGGGAGAGGCAGGAAGCCACACCCTTGAACCCTCTGCTCCAGGGAAGGGCTGTGAGGTGGGCTGTGGCTGCCTGGCTCCACCTTGCTTGCCCGTGGCCTCAAGTTCACCAGGGCTCCAGCCACTGGGGTCCAGCCCCTGGGGTCCCAGCCACCGGGTTCCAGTCACCAGGTTCCAGCCACTGGCGTTCCAGCCACCGGGTTCCAGTCACTGGGGTTTCAGCCACTGGGTTCCAGCCACCGGGTTCCAGTCGCTGGGGCTCCAGCATGCTTCATCGTTCTTCCCACTTGGCTTCATTCACTTTGCTAAGTAAACTCTTTTATGTGTATTTCCTCAGCCACTTTTTAGTTTCATAAAAGCAAAAAGTGGCCACAGTGCATTCCTTCCCCAAAGTTGTGGGTGTTCCACCCTCTCACCACTGAAATGCTGAGTGGCCTCTCTCGCCCGCCCCCACATTACATTTCCAACCCAGCGCTAGAGGAAATTAGGAACGGGATGAGGGAGACTTGAACCATGAAGAGTCAGTCTTTGGGGATCACTGGAGATCGACGTCTCCGGTGTTGCTGGAAACTTACTAGTTCAAGTCTACATATTAGATTCTGTTCCATGGCTTAATCTATGACTTTGGGCCTTTCTTCTCTCTGTTCTTCCAGAAACGTGTTTAAACTAGTTAATAGAACTCCCTACTTATCCCTTATCAGATTCAATGATGAAATATTAATTTCTAAAATACTATTGCTTTTTAGACTCCACATGGGAATGGATTCCATGTTGTACACCTAAAACTAATATAACATTGAGTGTCAACCTTATTCAAATAAAAAATTAAAATAAAGTGTATTAATTTTTTTAGAGCAGTTTCAGGTTTACAGAAAGTCGAGCAGAAAGTAAAAAGGGGTCCCAGATACTCTTTCCCCTGCTGCCCCTGAGTTCCTTTATTAGTAGCATCTTGCACGGATGGAGCACATTTGTTACAACTGATGAACAGATATCGATACATTATTATGAACCAGTTTACATTTACAGTCCACAGTTTACATTAGGGGTCACTCATGGCCCCATATATCCCACCGGTTTTGCCAAATGTCATATATCCACCATGACAGCATCGTACAGTCTTCTCACTGCCCTAAAAACCCCCTGTGCTGCACCTGCTCATACCTCTCTTTAACCCCTGATCTTTGTAAGTCTGCCTAGTTTTGCCTTTTCCGGAATGCCATAGTCAATTTCATATAGCATGAGAAGGAGTTATTTCAAAGAAAAAAAATACATAAAATCAGAGAATTAAAGAAGCTATGTTCTGGGAACATACTAACAAGTAGTACAGACAAGGTATTGTAACAAATGAACGCCCAGAATGCCCAGAAGCTGCCCTTTCCTGCAGCTCTATGTCCACAGATTACACGATGTAACAATATACACTTCCATGTATATGAACGTCTCTAAAGCTCTAAAGGGCATAGGGTACATTCCCTTTTGCTACAATTGTTTAGCATATTCTTTAATCTTTGGGACCTCAATGGTTATATCTGTAAAATGGGCATATTCATAAATTGGACAGATGATGGGGAAACAGACTGGGAAAACTTTTGGAGGTCCTTCCAGCTTTAAAACATCCAATACTGTTAGCTAGGTAGAAGCAAAACAAAATAATGCTTTGTAAGTTATTAAATTAGTTCATAATAGCAGCATCTTCTTTTCAGCAATCTCTCCCGAACTCATGGAAGCACGTGACTGACACCCACTGGAATCTGGAGTCTGGGGGGTAGGTAGCACATCAGTATGAGAAGTACGCACAGGACTCTTTTTTCCTCCATTTTTTTTTTAAGAAAAGTTTAAAAAAAGGAATCAGTACCTGTGGCGATTGCTCTCCAGTTTGCTTGGTCCTTTTCTAAAGTCCCTATTTTGGTGACTCTATTCTGTGGCATCGTGTGGCTTAATTGTTTCGAATGGCTCTACCCAGCTCCAAAATTCACTAGTGTCTAGAAGCCTAAGAGTGATAATGAAAAATGCACAAGAAAACCAATTCAGATAGCCTTTGAGCACGGCCAGTCCACACCATCCCACCACTACTCACCGCCTTTGAGCACGGCCAGTCCACACCATCCCACCACTACTCACCGCCTTTGAGCACGGCCAGTCCACACCATCCCACCACTACTCACCGCCTTTGAGCACGGCCAGTCCACACCATCCCACCACTACTCACCGCCTTTGAGCACGGCCAGTCCACACCATCCCACCACTACTCACCGCCTTTGAGCACGGCCAGTCCACACCATCCCACCACTACTCACCGCCTTTGAGCACGGCCAGTCCACACCATCCCACCACTACTCACCGCCTTTGAGCACGGCCAGTCCACACCATCCCAACACTACTCACCGCCTTTGAGCACGGCCAGTCCACACCATCCCAACACTACTCACCGCCTTTGAGCACGGCCAGTCCACACCATCCCACCACTACTCACCGCCTTTGAGCACGGCCAGTCCACACCATCCCACCACTACTCACCGCCTTTGAGCACGGCCAGTCCACACCATCCCACCACTACTCACCGCCTTTGAGCACGGCCAGTCCACACCATCCCACCACTACTCACCGCCTTTGAGCACGGCCAGTCCACACCATCCCACCACTACTCACCGCCTTTGAGCACGGCCAGTCCACACCATCCCACCACTACTCACCGCCAGGGCCCTTGTTGTTTCTACAAGCAGAGCGACTTACCCTTCCACCGAATGTAAGGAATATTTTTTATATCTTTCTATTAAAACGTGTGGTGCAATTCACCAGAATCTGCCTCTTCCTATGGTTTTCACTTTACTTCAGAAACGGCCACTTATACAAGGAAGTACTAAATTAGAGGATTCTTTTCTTTCCATATACTTTTGTGTCCACTGAGCCCAGGAGAAGGCATGTTTGCTGGGGCACAGAACTCAACCATGCCACGGAGTGAAAGGAAGCCTGGGGCCTTCAGACTGCCGTAGGCAAGTGGTGGCACATTCTCAAACACACCTTTTCCTTAAGAGTGATTGGCAGCATGATGGGCACCTGGGGGGCTCAGTGGGTTAAAGCCTCTGCCTTTGGATCAGGTCATGATCTCAGGGTCCTGGGATCGAGGCCCGCATCAGGCTCCCTGCCTGGCAAGGAACCTGCTTCCTCCTCTCTCTCTCTCTGCCTGCCTCTCTGCCTACTTGTGATCTCTCTCTCTCTCTCTGTCAAATAAATAAATAAAATCTTTAAAAAAAAGTGATTAGCAGCATGAGTCATGAGTCACCCTCCACCCTTTCAGAGCTGGTGATGACTGGGGGACAGGCCAGAGGTTGATTGAAGTCACAGTCGGCCATGGACCTGGGTCAGGACAAAATCCAGTAGCCGCCCACCCCTGTTTTCCAGGAGAGGAGTGTTTGCCCAAACCCAGTTCTGACTTGTGGTGCAGAAGGCCTGGGCTGTCGGAAGGCAGGAGGCACTGAGCAAGACGTCAGATACGGGGGCTAGGCAGGGGCTGGGAATTATCTCGAACACCAGTACCCTAAAAAAAACTGCTTAATCGACTCATTCGAGAAACATGTATTATTAGTAACCGTCACCACTAACACTTAGCGGTGGCTCTCCCGTCTCTCGACGTGCTAAGCTCTTCCCATGAATTATTCTCCTGAAGGCAATTTGACTCCGGAGCCCAGCAGGGTCCAACGCGACACCACTTTGCTCCAGGATCTCCCTATTAATTAAAGACTTACTGCCCAGGGCGCCCATGCTTGGGCATTGTGAGGAGAAAGTGGGTGACCTGCGTGAGACAGAGCCCCTGCCCTCTAAGAGCTTAAAAGCTTTTGAAGGAGGGACACATGTTTGGATAAAATAATCCTATGGGGGCGCCTGGGTGGCTCAGTGGGTTAAAGCCGCTGCCTTTGGCTCAGGTCATGATCCCAGGGTCCTGGGATCGAGGCCCACATCGGGCTCTCTGCTCAGCGGGGAGCCTGCTTCCTCCTCTCTCCTCTCTCTCTGCCTGCCTCTCTGCCTACTTGTAATCTCTCTCTCTGTGACCAATGAATAAATAAAATCTTTTAAAAAAAATAATGATATGGAAGCGACAGCCATCTTTAAACCAGATTTATTCTTAGTCAGAACTATGGCCACAGGGAGTCCGAACGAGGCCCGGGCCGCTCTGGAGACCCCAGCTTCGGGTCTAGTCCCTTCTCTCGTCTCTGCACTGTGCTTTCGGAAGAAAGTTTGGGTGTCTACAAATATCTGCAGGGCCTTGTTTCCCAGAGCCCTGTCTGCACGTTCGACGTTCCGGTTATACTGGCAACACAGAGGCCAGCGTGTTCCCGGGATGGCCGCGCGGGACAGCTGGGGGCACAGGGTCGCAGGACCCCCAGTGCCGGCACGGTGGGGGTGGCTGCTGGGCTCCCGCGCCGTGCACGGGACATGCTCCGTTTATGTCCGAACACAGCAGGATTGCAGGCTCAACATCCCTGCCCCCGGCTGTTCTTGGCGCACCTCGCACATATATAATAGAGCGAGAAGTCTGCAATGTAGTCCGTGGAGTTGGAAGCCAAGGTGAGGCCATTCCTAAAAAATGCTCGGCTCCCCATTTCCACCCAATGGTGTCCAGACTGGCATGCAAGAAGCTGTCTTCTCCAGCGCTGGGTGGAGTGGGGGCAGGAGGAGCGAAAGACGGGACAGGGCTGGGAGGGAAGGAAAGGTCATTTCAAAGTTCTTGGCTTTTATCTCTGTCGGCCATGGTCTGGTGAAGTTATAAGAAAAATTGCAGTGTTTTGCCATAAAAATATAATGAGCCATATTCTCCCCATGCATTCTATATGGATTAAGTCAGAGAAACAGACTAATTTACGAGTTTTTGCGTTCACTCTGGGAGACTGGCTATCTTTGGAGCAACTGTGGAAGTCAGCCTCGAAAATGGATTCCCTGAGTAAATTCCATCCAGACCCTCTATTTCTTGGAGACGAGAACATGAAGAGAGTAGGGAGGACTGCGGGCGAGGGCGGGGGTGGTCTGGCCGGGCCCCCAGGGAGAGGCCGTGCTGCTCAGGCGGCCCCCGGAGCAGGCAAGGCTGAGTGGCTGTCCTAGACAGTGCGCGCTGCACCCCAAGGCCATCGGAGAAGGGCAAATGACACGAGGACGGGAGAGAAGAACAAAAACCAATGAAGGCCACCGAGAAGAAAAACGGAATTCTCCAAATGGAAAAGTAAATTAATAAAGGCTGACTAGCCTAGAAAGACCAGATTAATGTGGTGAGAGCTACTGCCGAGACATTCTCCCAGACCAGGGCACAGGGCATTCGAGGAGCAAGTGCCAGTGATGCAGAGGAAAGGACCAGCCGCAAGGAGGAGGACCGCAGAAGCGAGGGGGAAGACCGCAGGAGGGAGGGGAGGACTGCGGGAGGGAAAGGAGGACCGCGGGAGGGAGGGGAGGACCGCAGGAGGGAGGGGAGGATCATGGGAGGGAGGGGAGGATCGTGGGAGTGAGGGGAGGACTGCAGGAGCGAGGGGGAGGATCACCAGAGGGAGGGGAAGGATCACCACAGAAAGAGGGGAGGACCGTCCCTATGAGAACAGGACACCAGGAGCGAGGGGGAAGGCTGTGGGAGCGAGGGGGAGGACTGTCACGATGGGGGGAAGGCTGTGGGAGCGAGGGGGAGGACTGTCACGATGGGGGGAAGACTGTAGGAGCGAGGGGGAGCACTGTCACGATGGGGGGAAGATGGCCTGAGGGAGGGGAGGACCCCGGGAGAGGGACGGGGGATTGCGGGAGAGGGGAAAGGTTCACCCGCACCTGCGGTGGTAGTTTGAGCGGCAGGAAAGAGACGAGGGAAGACACAACATCTCAACAAATGGCAGCCCATTGTTAGAACTGAGGGAAAGCAGAAGCCCTCAAATGAAGCAGTCTGCTGGATTCCAAACGGGACGGAATGTTGGGCCCACACCTGGACAGGTCCTCCTTAAACATCAGATCACTGAGGACGAGGAGGAGCTGGTTGTCACGAACAGGCAGGGCGGGCACTAGCCAGATATCCAGGGAAGATGTTTCAAAGAAAGCAGCAATTAAGCCAGGTTATACAGGAAAGTGGGGGACGGAGGGAGGAGGCTGGGAGAACATGCAGATGGGAGAGGAAAGGAGCGAGCAGGGCCTGCGGGCCCCCTGGAAAGGCGGGGCGGGGGAGGTGTGTGCCCGGGTGGTCACCCTGCGGGGCAGGGAGAAGGGGACTGGGGACAGACACCCGTGCTAAGGGCAGATACGGCAGAGGCGCACGGGTGATGCCCCGAGAGAAGGAAGGGTATTGCTCGGGGTGAAGACGGCTGGGCAGGCCGAGCACTGCACCTTGGCAAGTGTCTCCAGGAGCGTGCACGTGGTCTACCCCAGCAGCCCCCTTGGTCCGCTGTGTGCCAGTTGCATAGGACAGGAAGGACGAACGGCATTGCTGGTGAGCGGGGCAGAGCCGGCTCCCGCCCGGGGACCACATCCCCTCCCCCCGGGGCCTGCCAGCGACCGGGATGGCGGGGAAGCCTTCGGATGCAGGCGCCGAGCCCCCGCAGTTCAGTACTCATTTATGAGTGCCCACTGCGTTCCAGGCCCCCGTAGTGATCCTGCGTCCCTGCAGGGGATTGTGGCCTGGCCTCGGGTCCTGGGGACCAGGTCACAGACGATGACTCCCCACCAGCCGTTCACCTTTCGTCTTCGCAGAATAGGGTCCCGTCCCACGAGAGGAGGGGGCGAGAGCCACCTAGACTCACATGACCATGCCGTGCCTCCCCCTCCAGGCTGTACAGACGCGGGCAGGTGCACAGCACTGTGACAGGTGAGTGGGGTGGGATGGCACCTCCGGATTAGACTTCGACCCACAGACATCACCGAGCTTGCACCGTCAACCTCCACTCCCCCAGCAACTGCTTGGACGGGCTCCTTAAAGCTTGGGAAACACCTAGAAGGTAGTCTGTCACCCGGAGCCCCCAGAGGCCCCAGAGCCCCCAGACTCTGCAGAGCTTCCCTGGGCTGGACGGTGAGGCTCGGGCGCAGGTTGGGCTGGAGCCCACAGGCGGCGCTGCCACAGAGCCCACCCAGCTCATCAAGGAAGACATGCCGTCCTCAGAGGGGAGCCTGGGGAGCCCGTTGCGACTTCCCCCTTCCAGAAATCCCGCAGGTCTTAGGAGCCTCCATGCACATCTTCTCTCTCTGGGCATCACATGTGGTGAAAAGGCGGTCCGTGAACAGCGAGGGGGCCGCCCGCCCAGACGCCAACCAGCACCCGTGCCTGCACGCCCGGACGTCACCCCCTTGTCATGACTGCTGCTCTCCCGCCCTCCCCTCTGAGCCCACGCTCCGTGACCTCCAGGCAGCGCGGCTCCTCCCGGGCACGTGAGGGGCCCGGAATGTAAGTGGCCCGAGGTTTGGACGCTAGCAGTGAGGCACCTGACTTCTGACCCCAGGTTCAAGGGCTCCCGGTCCGTCCCTGGGCAGCACCCCCTCTGCCGGGAAACCCCCGGACATCCCGGTATCTTTGGGGAGCACCTTCAACCCACGACGAGGGAAGCGAGGAGCCATGCCCCGGGGTAGCTGGGCAGACTGGCGGTCAGAGCGGGCGCGATGGCCGGGGACGCTGGCGGTGAGGCTCAGGGGCGGTGGGGGGGCTGCGCTACTGACCAGCTACTGTCGGGCCTCTGAACCCGTCCCCTCACCCGGCTCCACCTTCAGCGTGGCCTCCCCACGCCCCTCAGGCGGGCGCACACTCGCAGAGGAGCCCGTCTTCACTGCGCCTGAGTGGGAGGTGGTGTCCTCCCAGCCTCTGTCGCCGGATCTCAGCAGCGCACGTGTCCCTGCATTTTGCAAAGCTGTCAGAATCTGGCTCCCCAGGGGGCTGCAGGTGATCTACAACCCACCCTGTGCAAGTCCGCCAAGAAAACATCGGTGGTGTCCGTCCATGTCTCCATGAGGCAAAGACCCGTGAGGGGCCCCAGGCACCGACGACCAAGCTCGTGGTCAGTCTCTGGGGGGAAGGGTCCGGCTGCTTTAGGTCAAACTTTGTGCCCTCTACGGAGACATGTGTGACCAGCAAATCGGCTGTCTCGGTGCCCTCCAGTTTATGCAATTACGTTCACAGTTACATTCTGCAGGTTGACTCATTACTGCGTCAGTTAAACAAGCATGGACGTGCAAGCACACACACGCACGGATAAACACGTCCCTAGGTTGTAACGACTATTCTCACTACCTCTTCGTCGACATAAGGTGAGGTACGCATGCTGGTAATAAAGTGAAACCAACCTTGCCGGCCTCTGAAGTGCAAGATTTCAAAGTTAATCCAGAGTTGTGTTGGTTTCTTCTCCCCCACCTCCACTGTCTGTCTCACACCCTCACCCATGGGCACACACGCACGTGCCCTTACACAAGCAAGGAGCAGTGGGTTCCTAACCCAGGACAGCTCCGAGTCTGGGGCTGGAAGACGCGGCTGCCTTGCTCTCTGGTGACTTCCACATGGACTGCGCCTCACAGCCTCCAGATCACCCCTCGGCCAACAGCCTCTGCTCCGTGACTTGTGCAGACCTAGTGTGCATTCGCCTCACGTCCTTAGGGGATGAGTCGGTGTTTTAAATAAACAGAATGAGCAGAGCAACTCCAGGTCCAGATCCTAGCTTTACTCCCACCAGCTGTGCGACTTCACACAAGTGATGTGACATCTTGGAGTCATAAGTCCCTCCAATAAGTGGGAGGATAAAGGACACCCCGGAGGACTGGGGCGAAGGCTTTATTGAAAGCATGCAGCAGAAACAGAGGCAAGTAGTTTAACCAATAAAGAAAAGGGCCAAAGAAGGTAAATGCTGACCCAAAGCCATGCTGCTGACATGGGGATGTACCCACAACTGGTAGGTGCGCTCCCAGATGCTCTGCCCCAGCTTTCAAGCCTAGGAACTCCAGGCCCGGGGCAGACGGGCTGCCTGCCCTCGGCAGGCCTCTCTCTCTGCAAGCCCCCGTGGGCACCTCACCCAGCTAGACTCTCAGGGCCCGGGCTGTGCCCGTAACTGCGGATTCACACCCGAAGGGCATAGCGGGTCATCAAGGCTGGAAGGAAGGAAGAGTAGAAACGACACAGCTAAGGTGTGTCAGCCACATTTGTGAATGTTGAACCACCCTTGCATCCCAGGGATAAATTCCACCTGGTCGTGGTGGGTAATCCTTTCAATGTACTGTTGGATCCTATTAGCTAGGATCTTGTTGAGAATCTTGGCATCCATATTCATCAGGGATATTGGTCTGAAATTCTCCTTTTTGATGGGGTCTTTGCCTGGTTTGGGGATCAAGGTAATGCTGGCTTCCTAGAAAGAGTCTGGAAGTTTTCCTGCTATTTCTATTTCTTGGAACAGCTTCAGGAGAATAGGTATTATTTTTTCTTGAATGTTTGGTAGAATTCCCCAGGGAATCCTTCAGGTCCTGGACTCTTGTTTTTGGGGAGGTTTTTGATCACCGCTTCAATATCCTTACTAAATATTGGTCTGTTCAAGTTGTCAATTTCTTCCTGTTTCAGTCTTGGAAGTTTATAGGTTTCCAGGAATGTGTCCATTTCTTCTAGGTTGCTTAACTTATTGGCATATAGCTGTTGATAATAGTTTTTGATGATTGTTTCTATTTCCTTGGTGTTAGTCGTGATCTCTCCCCTTTCTTTCATACTTTTTTTAAAAAGATTTTATTATTTATTTGACACAGAGAGAGAGAGATCACAACTAGGCAGAGAGCAGGCAGAGAGGAAGAAGCAGGCTCCCTGCTGAGCTGAGTGCCCGATGCGGGGCTCGATCCCAGGACCCTGAGATCATGACCTGAGCCAAAGGCAGAGGCTTTAACCCACTGAGCCACCCTCTTTTCTTTTGGATTAGTTTGGCCAGTGGTTTATTGATCTTATTAATTCTTTCAAAGAACCAGCTTCTTAATTTTGTTGATGTGTTCTACTGTATCTCTAGCTTCTAACTCATTGATCTCTGCTCTAATCTTAATTATTTCCCTTCTTGTGCATGGAGTTGGCTTAATTTGATGTTGATTTTCTAGTTCCTTAAGGTGTAAGGAGTGTTGGTGTATTTGGGATCTTTCAATTTTTTTGAGTGAGTCTTGGATGGCTATGTATTTCCCCCTTAGGACCACCTTTGTCATATCCCATAGGTTTCATTCTCATTGGTTTCCTTGAATTGCTTAAGTTCTTTGATTTCCTGGTTGATCCAAACATTCTTGAGCAGGATGGTCTTTAGCTTCCAAGTGTTTGAATTCCTCCCAAACTTTTTCTTGTGGTTGAGTTCCAGTTTCAAAGCACTGTGGTCTGAGAATATGCAGGGGATAATCTCAGTCTTTTGGTATCAGTTGAGCCCTGATTTGTGACCGAGTATGTGGTCTATTCTGGAGAAAGTTCCATGTGCACTCAAGAAGAATGAGTATTCTGTTGTTTTAGGGTGGAATGTTCTGTATGTATCTATGAGGTCCATCTGGTCCAATGTGTCATTCAAAGCTCTTGTTTCTTTGTTGATTTTCTGTTTAGATGATCTGTCTACTGCTGAGAGTGGTGTGTTAAGATCTCCTACAATTAATGTATTCATATCAGTAGACTCTTTATTTTGTTTAACAGTTGGCTTATGTAGTTGGCTGCTCCCATGTTGAGGGCATAAATATTTACAATTGTCAGATCTTCTTGGTGGATAGACCCTTTATGAATGATGTAGTGTCCTTCTGTATCTCTGACTACAGTCTTTAGCTTAAAATCTTATTTATCTGATATGAGAATCACTACCCCAGCTTTCTTTTGAGGCCCATTGGCATGAAAGATGGTTCTCTGTCCCTTTACTTTCAGTCTGGATATACCTTTAGGTTCAAAACGTGTCTCTTGTAGACAGCATATGGATGGGTCCTGTCGTTTTATCCAGACTGCAACCCTGTGCCTTTTTATGGGAGCCTTTAGGCTGTTCACGTTGAAAGTGATTATTGAAAGGTCAGTTTTTACTGACATCATGTTGCCTGTGAAATCCTTGTTTCTATGCATTGTCTCTTCATCAGGATAAAAAAACTTCTGCACAGTGAAGGAAACAGTCAACAAATAAATAGGCAATCCATGGAATGGGAGAAGATATTCGCAAATGACACTACAGACAAAGGGCTGATATCCAAGATCTATAAAGAACTTCTCAAGCTCAATGCCCAAAAAAACAGATAATCATGTCAAAAAATGGGCAGAAGACATGAACAGACACTTCTCCAAAGAAGACATACAAATGGCCAATAGACAGATGAAAAAATGTTCATCATCACTAGCCATCAGGGAAACTCAAATCAAAACCACATGGAGATACCACCTTACACCAGTTAGAATGGCCAAAATCAACAGGACAGGAAACAACAAGTCTTGGAGAGGATGTGGAGAAAGGGGAACCCTCTTTTACTCTTGGTGGGAATGCAAGTTGGTGCAGCCGCTTTGGAAAACAGTGTGGAGATGCCTCAAAAAATTAAAAATAGAGCTACCCTATTATCCTGCAATTGCACTGCTGGGTATTTACCCCAAAGATACAGATGTAGTGAAAAGAAGTTCCATCCGTACCCCAACGTTCATAGCAGCAATGTCCACAATTGCCAAACTGTGGAAAGAGCTGAGATGCCCTTCAACAGATGAATGGATAAAGAAGATGTGGTCCATATATACAATGGAATATTACTCAGCCATCAGAAAGGATGACTACCCAAAATTTTGCATCAACATGGACAGAACTGGAGGAGATTGTGCTAAGTGAAGTAAGTCAAGGAGNGAAAGATGGTTCTCTGTCCCTTTACTTTCAGTCTGGATATACCTTTAGGTTCAAAACGTGTCTCTTGTAGACAGCATATGGATGGGTCCTGTCGTTTTATCCAGACTGCAACCCTGTGCCTTTTTATGGGAGCCTTTAGGCTGTTCACGTTGAAAGTGATTATTGAAAGGTCAGTTTTTACTGACATCATGTTGCCTGTGAAATCCTTGTTTCTATGCATTGTCTCTTCATCAGGATAAAAAAACTTCTGCACAGTGAAGGAAACAGTCAACAAATAAATAGGCAATCCATGGAATGGGAGAAGATATTCGCAAATGACACTACAGACAAAGGGCTGATATCCAAGATCTATAAAGAACTTCTCAAGCTCAATGCCCAAAAAAACAGATAATCATGTCAAAAAATGGGCAGAAGACATGAACAGACACTTCTCCAAAGAAGACATACAAATGGCCAATAGACAGATGAAAAAATGTTCATCATCACTAGCCATCAGGGAAACTCAAATCAAAACCACATGGAGATACCACCTTACACCAGTTAGAATGGCCAAAATCAACAGGACAGGAAACAACAAGTCTTGGAGAGGATGTGGAGAAAGGGGAACCCTCTTTTACTCTTGGTGGGAATGCAAGTTGGTGCAGCCGCTTTGGAAAACAGTGTGGAGATGCCTCAAAAAATTAAAAATAGAGCTACCCTATTATCCTGCAATTGCACTGCTGGGTATTTACCCCAAAGATACAGATGTAGTGAAAAGAAGTTCCATCCGTACCCCAACGTTCATAGCAGCAATGTCCACAATTGCCAAACTGTGGAAAGAGCTGAGATGCCCTTCAACAGATGAATGGATAAAGAAGATGTGGTCCATATATACAATGGAATATTACTCAGCCATCAGAAAGGATGACTACCCAAAATTTTGCATCAACATGGACAGAACTGGAGGAGATTGTGCTAAGTGAAGTAAGTCAAGGAGGAAAGTCAATTATCATACGGTTTCACTTACTTGTGGAGCATAAGGAATAACATGGAGGACTCCAGGAGAAGGAAAGGAAAAGTGAATTGGGGTAAATCGGAAGGGGAGATGAACCATGAGAGACTGTGGACTCTGAGAAACAAACTGAGGGTAATGGAGGGGAGAGGGGATGGGTGAGCCTGGTGGTGGTATTAAGGAGGGCACGGATTGCATGGAGCCCTGGGTGTGGTACATAAACAATGAATCTTGGATCACTGAAAAAATAAAATAAAAATAAAAATAAAAGATGTGTCAGCCACACATAGAGAGAGGTACCTGGTTTCCTGACAGGTGAAACTCAAGCAAGCAAAGACAGTGACGTTTTCATTTGAAATCCACAGGTGCAAAGGCTTCTCTTAAGGGCCATCTCACTATTTTCTCTGTTAGTGCCAAGAAATTATTCATTTTATCTATAAGCGTTCCCTATAAAACTGAACTAACTTCCTTGTTATCAAACCTGCAGCAACAGGGAATGAATTGTCAATGTCTACTCAAGTAATTCCTATTCCCTTGTCCCCCAAGCCAACCAGGGGCCACCTAGAGTCAGCATCCTTCCAATCTGGAAGGGGTCTCAGGCAGCAAATGACCATCCACTTTTCATTTTACAGGTGATAAAAGAAAGGTCCAGGAGGGTAAGCAGCCTTTTTTTATTCTCATGGGCCCTAATTTCTCTTTTAATCATTTTTTTTCCATTCCATTTTCTCTCATCAACAGTTTTACTACATGCTTTTATTATTTTTTAAGATTTTATTTTTTTATGTAATCTCTACCCCAATGTGAGGCTCAGTCATGACCCTGAGATCAAGAGTTGCACGGTCTTCCTGCTGAGCCCTCCACGTGTCCCTACCACGTGCTTTTAAAATGTAAGGAGAAAATCTAGGCAGAATATATCTGAAATATTCATAATTTTTTTGAAATATTCATATATTTTTTTTAAATATCAAGCCAACTCCACTTGAGTGATGCTAAAACTTGCCACAAGACTAGCTGTGACCCCTCTCTTTCTCATCACCAAAGATGCCCGGCACACTTACTGCATGCCAGTCACTGTCTGGGCACAAGGGGACACGGTCCCCATTATTAAGCCCTGCCCAAGTTAGAAAGGGGACAGCCATGGACACAAAGGATCACTAGTCAGACGTGTAAATGAAATACAGCTAAAATATTTCTTAAGCGTTTATTTCAACTCACACAATAATCAGAGGAATGTGCTAGGTACACTGGTAATACATGAGAAGGAGTGAAAACCTCTGCTTGAGGAAATTAGGAACCTCTTCCTAAAGGAGAAGCTGTTTCCGTGGCCACAAAGTTCTCCAGGCACACGACGAGATGGATGGAGCCGAGAGCTGGCGTCAGACCACAGAGGTCTGAAACATGGTGAGTGAGAAACGTGGTTGGCGAGAAAGGTGGAGGTGGTGAGCAGTGAGGCAAGGAGGGGCAAATAAAGGACCTTTCTGCTAAACTTGACCCTGTACACCAGCCATCGCAGCATTCGGCAAGGGCTTCATAGGGACGTGTTTTATTTTAGAACACTCCGTCCAGCACTTCCGATGCGCAGGAGAAGCATGTGAACCCAAGCTGGGACCCGAGTCTTCCAAGGGAGATGATGAGGGACAGAACTGGGACAGCAGCAGTAGGGAAGCTGTAAGTGCCTTGAAGACAGAGGGGCTAAGGAGGTAGAATTTATACAGCGGTCATGAAGGACCCAAGGTTTCTGGGTTGGACGACCTGGTGAATGGTGTGGCTGTGTGGTGAGGGCTCAGCAGCAGAAGCTGATCTGAGCAGACACAAGATAAACTGTGCTTTCACGAGCCCGGGGTAGAAATGCAGGTGCAGATACACAGGCTTGGACGTGGGAGCACGGTGCTAAATAGAGCTCTGCAGGGACATCCCGCAGGTTTATCAAAATGCAGATGGGAGACCTTCCTGGGCTGGGTCCTCACCTTCCTCTAGGGTTGGACACCCTGTGGCATGGCAGAGAGATGAAGGAAGAGAGAAGAAAGAGATGTCAGGGGTGTTTCCCCGGATAGAAGATGCCTGTATTTTGATTGTTGGTCCTGGGCTCCAGCTTTGGCTGGGAGACAGCCCAGCGATCGCTCAAGTGTTAATTTCCTAGTATCTAATCAGCTTTCATGCGTTTGTGCACAGGTGAAATGATTCCCATGTTTCATTAAATGTGTAAATAGGTAGGTGGCTGTTTTCCCCACAAACTCTGTCTCCTGCTAGTTTTCACAATAACCTTCCCCAAAATTATACTCCGCTAACCTTCCCCAAACACGTAATATGTACGTGAATATTAAGCGCACATACGGGAATCCTGGTGCAAACACTTAGAGAGTAGAACCTACGACAGAGAAATCCCAGATTAGAAGACCACGTGGGCCAAGAAAATAGTAGTCCTCCAAAACCTATAGGCAAGTGGCACGAAAAGGTTGAAACCAAGTGAGCTGATCTGTGACAATGTCCCTAATCCAATGGAGACGGCGCAGAGGGAAGAGCAGACGTCTGCTGGGAAGAAGGGATCCGAGAAACACGCCAGGCAACGGTGACTCACCACGAGGCGTGACAGTCGTGGGGTACGCACGGGGAGTACGAGCATGAAAATCAGCTTTAATTAGAACAAATGCATCCTCGTACTTCCCCAAACATCCAGACCCAAGCCTATCAGGCTGTGTGGGGAGGAGTCACCCACGTTGATGGCAAGTGTGCAGACAGGCTTCCGAACACACCCCAACGACTCGGTCCGGTCTGTCAAAATAACCCTCTGTCACAGTGGCCGAGTCTTACCCAAAGGCATTTCTAGGAAATCAGCCAAGGATACTGATCATTTTTTTGGCCAAGGAGGAGCAGAATCGGACGTGCCCCGCCAAGGTGTTCGCCGTGGGGAGGAGCCAGACAGGGAGAGAAGGACCGAGAGGCAGCGCGAGGGAGCAAGAAATACATTCAATTCATGGGATTCTCTGAGTCATTTGGGCTGATCGAGTGGTGGGGAAAACCTCATTTGTGCTTAATCAGGAACTTCCTAGTGAATGGGGAGCTTTAAAATGTCTTGAAGCAATGAACAGATCAAAAGTAAAAAATCACATGAATCTATCTATAGGAGGTAGAAAGTCATTCGACAAAAATTCTACACCCGGGGTCCAATCCGGATGCCACTGTTTCCAAAAGCGCTGAGGCAAGGCCGGGGAAGGTGAAGCCAGAGTGCCCAGGGCCCCGCAGACCATGGAGGAAGTCTTACCGTCGGCAGGAATCCCGCCCATGGCTGGGGACAGGTGCGTGACGGGGCCAGGTTCGCATTTAGGAATACGGTGAGGTCTCGTGTCTCTCCCCAAAGGTCAGCACTGAGAGAAAGCATTTGCGCGACATCTTCACCAGTGTTACTATTTCACGACATTCCGGAAGTATCAGGCAACGCCGTCAGTGAAGATAAGAGGTGTCACATTTGGAGAGAGGAGGTCGAGTCACCATTATCTGTAACTGATTATCTGAGGTGCTTGAAAAAATAATGTGAAGAGCAACTATAAACGACCTAAGAAGTCAGTATGCAAACATCCTCTGCCTCTCTCTTTCCCTTCTTCCTCTTTGCGCTCCTGAACAATTCTGTCCTCGGGCCATTAGATGGGGCCAGACAGGAAGCTCAGCCAAGGCCAAGGGCAGCACCGCTGTGCTCCGATCTCAGCCATGAAGACAGAGTCATCCGTGGAGGACCCACTCTGTGCTCCCTCCTGACAAGAAAACAGGAATGAAGGCTTGATCCGGCTCTTAAAATTTTTTGCAGTCTAGCTGGGGAGCGAGGGCTCACACAGAAGCCTTGGACGCACACCCCAGGAGCCGGCCTGGGAAGGGCTGGGCGCAGGGCTGTGTCTGTCTGAGCTGTGACGGGACAAGCCAGCGGGGCGGAGGCCTCACAGGACCTGCTGTGCTAACACCTCCCTAAGGCCCAGAGCTGTAGCGGGGCGGTCCTGATCTGCAGAGATTCGCTTCAATGTATCATTTTTCGCCAAGAGGCCACAGCAATTCTGGCATCATGCGACCACTGTCTCCAAGGCAGCTGTTGAATAGGCTCCAGACCTGTGATTCTACTACTTTTTCAACTCACAGTAGGAAACTAATTTTACAATAGACCAAATACACACCCATGTCACTACACAGCACCTACCTAGTCTGCTGGGTCTGCTCTGACCCGCTTCCTCCTGTCCTTCCCCTCACTCCCCTGCTCCTT
>LNAC01000187.1:588625-601538 GCA_002007465.1 Ailurus styani
GGCGGGGGCGGGGGGGCAGGACCCCAGTGACCCCCCAAAAAGGCCAGGGGCTGCCCTTTCCTGCCCCGCCAAGCCCAAGGGTCTTTCCCCCGTGTCACGCGAGCACGGAAACGGGAGATGGGAGCTGCCCTCGGCCCCCGCACGGTGAGAGGGGAGCGGGCTGGGGAACCGGCCAGGGCCTGTCTGCCGCCCAGACCCGCAGCAACACCGGGGCTGGGGGGAGCGGCCACGTGGCGCAGGGCAGTGGCTGGGGCGCAGGGGGTCGCCTGCCTCTGCGCACCGCTGGCAAGTCAAACCCCCTCGCTCTCCGCTCAGAGCCCCGAGGGGTGCGCGGCGCCTGGGTAGGGGTGCAGCGTGAGCGCGCGGGGGCCCCCGCAGGGCGGTTCCGAAGCCGAACTGGACTCCCGGGAGTCCGTGAGCTCGCGCCCCGCCCCCCGCGCGCTGCGCCGGGGAGCCGCCTGCTGGCTAGGCCCACGCCGACCCCGGAGAGGATGCGGTGCTCCCCCACCCTCCTCGCTGGGCACTGCCCTGGCTTCTCACCCGGGAGCCCCAAGGACTGAGTTCTGAGGCGCCCTGCACCCCGCAGGGGCTTCACCTGCGCTCGCAAAGACGTCCATGCGACTTGGGACCCACATGTGGCCAAAGCGAACCCGAACCTCTTGACTACCCCAAAACCAGCAAGCTAGGCGTGGGTGACAACAGGCCCCCAAGACTATGGTGCCAGCTTCGGCCCCGCGTGTCAGAGAAGATTTTAAGGAGCTGCCCACCAGACAGCCTGCTCCCAGGGCTCCTGCCCCATGGGAGGCCTCCCTTCCACCTGGGCGCTGGACCCCGGTCCCTCTCGCTAGTAGAGGAAATGCCTTCGCTGTCCTCCTCCGGGTCCCCTAAGTCATCCGAAGTCATCTGTAGGTTGACCCCCAACACACACACTTGCCCTAGGTTTTCCTGGGAGAAAACCATCCTTTAGCCCCTCTTGTCCCTCCTCACCCAGTGTGGCTGCTCTGCACGACCAAGAGCCCCCCGGCCCTTGCTGGAGACGGTCTGGTCGCTCGCCCCGCTGCCTCTTGAACCAACCCAGTAAGCCCGTCCTAAGATTTCTGTCGCAGCTACTCAGCTGAACTAACCCTAACCCTAACCCAGAGCCAACCCGCCCCCCACCCCCTGCCCCCCGGCTGCTGGGCCAGACCAGACAAAGGTGCATTTGCAGTCCTCTTGCTGTGAGAGCCGGGCATGCTGGGCAGGGTTCCTGCGCCCCCTGTAACCGCATCCTTCTCTTAGCCTTCCAACCGTCTGCTGCCAGGACTGCCTCCTACCTTTCCGGCCCATTCCCTGGGGTCCCACGTGTAGAATCTGGGAGCTCCCCGGCTTCCTCCCGTTGGAGGACAGGACGGACCCCCGGCCCCCAGCGCTCTCACTCAGCCTGGTGGCTAAGTCCTACCCGAACACAGAAGCCACTTTCACTTACGCGTGTGGCTCAGGCCCGATCTAAGTCACACCTCCACCTGGTGCCTAGAAGGCATCAGAAACATAACAGGGCTGTCACTGGCCTCTTGATAGGACCTTCACCCCAAACCTGCTCTCCCTGCCGCTTTTCCCACCTCAGTGAACGGGCATCTCAACCTTTCTGTTGCCCTGACACCACATATGTTGGAGTAACATGGACTCCTGTCTTCTCCTTCCCTCACCTTCCACCTGTCAGCAGATTCTGTGCCCCGTGTTCCTAACAGGCCCCTCCTACCACACTGTCACTGCCCCCGCCCTGCCACCTCCTGTGGGGGCTGTTGCCATCTGCTCAGCACCGGGCTCCCCGCTCTGCCACTGCCCCCTTCACTCTGTTCTCAACACAGCAGCCAGGGCGCTCCTGCAAGAGTTTGACATCGCATCGCTTCTCTGCTAAAAACCATCCAATGGCTCCTTGGCTCCCTGAGTAGAAGCCAAATTCCTGACAGTACTGCCCGGCTGGGCTGACTCCTGCTCCGTTGTCTGGCCCCACAGGCCTTCTCTGGAACCTGCGTGGAGCTGCGCACCTGCTAATCCCTTTCTGGACCCTTCCGCTGCTGAATGCCCCCAGCACTTGTTCTTTTCGCCCTCATCATCCGGACTCTGGGGCCTCCTCCCAGACGCTCCCGGAGGCTGCCCTGCTGAAGGCACCCCCTGTCCCTGGCCTTACTTCATTTTCCTCCTTGCATTACTGAGGGTCGACTTACCCACCTTGTGTATTCTATCTCCCCACGAAATGCTAGCTTCACAATGATGGGGATTTCTTTCTTTTTTCTTTTCTTTTTTTTTTTTTGCCTTTACTTACAATCACATAAAGACTAGAGAGAGCCCCCCAAACGTTCTTCACGTCCCCACACACTCAAGAGATACTTCACTTGTTCGTTAGCAAGTAGAAGAAGGTGAGCTTGGAGGATCAGGGGGCCTTTTTTCTGCCGCAATATCCCCCAAATAAAATATCAATCTGAGAGTCTGCGGGCCCCTGCCCAAGACCACCCATTAGGTCTGTGGGTGGTCCCTGGGGACCTCTCTCTCTCTCCTACGAACTTTCCTCTTTCCATGTCTTCCTCTCTCCCTGGTGGCCTTTCCTGACTTGCCCCAAGGGGACTTTTGGCCTCAGAGACCCTGCTCTTTCCCTCCGGGCCTCTTTGTACTGTGTTCACAGCCCTTCTCATCTAGCACGTGGCTTGTCCAGTTCCTGAAACTCTAGAATGCCCAATCTGAGTCAAACATTTTATTCCTTCAGTAATTACTGAGCTCCAAACCTCAGAGTCCTGGGATCTCCCCTCCAGGCTCAGGATCCAGTGGAGAGGAAGCAGGTGCACTCCTAAAAGGGTCCCTGGGCTGAGCACTCACCCCAGAGAGGAGCACTGGACAGAGAAGCCCCCTGGGGCTGCTCACACCCAGCCGGGTCTCGCAGGCCGCTAGGCGCTCCGCAGGGAGAGTGGACGGTCTGCAACATCCGTGGCACACCTGTGTTGGGCTGGAGGGTAAACGGCTAGTAAGAGGCCTTATGGCATCACCAAGGAGGTGGGAATGTATCCTGCAGGCCCTGATGGGTTTTCAGAAAGAGATGACTTGGTGTTTTGGAAAGAGTGGGTCAGAGGAGGTGAGATGAGGACATGGGCAGCAAAGCAAGCTGAGCGAGGCGGTCACCGGACAGGAATCAAGCAAGGAGAGGCTGGCCTCGTGCTGGCAGGGTGCGGGAGGGACCCTGGGACCGTGGAAGCAGTTCGAGAATGCAGGCGTGATTGTCTGCGCTCGAAGTCAGTTCAGCTTTGTGGAGGATGGCAAGGTCATTGACATCAAGGGAGCAGATGGGCTGACTCCGCTTTGGGGGACCGGGCAATCGCACCTGGAGACACGTTGCTCACCTTGGACACCTGGAAACTGTGTTACTGACCTCACCCGAGCAGATCAGGCTGCAGGAGCTTACATGAAGACTTACAAGACAAGCCCGGGCCATCTCGTTCCCCTCCTGTGGGGGATGCAACTTTGTGCGGACTGGGGTTCTCTTCTCCTTTATCCTGGCCACCTCCCATAGCAAGGAAATGAACAATTCAAATTATGGGACACTGTATGGGCTTCAGAGATGTTTTGTCTAATGATGGACGGGGTCATGAACTGGGGTGTGGGAGAAGCAAAGGCACTGTGGTCTCTGACGGCTCTTCAGCCAGGACCTCCACCGTGAAGGGGAGATGCCGGCGTGGACCCGGGCTTCGCTTCACTCCCCGCTTGCTGCCTTGCTCCACGCCGCAGTGACCTCCTGAGACCCTAGGAGTACTTTAAGAACAGCAAGCTCCACGGGGACTTTGGGGTTCTCCTGACTCCTGGAGGGACCATCCTCAGTGCAGGATCTGCTTCATACAGTCGAAGACTGGCTCATTTTTCTTTTCCCCGGAAGAGTTTCCAGATCCTTCTCACTCAGAGAAGAAGTGAGATCTCGGGATAATGGGGTGTTAATTTGGACCACTTCCAAGAGCAGGTGGGAATTGCTTGTCTTCCCCCAGTGTGCTTAACTGAACTGCCCAAAGGCCTGATGGGCCACTAACATGGACAAGTCCCCTGCTTTCATCAGGTCACAGTGTCCTCATTGAGTAAATGAGGGATGTTAAATTTAGAAGGTCTCCGGATCCCTATTAGCTCTAAAATACTACAGACCTGTAAGTGTAACCAATACTGGGAAATCATTGACCTTTTGCCATGTTGTATGATCATCGGGATGCTTCCATTCCACAATCTGGTTTCCCTCGAATTCTCTGCCTCCATCAAATCCTATTTCTGTCCCTTCCCTCCCTCTGCACTGTTACTTTCTCCCCTAAATACAGGCTTGTTGCTACCAGGTGATGAAATAATTGTACAAATTTTAAAATGTGATGCCTGGGTGGCTCAGTCGGTTAAACATCTGCCTTCGGCTCAGGCGATGACCCCAGGGTCCTGGGATGGAGACCCACATAGTGGGGGAGGGGGGTGGTCCTTGCTCAGTGGGGAGTCTGCTTCTCTTTCTGCCTGCTGCTCCCCCTGCTTGTGCTCTCTCCCTCTCCCTCTCTCTCTGACAAATAAATAAATAAAATCTTTAAATCTTAAAAATAATAAATAAAATAAAATAAAATAAACAACAATGCAGCCTACTTAGCAAATACCTTGTTAGGAAAACCAACGTTCCCATTGACCCACTGAACACAGTCATTTCTATGCCTAAAAGAATATCTAAGTTGTGGGAAATGATTTTCAAATGGGCATTGGAGAAATGGAGAATCTGAAAGTAGCTTATTTAACATAGTGAATAGCTTAAATCAGAAAATAAGCATTTAGTCTAATCACTGATTTGTAAAGCCAGAGGGAACATTCGATTATCTAATGAGACTAATCCCTTTGCCCCCAAATTCCATGTTATGAGTGAAGAAAATGAGGACAAATAATGTAACGGAGCCAAAGAGTGGCGAGGCTTGCAGGAGAGGAAGGGTACGGTAGCCGTGCATTCTGTTCACCGGCTTCAACCGATCGTGAAAACGCAGAAATGTTGGTCACATCGGATCTGTTGCTCTTCTTCCATTACTGGCGTAGCTCACTATCCTAAATATTTCATCTATTTACAGTTCGTCACTCATTGCTTTAAGGTTTTTATTTGGAAATAATTTCAGATTTACAGAAAAGTGGCAAGTATAAAAATTATACAGTGAACACCTAGACGCGTCTCTTGTTAAACTTTCATCCCCATGTGTGTATCCTTGTCTGTTCTCTATTGTTTAAATCGGTTATGAGGGGTTCACCTGGGTGGCCCAGTGGGTGAGCATCTGACTCTCGATTTCAGCTCAGGTCATGATCTCAGGGTTGTGAGATCGAGCCCCGCATCGGGTTCTTCACTGAGCAGGGAGCCTGCCTGAGATTCTCTCTGTTCCTCCCCCTCTGCCCCTCGCCTCTCCCTGCTCACACCGGCAAGCTATAAATCAATCAATCAATCAGTGATGAGGGAGTTACATACCTCAGCCTTTTATCCCCCAAATACCTCATTGTGTATTTCCTAAGAATAAGGTATTTACTTACATAAACCCAGCACAGTGGTCAGCTTCAGTAAAACAACACTACCGATGCAGCACGTTGATCTGATTGCTGTCCACATTCCAGTCTTGTCCACCGAGCCAGTGATTTCTAGGGTGCCCTCACCCCCACTCCGCAGAGCAGAATCAGGTCAAGGGTCAAGGATTGCCTTTAATGGCCCTTTTTCTTAGACTCCTTCAATCTGGAACATTTTCCAGAACCTGTCTTTATCTTTTAAGACACAGACGTTTTAGAAGAATATAGAGAGTTCACCACCGCCCCATTTTTAGTAACCCGTTTCTCCGTGTGGATTTGATGTTTCCTCCTGCTTAGATTCAGGTTATGCCTTCTCCGTTGGAATACTCCAGGGGGCGGGGCTGCGTCCTTATCAGAAGATAGTGTACAGAGGCTCTGGTCCATTAGGCTGGACTGGCTGGACTACTGGTCCGAATCCTGATCAGGGTCTCGCCTGATTTCTGCACTGCGTAATTACTCTTTTTGCTTCACTTGTGACTACTAAGGAGTCTGGAGGGAGACCCCAGAAGGTCTGGGGAATACCCTGCTCTGTGTCACTGTCTGCCCAGAACTGGCTTCCCCGAGGATTCTGGCTGGTCGTATGGGATGGCCTCTGACTTCGGCAGTCTCCTTGCACAGTTACTCACCGGCCCCAGAATGGCCAAGCCCCCTTGCTTCACTCTCATTTACCATTCATGCATCTCCTTAGTAGTAATATTATAAGTATTAAAGTAGTAAGAACCCATAATTTCCCATTTTGATGGCTTCTGATTCATTCCTGTATGGAATTTTGCCAATTTTGTTCATGGTTGTTCCATTAAAGGACCAGTGAGAGCCCCTTGAAGCTGGCCTTGTGTCCACAGGGTGTGCCTGTCATTTCCCAAGCCTGTCTTACCTGTGGCACATCTTTTACTAACTGTGTCCAGCCTGGAATCAGCCACTTCCCTGAGGAATGCTGGGCCTTGGCGTGGAGTTAGAGACCAAGATCTGGGAGCAGGGGTGCTCACTGTGACTGGGTGTCTGCTGTTCTTGCTCTTGTAGCACACAGATCGAGGGGTAAGCACTCACACACACATGCACACACACACAGACAAACGCCTGTGCACATATGTGTACACTCACATATTTTAGAAGTCTTGCCTTTCCGTAGCATCTATGCAGGGCTCTTCTGTTGCAGTGAAGTCCTGCTCCCAACAGCATCAACGGATTTGCTCACCTGCTTGGCCCTAGGATGCATCTAACAGTTTCCTAAATCCTTTGCCCCAGCCCTACAACAAAGCCACTCCTACAGAGGTCAGGATTGGTCTGTGATTCTCCCCTGACACCTCTTCCCATCTGCTATGAAATTAGCCATCTAGAGTCAAAGGCTGTGTTATTTGGATTTGTTCTTCCTCATTTCCCGTCCACTGTCTTTTATTGGAAAAGTGACTGGATTCATTTGTTTCTGTTTCCTTTCTGCTTTAGAGTTTCCCCCTTCCCATTCTTATTGATTTAATTTTATTGTTTGTATATATTGTTGACGATGCTTCGGAAAGTCAAAGCTATCCTTTGAGATGCACAGAGAGAAGGCCATGCCCTCCTGTCTTCCTTCCATCCTGTCTTTCCTCCAGACGCCTTGTAGGAAGCCGTTTCATCGTCTTTTGGTTCATCTTCCCTCTGTTTCCTTCTGTAAAGGTGAACGGGTATGCCTGTGTTCTCGTTTTCTCCACAGAACGTATACTATATACACGCCTTTGCAATCGGCCATTTTTTGCTTAATCACAGCTCCTGGAAACCACTTCCTCCCAGTTTCTCAGCACTTTCCTCACTTTTCCAACAGCTGCGCAGCCCTCCACGGTGCGTGTGCACCACAGCTTAGTCAGCCAAGGTCCTGTGCTTGGGCATTTAGCTAACTTCCAATCATGCTGCAATAAATTGTTTTGCACATTTACATTTTCATGCAATCAGATGTGTAACTTCAGAGCAAATTCCTGCAGGAGGGATTCTAAACCATACAGTTTTGTTAGGTGGTGTCAGGGCTTCCTCAAAAGGTTTGTACCAGCTCACAATTCACCATTTTCTTTTCAAAATAAAATAAATAAAATTTCCCAAGTGTAGCTAGATCTATGGTTTTAAGGAAGTGATATAAGGAAGGAATGAACTGAAAGGGTTAATGTCTAGGAGCTACTTTATCCTCATGCAACTTGAGATGTAAAGAAGTTAATAGGATATAATGTAAATGTGTGCTTCCATAACTCTTGTCTACTACATGGAGCATAGAAATGTGGAACCTAGAATTCCTCTATATTATATAATAAATATGCTGGAAAGGAATCCGTTGGAACAAGGAATATTTTTTGCTCTCAATTCTGTCATGCTCTTTCCCTGTGAATTTGGGAAAGTCATTTGATGCTACAAAGACTGTTTCCTCAGCTATAAAGTGGGGATAAAAATATTTTCCCTGGGACTCCTGGGTGGCTCAGTCAGGTCAGCATCGGACTCTGGGTTTCAGCTCAGGTCATGATCACGGGGTCGTGAGATGAAGCCCTGCATCAGGTTCCCTGCTTGGCAGGGAGTCAGCTTGAGATTCTCTCTCTCTCTGCCCTCCCACACTCACAATACTCTCTACATAAATAAATAAACAAAGTCTTTAATATAATTTATCATACATGTATATTTTCCCTGATGACACAACAGTTTGGTTTAAGGATCAGATGTGTGTATCGTTTACAGACATAAATGACAAAGTGCTATCTGTCTGTCTGTCTATGTATCATCTCTCTTTTGTCTCTATATGTCCACAGGCTTTGAACCATCTTCCTTTTGAGATAGTGAGGGGAACAAATATTCAACTGAAGTTTGGGAAACCTGAATTTTTGTTCATTTTCATCCTCACCACCGTTAACACACTGTTCATCGCTAGACATGTTATTTCCTCTTTCTGGATCCTGTCGTCCATCTTTATACAAGGAAGTGGTTCAACTCCTTCCCCTGTAAGTTTCTTGATGGCCCAGAAACATTTAGGTGCTCCAAGTAATCTACATCAGGCTGGCGGCAAGAGCACAGAGGGGTGAGGGGGCACCCCGCCACCTCTTTAAAGAGTGTCACTAAGACATAAAGTATTTGAGAATGGAACATTTTTTTAAGATTTTATTTATTTATTTGACAGAGAGAGAGATCACAAGTAGGCAGAGAGGCAGGCAGAGAGAGAGGAGGAAGCAGGCTCCCTGCTGAGCAGAGAGCCCGATGCGGGCCTCGATCCCAGGACCCTGAGATCATGACCTGAGCCGAAGGCAGAGGCTTCAAACCACTGAGCCACCCAGGCGCCCAGAGAATGGAACTTTTAACAGAGAAGTCTGCTGTGGTTCCTGAAAGTCAAAGCTCATTTTCCAGTGAGGAGGTGAAGAACCAGCTGCCTTTGGTCTAATGGGAAGTACTTAGGATTTTTTTCTCCTTGTTTTTCTGCAAGATCTAGGATGATTACTTTGAACTTAGTTAGCTAACAAGGGAAGATGGTGAAATAAAAGGGAGACAAGGATACTCCGTGCCTCTACGCCATCACTCTAAGTGACCAAGAAGTGAAGGAGGTCGCTCCCTGGCAGGGGGAGAGTAAAGAACCTACCAACATGGCTGAGGCCATTTTAAGACACACCTTCTTCAAAGACTTTGAAGCCCTGAGTCTAAACAGCAACCTCGTCTGGAGCAGGGCTCACAGGGCACCGAGTGGCCCAGGTCAGAGGGGGCTGCCTTTCGCTCTGAGACAGCACAGGCCGGCTGTTGTCTTGAGCCTCCTACCCTACGCTGCTCACCGCCCGTGTGCATGCGGACCAGTTAACAGGCTTAGCTCAACTAGGCCCAGTGCAAACCTCTGCGTCCCTCTCAGAGCCTCTTCAGCCTCCTAGGGGCTCTTAGGAAAACCTCATTGTTCTTTGCAGCCTCTCCCCAGTCCGGGAGCCACCAGTGTGATCCAAACTCCCCTCCTCTTGCCGCCTGCCTCCCTCTCTGTCTCCAAACACCACAGAGGTGTCTCCTCCTCACTGTCCCCTTGGCTTAGTTGAGGTCCTCGTTGTTCTCAGCTTAGACCGTACAGAGGTCACCTAACCTGGCGCTTGCCAATGCAGCCTTAGGAAACGATGTCTGACCACATCACACTCCAGCTTAACATCATGGAAAACTCCAGAAAGGCAAAGCCAGCTGTGTCCTGGCCACAGACAGCCCTGAGAGCTGGCTCTTGCTCTCCTTTCCGCCTGCCCTGGGTCCCTTACCAACCAGCCACCTCCATCACCTGATGATCCCCAGACATGCCAGCGTCTCCAGCCTCCCCACCTTCACCAGCGCCCAGCTTCACGTCTTGCCTGGATGCTGGCCCCAAGCCAAAATCTGCCAGGTGACTGATTCCTTCTTCAGTGCTCAGCTCAAGGGCTACCTGTCCATCTCTCCCTCTCTCTGTTCTCCTCCCTGGGGTGAAACCATGTTCCATCCTCTGGACAGACCAATGCACCTGTGTCCGAGCGTCCTTTCCCCTGGAGCATTCCTGCAATCAGACCTGCTCTGTCAGTGGAAACACATTCTGCTAAAAGCAACGGAAGCCTCAACTCCTCGTCCCCACAGAGCACTAAGTGTGGAGGTGGGCTGCTGCTGGCCCTGGTCAGCCACTCAGGGCTGCCCGGGCTGCCCCCGGCCTCTCGGACTTCCCTCCTGCTGGTCCCTGCCTGGGCGGGGTGGGTGCCCACATCCAGCTGCCATTTCGTATCCGAGGCATGAAGATGAGAAAAGAAAGAATGACATCTGCTCTTTTTCCAGAAAAAATAAAACCATTTCCAGAAACCTACAGCATTTGCTTCCATCTCGTTGGCCAGGGCTGTGTCGCAGACCACCCCCGGCTCAAGGGCAGAGGGGAAAGGACTGCTTTACCTGGGGCCGAGCACCTCCCCGTTTGGAAGGGAGAAGGGAGGCTGGAACCTGGAAGAGCAGCCCCCAGTGTCGCAAGCTTCTGTGTCCTGCCCAACTGACCGCACACAGCCCTTCACACCAGCCTTCCCCGGCCCCTCGTCGGGGCATAATCAGGACGGGTCAGTTGGAGGCCGGGAGGATTCTGGGTTTACCTCTCCAGCTTCCTCCTATCGGGTCATGAGATCGTTCTCGGGGAGGCGTTAACTACAGAAACATTCCTCTTCTCCTACTGAACGTGTTGTAATTTGGTATAAAGCAGGTGGTATTTATCTTTCAACGATTTCGATGCCCTCGTGAGATTTCACTCCTGTTCCCCACTAGTGGCTGCAGACACAGACCAGTTTGTGACAAGAAAAGCTATGAGGGGCGCCTGGGTGGCTCAGTGGGTTAAAGCCTCTGCTTTCGGCTCAGGTCATGATCCCAGGGTCCTGGGATCGAGGCCCACATCGGGCTCTCTGCTCAGCGGGGAGCCTGCTTCCTCCTCTCCCTGTCTCTCTGCCTGCCTCTCTGCCTGCTTGTAATCTCTCTCTCTCTGTGTCAAATAAATAAATAAAATCTTAAAAAAAAAAAAAAAAAAGAAAAGCTATGAGGCTCTCAGATCTCAAAATATCTTGGTTTCAGAATGGCGACTGAGAAGCTGTGACCGAAACAGGATGGACAGACCGGAGGCTAAAACTCTGGAGGAAACAGATGTAAGAGTCGTCAGGAAGGTAGAAGGAGTGCTAAGCCAGGCCGCGCCACGGTGCTTCCCTCTCCTGTGCAGAACAAAAGCCAGGACTCAGCTCCAATCCTAAGTTACACTGGACTAGTTAGTACTCATCCATGCAGCCTCTGGGAACGAGTAAGTTTTTTATAACACAGAAGCAGGACACCCAAGTCCAGTTGCATTGAAAGTCAGGGCCACATGGGAACGTGCCTCAGCTCTGTTACTAATGGAGTGTCTTTGCTCTCAACACACTAGAGTTTGAAATGTTAGAGATTCCCCCGCACGTCTGGAATTTTCCATGAGAAATGCAAAAATTTTGACTAAAGTACAAATAAAAGTACATACTGTTCCAGCATGTAACTCATTTATAATTTGATCTTTGATCAAAATTTTTTTTGATTACTTATTTTGGTCACCGTGGCAATGTTAAAACACAAATGTCCACAATGAGTGTTGTAGAAGGATCATTACAGTACGTATAAGCTCACGTTCAACCTGAATGAAGATTGAAGATGGAAAACTGCATCTCTCCGGAAATTCTACACAAAGCAAGTAAGGATGGCAATAAATATTTTTAATTTATTGCCAATGAACCAAGGTCCCTTCAAAAAAAAAATGTCGCTGGTGTCTGCCAATTGTCTTTTATATCTTGTGATACATTTAGCTTAAGTACATACTGAAAAGACCTAACAAAATATTTCCGCTGCAAGTTATTGTGAAAGGAAACAGTCCACTTAGAAGAGTTCATGGGGACAGAGGTGGGAACCCTAGTGCAGGCGGGAAGAAACGAGGAAGCAAACGGAGATGCGGAAGCTCGACCGGAGATGACTCCGGCCTGCAGGACCCGGGCTGGGGACCGACCTCGCTCACGTCCCTCGGGCGGGCCAGGGCCACCCCTGGGAAGGAGCCGGAAGCTGAGCCTCAGCCGCACAGACGAGTCTCCCCAACATTCTGGGTCCCAGCTTGGCCTAGGTGCTCCCATCCCTTGCACTGACCTGGTGCTCACAGGAAACACAGCGCCACGGGCTGGTGCCGAGCAGCGCGCTGGGGACACGCGGGCGGCAGAGCAGCAGCGCGGTCAGCACCTGGAGGAGGCGACCCTGGGCTGGTGACACAGGCCAGCGTGTGTCGCCCTGTAAGGGGGGCTGTGCCGGGAGCTATGAAGGAAAAGCGCACAGATCCAGGTGAAGCCGTGTGCCCGGGGACGGGATGGGGCGCAGTCAGAGCCGCTGTCCTGGAAGTGGTGTTCCGAGTAGGACCCCCGAACCCAGGGAGAGGAGTGAGCGGTGGCTGCCGGGAGAGGAGTGAGCGGTGGCTGCCGGCGACGGTGCTCGAGGGAGGACGGAGAGAAGGTGAGCGGAGGGCAGGCCGGCGAGGCTGCGGCTGAGGCTGCAGGCATGGAGAAGCCGAGGTCCCCCAGGGCCTGGGGCTCGGGACTCCGCTCGCTGGGCCCAAAGGCGACAGGTGGAAGGGGTCCAAGTGAGAAGGGGATGGCGTCCGGCGTGCCCCTCCCGCCTACCCCCGAGTCAGCTCAGGACGACAAGTGTTTAGAGCAACAAGTGTTTAGACCGTGTCCTGGTCTCCCGGCCTTGCACCAAAGCCTAGAAAGTGAGGAAATGCGGTTTTAAAAATGATTTCCTCACGGCTGCACTCAGAGGCAGAGTCTGCGAGGACCCCTGAGAGGCCAAGCGGCCAGGCCTGTGAAGGTCACAGCTGCACGGG
>LNAC01000187.1:605380-615447 GCA_002007465.1 Ailurus styani
GGGGCGGCGGGCTGGGCGCCGGGGAGGCCGGCCCTCGCGCGGCCCTCGTGGGGCCCCGCGCCCCCGCCCGGCTGCTGGCGTCAGAGCCGCCTGCGTCAATGCCGCCGGTGACACACGCGGCTTTTTTCTCCTGCTCCTTTTTCTCAATGAGAGCAGCCTAATGGGATTTTCATTATCAGACCCATAAAACAAGCTGCCGGGCCGCCGCGCCTGGAGCGCGCCCATCAACCCTCCCCTCCCCGCGGGGTGGGGGCTGCCGGGGCCGAGCCTCCCCCCCACCACCCCTGCACGGCTCAGGACCTTGGAGCACGGCGCGCGGGGGACCCCAGGGACCGTGCGGGTCCAAGAACCCCGGGGACTCGCAGGCAACGCGGAGCTCGGGGGGCGCAGCTAGAGGCCGCAGGCCCTGCAGCCCAGTCCCTCGGCCGTCGTGTCGGGGCGGGGTGTTGGCGCAGAGCTGCAGCTTCTGCTCCCCCGGGTTTTGTGGGGGTGTGTTATTGACACAAACCAGAGCACCAGCTCGGCATGCAAACCGAGGAGCACATGCGTCAGCAGCAGAAGCGAGCTGGGGGCAGAAGGCGGCATGCTTCTGCGTGCTAAGGCCTCGGCACGCAGGGTTCCAATGCGATCAATAGGTTCTGGTATTCGAACCCATGCCAGTCCTCGAACCATCCAGTCACTCAGCACTTCTTAGTGCTGGGAGGTGGGAGGCGCAGCTTGACCCCCAGGGGCAATGTCCCAGGATCCCCTTCCTTCTTTTCTTTTTTTAAGTGGGGAGTCCTACGCGGGACTAGATCCCGGGACCCTGGGATCATGACCTGAGCCAAAGGCAGAAGCTTAAGGGCTGTTCCACCCAGGCGCCCTTCCCTTCCTTATTTTCATCAGAGGTTCAACCACTGGTGATGACCCAGCAACTTCACAGGGATCAAGCTGTAGGGTAGGGCCCTCGGGGAGGGGGTCCCAGCTCCAGAGGTGGACACACAGACAGAGCCCAGGTCTCTGGAAATCTCCTTGGAATCCCCATGGGAGCAGCCGCATATATTCAGGCTGGTCATTGGCACAGAAGCAGCAAGGCTCTGCAAGCTGGTCAACAGGGCCCTCTGAAGCCTGGTCTCAAGGGCTTCCCTGATAGACCCGCCCTGTCTCCCCAGCTTCTCCCGGCAGCCTCTGCCGGTTCACATGGAAATTTCTCAGAGCATAACTCCTTCAAGTAAAAGTGGGTGCCCAGAGCACAGAGCCCTGGGAGTAAAGCAGCTACAAAGACCATGGCCTAATTTTTTGGTAAATTCATAACAATTTTAGTCCCTTTTTTCTCCTGTGGCCTCCATTCCTCCAAACTTCTTCCATGGCCATAAATAACACCCAGGAGCAAAGTGGCTGTGTTCATTCTTTCCAATTCCAGAACTTTCTAATCTCCAGCTCTGTCTGGAGCGGAGACCCAGGCTGTACACTGTGATGGGGAGCTGGCTGTCTGCTTGCCTGGGCGGTGAGCATCACCACAGTGTTCATGTGGCTGCCTTTTCACAGCAGGGCCAACTCTCTGCCCGCAGGTGACCATTGTCTATAGGAGTTGGTAAGTCGAATATTGTCAGCTAAGGTAGGCAGGTGATGTACTTTACGGAGTGATCATATCAACTCCTGAATTCCCCACGTCCTTTCACTCCAGCCAGGATGGAGAGATGGAAACAGTAGGGGAGTGAGGCGTGAAGAGAGGGCTCAGGAAGGCTGAAGGAGGAAGACATGGGAAAGAGAAGTGAATCCTTGCAGCTTTGCGTCATCAGGATGTGCGGGATGTGACCCATCGATGTGCAGGATGACGTCTTTTATCGTAAATGTGGCGTCCAGAAATTTCGGGGTGCACCACAACAACAGCAAAAGAAATTGGCATGAGGACGTTGTCGCCTTAGGACACCGTTTCACATATAACCTCTGTCATATATAACCTCTAAACCCATATTCTGATGAGTGATAACTGCTTTGCAAACGTAGATTGGGGCAATAAATAAAACCTGTATTAACATGCTGATTGATAGACATCAGTGGAAGGTCCCATGTTAGGTAGGCTGCATATTGCATAAAATAAGTCAAAATTGGTTCTATCGCAAAACGTTATTTTATATAAAATTGGGCAGATATACTGAATGCTACCAGAGAATTCTTAGCTCACGTTTTGCATCCAAAAGAGAGACATCATACATTCTGCAAACATGTAAAGATCCAGATGTCAATGGATGTCAGGGAGAAAAAGGAGTAGGACGGGTGAGGACGCTGAGCGGCCACGCACTGACATTCACCAAGGGCGGGAGGCGGTGGGAGGCGCTGCCGGCGGCTGGCTCCGCCCCTGCGGCTCCGGAGAGCTTCTCAGGGCGCAGCCTGGATCCCAGCCCCGCAGGCGCGGACACACCCGGATCCCGGACTCAGTCCCGCACGTCCACCTGCTGGGGAGACGCCCGGAGTCCGCGCAGAGGGGCCGTGCCCCCTCCGCCGGGCAGACGGCAAGGACGGGAGGGCGCGCGGGCAGGGGCAGGAAGCCCTAGAGGCTTGTCGCAGTGCCCGCGGGGGCGGGAAACCCCAAACAAGGACGGCCTGTGTACCTGCCAGAGGGGGGAGTTGACTGTGTCATCTCCCCGCCTTTCCCCTGGGGCGACTGTACTGTACTCTGTGTGTGTGTGTGTGTGTGTGTGTGTGTACCCCCTGCGCGCACACGCTCACAGAACATGCCGGGATCCTGTCTAAGGATCGAGTCTAGAAAACATGCGCTGCCTATAATTTCTTCTTAAATGCATATGTATCTCGCAGAGTCTCAGCACACATTACATCCTCAGTGTGCGGAGGGAGGGGACGCAGGAGCAAAAGATGTCATTTGTGCGTGAGGAAGTCTGTCGTAGCCCCTCTGACGTCAGTGCCTCGTGCTTTGTTCCGCGGTGATCCATCCAAGCCACTGCGGCGCCCCAAAGGCTGCAGTACTGCGCATGCGCCGCTGGGACACACACACACACACACACACACACACACACACACACACACACAGCCCCTCCCCACGGTCCGCGCTACAAAGACTTCATATTGTTCAATTCTACTAATTGAAAGGAAAGGCTAGGAGGAGGGGGAAAAAATGGAAACCTTCAAGGATTTGGGGGTTGTTTTTAAAAAATGCTTTTTCCCTGTATGAAAGGTAGACACAGTCAAGCCAGAGGGGGATTTCGGGGCTGAAGACGTTTTTCCTAAACGGAGAGTCACACTGAGCCCTGGGGAATTGTGTCAGTGTTGCTTCACCCGCAGAAATGCATCTGCGGTTGGTACCGCCTCTTTGTCATTGTGTAACATTTTAAGGAAGAAACTGATTTTAATGTGATCCTTGCATTTTCCCCTCTCAATTCACTTTCACAGGGCTTCAGTCCCGAAGTTTGAGTGTGATGACACGTGCGGAGGAAAAGTGTCTGATTGTGTGAGGGTTGTCGACATGAAGTGAGCATGGAGAGTCAAGGGTGAGCCATCCCTCGTCTGCACGGAGCTCGCGCAGGGTGTGAGCTGACAGAGCGGGACGCTCCCGTGCAGGGCGTGCAGCCGGGAGTCTCTCTGCAAGGGCGCACAGTGAGGTTCTGGGAGCAATCATACGTTCTACTCTGAGAACTGGGCATTGGGCTCAGGTGCCCCAGGATTCCTGCCCCCGAATACCAAGGGCAGCACGTGTTTCCTGGAACCTCAGGGAAGTTTCCAGGGCTGGAGACAGGAAGGTGGGGAAATTGATCTATGGCCAGAGGGTCAAGGTATTTGGGTTCTCTCTTGGGAGCTGTTACCAGGTGGCAGGGAATGAACACTGTTAGGGCTGCTGTCGTGAAGTCCCACAAACTGGGCGCTAACATTTACCCTCTCGTGGTTCCAGAGGCTGGAAGTCAGAAATCAAGGTGAGTGCAGGGCCGCATCCCCTCTGAGACCAGGTAGACTCCTTCCCTGCCTCTTCCGGCGTCCAGGGCCAGCTCGGACCCCTTGCTGCTGAGTCACTTTGATCTTTGCCTCTGCTGTCACATGGCCTTAACTCTGGGTGTCTTTTGCTTTTCTTATAAGGACACCAGTCATACTGGCTTGAGACTCCTACAAATGACCTCATCTGAACTTGATACATCTGCAAGGACGCTATTTCCAGAGAAGATCATGTCCACTGATGCCAGGGGTTAGGGCTGCAGCAGAGGACACCGTCTGAGCCGTGACAGATGCTTTGGGGTTGTAACATTTCCACGGCCTCTGCCTCCGTCCGTGAGGAACCAGTCCTGAGTGTCAGAAGACGCAGCTAAGAGTAGCAGAGGGAGGAAATCCAGAGCTTTCCCGCCGGCCTCCGGCTCGGGGCAGAGCTTCGGGCAGAGCTTCGCCGTCGCTCTACCGCGTTCCGTGCTCCACGCTGGGGTGGACTTTGTGACAGTTCCGTGTGGGGAGAGAGTGAGAGGAGTTACGTAAGTAGTTGGCGCACGTTCGCATCGAGCAGAAGTGTGAGGAACTTCTCTTCAAGGCGCCGTCCTAGTGCCCGAGACACAGCCACGAACAAGTACGCGACGTCCTGCGCTTGCACAACTGCCGCGCTGCGGGCTGAGGGCGCAGCAGCAAGAACGTGTAGGAGGACAGCAGACTGTGGGAGCAGGTGATCTGTGCTGTGGGGGAAACAAACGCGGGAGGAGGGAAGGAGAGTAAGAGAGGAGGCGCGAGCTTTACCCAGGAGACGCCGTCGGAGCGAGACCGCGGCTGGGCAAGGGTTAGTAATTCGGGGACGTGTGCAGAGAATGTTCCGGTCGGAGGCAAGAGCCGAGACTGGCACACGAGGCGATCAGGAAACCCCGCGGGTCACCGCGACGACTTCAGCGTTTACTCTGAAATGGAGGCTCGCGGCCCCCTGTTTGCACAGAGGCTCGTCAGAGTCTGACGCGTACTGTCCGGGGGTCTCTCCGCGCCAGGCTGGGAGAGGGACGCGCGAGGCGCGGGGGCAGCGAGGACCCGGCGGGGACACACGGCAGAAATCCCCGTGCGAAGCGCCGCCGCCACGTTCCGTGGGCATTCTGAGGCCGGAGAGCTAGCAGGGCTTCTGCAAGCGTCCAGCGGGAGGTCAGGGAAGAGGAGTAGAGGACGAGTCTAAAGAAATAAAATCTAGGGCGCCTGGGTGGCTCAGTGGGTTAAAGCCGCTGCCTTCGGCTCAGGTCATGATCTCAGGGTCCTGGGATCGAGGCCCGCATCGGGCTCTCTGCTCAGCGGGGAGCCTGCTTCCTCCTCTCTCTCTGCCTGCCTCCTCTGCCTACTTGTGATCTGATCTCTCTGTGTCAAATAAGTAAATAAAATCTTTTAAAAAAAGAAATAAAATCTAAGCTTTTAAAAAAAAGAAATAAAATCTAAGCTTGAACGCTTTTATCAGGGAACTGCAAAAATATGGGAAGCGACACACCAAATTTGGAAAGAATCAAAAATAAATTCTGGAATTTAAAAATGCGATAATCAAAAGTAGGAAGGCAGTCGGTGAATTTAAAGTTTAAAGTCAGTGGACAGACATGGCTTCACAGAAATTATTACAAAAAAAAAAAAAGATGCGTCGGGAGAGAGTGCCCAGAATATGACACGGAGTGACAAAATACGGGGGGAATCAGAAAAAGGTAAGATGTATTAAGGAGGTATAAACTTTTTTTGTTTTAATCCCAGAAAGATAGAAAAGATCCCATGGGGGTAGAAGCAGTAATTGAAGAGATAATGGTTGAGAATTTCCCAGAATGGATGAAAGAAATCAATCCACAGATTTAGGAAGACCAGGGAGTCTCAAGCAGGGTAAATAAAAGATATCTTTTCCTGAACAAAACAGAGAAAGAGAAAGTAGACAAAGAAGAAAAAATGGACTCTTCAAAGGGGCCAAAGACTGACCGCTGAGTTTCCAAACAGCGGAGAAAAGAAGCCTGAAGACGGAGCAGGGTCCTCAGTGAATGTGTGGAAACGAGCGGTGGGCAGCCATCGATGGTGACAAACGGAGGGACATGTCACTCAAGCAGTGGCTAAAACACTGTGACCCCGCAGACCCGCACTGAAAGAGATTCTGAAGAACGTGCTTTAGGCAGTAGGAAAATGAGCTTAGAAAGAAAGGCAGCGGTGTCTGAGAAATAAAGAGAAAAGAAAGAGACAAATACATGAGTCAATCTAATTGAACTTTGACTTGAAAGTACAAAAATAATAATGAATTTTGGGGTTAAAATACAGAATTAAAATGTGTGAAGATAATACCATGTATGATATGAGAGCAGGATAAGTGGAATTAAAATACTCTAAGCTCCATTGTATTTTCTGGGGAAGGATCAAGTTACTATTAGACTGATTGGATACAGATGTATTCTGTCTTGTCAGAGGAAACATTTCCGTTCCTTCTTAAGTTTCCATCTAAGTGGGAAATGTGGGGAATTTCACACTTGGTCTAGAAGGCATCCACCCAGGAGTATTATTTATTACTCCATGCATCCATAACTAATCTCAGACTAACATTATCTAAAGAGCCCACAGCGGAGCCTGGGTGGCTCAGTGGGTTGAATGTCTGACTCTTGATTTGGGCACAGGTCGTGATTTCAGGGTCCAGGGATCCAGCCCCACATGGGGCCCTGTGCTCAGCATGGAGTCTGCCTGAGGATTCTCTCTCTCTCTCTCCCACTGTCCCTCCCCCTGCTTGTGTGCGTGTGCGCACATGCACACACACACACACACACACACACACACTTTCCCCCCCTAAAATAAATCTAAAAGTATATTTAAAAAAATAAAGAGCCCACAAATTCCTTCTTCATTAGCCATCACAACTGCATACGGACTTGTAAGTTTGGGAGAGAACTTTCAACCTCAAACACTGAAATATATATTGGAGGAAGTTTTGGAGGGAAAAAAACCATGAAAACTCAGCCCTGGGCAATGACCTAGTTAAAGGTAGGACTTATTTTAACAATCTCTGAAAGGATTAAGGAGTCTCAGTAAATCTCTTTATGGACAAAATGGTGAGGAGACAAGAAATTAAGGGTGTGACTTCCCCACCCAAGTGTGATTGGGTCAGAGCACCTACAAATAAGTTGAAAGAGACAGACAGAGACATGACAATGAGAAAGCAAAGGACTGTAGCAAATAGGTGTCGTGGAGCCTGTCAGCTTTGCAAGGGCTTTGGCTTCAGACTCTGTCCCTTTGGAGACATGCAGAGTCAGCTGACCGAGCGTGTGGGTTAGAGGAGTGACGTGATCTTACTCACATTTTTAAAGGATCACTCTGGCCACAGGGTGGAGAAGATCCCAGAGGGGACCAGTCTGTGGCAATAGCCACTCGCATAAAGCTGACTGGAGCCATAGACCAGACCCTGGTCTTTCCACACATTCAGACTCCAGCCCACATTGTTGGTGAGTTACTTCCTTGTAGTGTCGTACGGTGAAAGCTAGTTGTATTTGCTGGAAAGGAAACTAAGAGGAGAATTCTTTGACATCACCCTCATGTTCAAATCACAACGTACCCAAGAGTTGCGGTGTTGGAGCTCTAAGCGCAGTGGTCAAGGGCAATGAAAAAATAATTTTGTTTAGGATTGGGGGTTTTGGGCACCTGGGTGGCTCAGTGGGTTAAGCCTCTGCCTTCAGTTCAGGTCATGATCTCAGGGTCCTGGGATCGAGCCCCGCATCGGGCTCTCTGCTCGGCGGGGAGCCTGCTTCCTCCTCTCTCTCTGCCTGCCTCTCTGCCTACTTGTGATCTCTCTCTCTGTCAAATAAATAAATAAAATCTTTAAAAAAAAAAAGGATTGGGGTTTTTTGTTGTTGTTGCTGGATTTCCATATCATTAGCAGTTCCTGAGAGTGTGGACTGTATTGTCAAAGGAGAGTGGGACACAAGCTGCTTTGTTCTACAAAGGTTCACCCAATACTTGCAAGCAAATGTCCTGGGCATGGTTTTTGTCCAGATCTCAGCCCTGGTCTGTGCTGGGTCAGTCCTGTCTCCTCTCTGAGGTGCTCCTTTGTAAGAAGCTCACAGTGAGCCCATGTTTACTTGTAAAATATTGAACATCTGCTTCAGTGGTTTCTTATTATTACTCTTTTCTTCAAGGAATTCTATTGGGGCTTTCTAAGATTTTTTTTTTTATGTTTTGTATGTAAAGACGACTAAGATTTTACTGGCTTTGTTGCTTTATTAGCTAGTATACATCTGCAAATAATATTCTCTAGTTTTAGCACTTTACCACTGACTAGGTGACAAAACTAATGACAGTAGATGAAAGACCACACTTCTGAATAAAACTAGAGAAAGTTTTGTCCTTTGTTTCTTCGGAATCGTCATCACTGGTTTACCTCTAACTCATGCATTCAGGAGAGTTTCACTACACTTGACAGAAAAGCCCGGGGAAGCTTGCTACACCACCCATAATTTAGAAATAAAAATAAGTAACAGGAGTTTTTTTCTCTATTTTAGATAATAATGTTAAATGGGAAATTTAAAAATTAGGTTTGATTAAGAATTAGAGATGTTGTACAAATAACAGTTGTAAGAGGAAGTAAAAGCTTACATAGTTCCAGATTTCCACAAGCTTTGTGGTTACAGCTGACAGATCAGCCTCATCACACAGAGTAAGTGTTCCTGTTACCAGGCTGGAAACCCTCCTGGAGAGGTCAGCGGCTGCGCAATGCAGGCTGTACATTTCAGTTCAATTCCAGGTACGTTCCTTATTTATGAGAAAACAAGCAAGAACCCTCATATAATCCACACTTGATGGAACATAGTCTGCCTGCTTAGTTTTTATGGTATATTTAGGAGAGACAAACTTCAAAGCAGATTTTATGAGTACGTCCACAGAATTTAAAGAAAACATGGATTCAGTGAAACGATAGAAAATCTCAACACAGGAATGGACATTTGGGGCACCTGGTTGGCACATTTGGTGAGCTCGTGACTCTTAATCTCAGGGTTGTGAGTTCAAGCCCCACACTGGGTGTGGAGCCTACTTAAAAAAAAAAAAAAGAAAGAAATGTAAACTTAAAAAATGGAAACTCTAGGACTGAAAAGGACAATAACTGAAATAAAAATTAAAATAATATATGGGGAATGACTAGAGAAAAATATCAGTTAACTTAAAGAAAAATAATTAGAAATTATTTTGAAGCAAGTGACTAAAGATGAAAGATAAATGAACAGTCTCAGGGACATGAGGAAAATATTAAGCAAACTTTTATAGGTTTGATTTTATTTCCAGGAAGAGGGCAGATAGAAAGGGGTTAAAATAATTACTAGATGAAATAATGGTAAAATCTTATTAGATTTGAGAAAAAAAAATCTAAGAAAAGCATCAAACCCCAAGCAGGAAAAACACAAACACACTTAGACAAGATGTGGTCAAACTGCTGAAAGCCAAAGGCAAAAGAGAAAATATTGAAATCAACAAGGGAAAATAACACATCACACATCAGGGTGAAATGATAGATGAAATGGTTGACTTCTCATCACGAACAATGGAGAACAGAATACATTGGAAGAACCCTTTCCAAGTGTTGAAATGAAATACAAATAATTAAAAATTCCAATTCTAATGAAACTATCCTTCAAACATGAAGGTGAAAGAAAGGCATTTCTAAGTAAATGAAAGAGATAATTTGTTGATAAAATACTTGTACTACAATCAATTCTAGATGAAATTTTTCAGGCTGAAGGGAAGTAACACCAGAGGGTAACTATTTGGTAAATATAAAAGATAAGAATGTGTGTGTGTGTGTGTGTAAGTGTAAGTGTGTGTGTAAGTGTAAGTGTGTGTAAGTGTAAGTGTGTGTGTAAGTGTAAGTGTGTGTAAGTGTAAGTGTAAGTGTGTGTGTAAGTGTGAGTGTGTGAGTGTGTGTAAGTGTAAGTGTGTGTGTAAGTGTAAGTGTGTGTAAGTGTGTGTGTAAGTGTAAGTGTGTGTAAGTGTAAGTGTGTGTAAGTGTAAGTGTAAGTGTGTGTGTAAGCGTAAGTGTAAGTGTAAGTGTGTGTGTAAGCGTAAGTGTAAGTGTAAGCGTAAGCGTAAGCGTAAGTAAGTGTAAGTGTAAGTGTAAGCGTAAGCGTAAG
>LNAC01000187.1:616504-665333 GCA_002007465.1 Ailurus styani
GTGTAAGCGTGTGTGTAAGTGTGTGTGTAAGTGTAAGTGTAAGTGTAAGCGTAAGCGTAAGTGTAAGTGTAAGCGTAAGCGTAAGCGTAAGTAAGTGTAAGTGTAAGTGTAAGCGTAAGCGTAAGTGTAAGCGTAAGCGTAAGCGTAAGCGTAAGTAAGTGTAAGTGTAAGTGTGTGTGTGTAAGTGTGTGTGTAAGTGTAAGTGTAAGTGTAAGTGTGAGTGTAAGCGTAAGCGTAAGCGTAAGCGTAAGCGTAAGTAAGTGTAAGCGTAAGCGTAAGCGTAAGCGTAAGCGTAAGTAAGCGTAAGCGTAAGCGTAAGCGTAAGTAAGCGTAAGCGTAAGCGTAAGTGTAAGCGTGTGTGTAAGCGTGTGTGTAAGTGTGTGTGTAAGTGTAAGCGTAAGCGTAAGCGTAAGCGTAAGTGTAAGCGTAAGCGTAAGCGTAAGCGTACGTGTGTGTGTAAGCGTAAGCGTAAGCGTAAGCGTAAGTGTGTGTGTAAGCGTAAGCGTAAGCGTAAGCGTAAGCGTAAGCGTGTGTGTAAGCGTAAGCGTAAGCGTAAGCGTAAGCGTGTGTGTAAGCGTAAGCGTAAGCGTGTGTGTAAGCGTAAGCGTAAGCGTAAGTGTGTGTGTAAGCGTAAGCGTAAGTGTAAGTGTAAGTGCGTGTGCGTAAGCGTAAGCGTGTGCGTAAGCGTCAGCGTGTGCGTGTGCGTGAGCGTGTGCGTGTGCGTGAGCGTAAGCGTGTGCGTGTGCGTGTGCGTGTGCGTGTGCGTGTGCGTAAGCGTGTGCGTGTGCGTAAGCGTAAGCGTGTGCGTGTGCGTAAGCGTGTGCGTGTGCGTAAGCGTAAGCGTGTGCGCAAGCGTAAGCGTGTGCGTGTGCGTAAGCGTAAGCGTGAGCGTAAGCGTAAGCGTGTGCGTAAGCGTAAGCGTAAGCGTGTGCGTAAGCGTAAGCGTAAGCGTGTGCGTAAGCGTAAGCGTAAGCGTGTGCGTAAGCGTAAGCGTAAGCGTGTGCGTAAGCGTAAGCGTAAGCGTGTGCGTAAGCGTAAGCGTAAGCGTGTGCGTAAGCGTAAGCGTAAGCGTGTGCGTAAGCGTAAGCGTAAGCGTGTGCGTAAGCGTAAGCGTAAGCGTGTGCGTAAGCGTAAGCGTAAGCGTGTGCGTAAGCGTAAGCGTAAGCGTGTGCGTAAGCGTAAGCGTAAGCGTGTGCGTAAGCGTAAGCGTAAGCGTGTGCGTAAGCGTAAGCGTAAGCGTGTGCGTAAGCGTAAGCGTGTGCGTGTGCGTAAGCGTAAGCGTGTGCGTAAGCGTAAGCGTGTGCGTAAGCGTAAGCGTAAGCGTGTGCGTAAGCGTGTGCGTAAGCGTAAGCATAAGCGTGTGCGTAAGCGTGTGCGTAAGCGTAAGCGTAAGCGTGTGCGTAAGCGTAAGCGTGTGCGTAAGCGTAAGCGTAAGTGTCAGCGTAAGCGTAAGCGTGTGCGTAAGCGTCAGCGTAAGCGTAAGCGTGTGTGTAAGGNGCGTAAGCGTAAGTGTAAGCGTAAGCGTAAGCGTAAGCGTAAGTAAGTGTAAGTGTAAGTGTAAGTGTGTGTGTAAGTGTGTGTGTAAGTGTAAGTGTAAGTGTGTGTGTAAGCGTAAGCGTAAGTGTAAGCGTGTGTGTAAGTGTGTGTGTAAGTGTAAGTGTGTGTAAGTGTAAGTGTGTGTAAGTGTAAGTGTAAGTGTGTGTGTAAGCGTAAGTGTAAGTGTAAGTGTGTGTGTAAGCGTAAGTGTAAGTGTAAGCGTAAGCGTAAGCGTAAGCGTAAGCGTAAGCGTGTGTGTAAGCGTAAGCGTAAGCGTAAGCGTAAGCGTAAGCGTGTGTGTAAGCGTAAGCGTAAGCGTAAGCGTAAGCGTAAGCGTGTGTGTAAGCGTAAGCGTAAGCGTAAGCGTAAGCGTAAGCGTGTGTGTAAGCGTAAGCGTAAGCGTAAGCGTAAGCGTAAGCGTGTGTGTAAGCGTAAGCGTAAGCGTAAGCGTAAGCGTAAGCGTGTGTGTAAGCGTAAGCGTAAGCGTAAGCGTAAGCGTAAGCGTGTGTGTAAGCGTAAGCGTAAGCGTAAGCGTAAGCGTAAGCGTGTGTGTAAGCGTAAGCGTAAGCGTAAGCGTAAGCGTAAGCGTGTGTGTAAGCGTAAGCGTAAGCGTAAGCGTAAGCGTAAGCGTGTGTGTAAGCGTAAGCGTAAGCGTAAGCGTAAGCGTAAGCGTGTGTGTAAGCGTAAGCGTAAGCGTAAGCGTAAGCGTAAGCGTGTGTGTAAGCGTAAGCGTAAGCGTAAGCGTAAGCGTAAGCGTGTGTGTAAGCGTAAGCGTAAGCGTAAGCGTAAGCGTAAGCGTGTGTGTAAGCGTAAGCGTAAGCGTAAGCGTAAGCGTAAGCGTGTGTGTAAGCGTAAGCGTAAGCGTAAGCGTAAGCGTAAGCGTGTGTGTAAGCGTAAGCGTAAGCGTAAGCGTAAGCATAAGCGTGTGTGTAAGCGTAAGCGTAAGCGTAAGCGTAAGCGTGTGTGTAAGGGTAAGCGTAAGCGTAAGCGTAAGCGTAAGCGTGTGTGTAAGGGTAAGCGTAAGCGTAAGCATAAGCGTAAGCGTAAGCGTAAGTGTGTGTGTAAGCGTAAGCGTAAGTGTGTGTGTAAGCGTAAGCGTGTGTGTGTAAGTGTAAGCGTGTGTGTAAGCGTAAGCGTAAGTGTGTGTGTAAGTGTAAGCGTAAGCGTAAGCGTGTGTGTAAGTGTGTGTGTAAGCGTAAGCGTGTGTGTAAGCGTAAGCGTGTGCGTAAGCGTAAGCGTGTGCGTAAGCATGTGCGTAAGCGTGTGCGTAAGCGTGTGTGTAAGCGTAAGCGTAAGCATAAGCGTGTGCGTAAGCGTAAGCGTGTGCGTAAGCGTAAGCGTAAGCGTGTGCGTAAGCGTAAGCGTGTGTGTAAGCGTAAGCGTAAGCGTATGTGTAAGCGTAAGCGTAAGCGTAAGTGTGTGTGTAAGCGTAAGCGTAAGTGTGAGTGTGTGTGTAAGCGTAAGCGTAAGCGTAAGTGTAAGCGTAAGCGTAAGCGTAAGCGTAAGCGTAAGCGTAAGTAAGTGTAAGCGTAAGCGTAAGCGTAAGCGTAAGCGTAAGCATAAGCGTGTGCGTAAGCGTAAGCGTGTGCGTAAGCGTAAGCGTAAGCGTGTGCGTAAGCGTAAGCGTGTGTGTAAGCGTAAGCGTAAGCGTAAGCGTAAGCGTAAGCGTGTGTGTAAGCGTAAGCGTAAGCGTAAGCGTAAGCATAAGCGTGTGTGTAAGCGTAAGCGTAAGCGTAAGCGTAAGCGTGTGTGTAAGGGTAAGCGTAAGCGTAAGCGTAAGCGTAAGCGTGTGTGTAAGGGTAAGCGTAAGCGTAAGCGTAAGCGTAAGTGTGTGTGTAAGCTTAAGCGTAAGTGTGTGTGTAAGTGTGTGTGTAAGTGTAAGTGTGAGTGTACGTGTAAGTAAGTGTAAGTGTAAGTGTAAGTGTGTGTGTAAGTGTAAGCGTAAGCGTAAGCGTAAGCGTAAGCGTAAGTGTGTGTGTGTAAGTGTAAGCGTAAGCGTAAGTGTAAGTGTGTGTGTAAGTGTAAGTGTAAGCGTAAGCGTAAGCGTAAGCGTAAGTGTAAGTGTGTGTGTGTAAGTGTAAGCGTAAGCGTAAGCGTATGCGTAAGTGTAAGTGTAAGTGTAAGTGTGTGTGTAAGTGTAAGTGTAAGCGTAAGCGTAAGTAAGTGTAAGCGTAAGCGTAAGCGTAAGCGTAAGCGTAAGTAAGTGTAAGTGTAAGCGTAAGCGTAAGCGTAAGCGTAAGCGTAAGCGTAAGTAAGTGTAAGCGTAAGCGTAAGCGTAAGCGTAAGCGTAAGCATAAGCGTAAGCGTAAGTGTAAGTGTAAGTGTATTCTCTTAATTTCTTTAAAAGACATCTTGCTGTTGCTGCCCCTGGGTGGTGCATTTGGTTAAGCAACCAATTCCAGCTTTCGACTCAGGTCATGATCTCAACGTCATGAAATTGAGCCCCACTTCAGGCTTTGTGCTCAGCGAGGAGTCTGCTTAAGACTTTCCCTCCCTCTCCTTCTGCGCCCCCCCACCAAGCTCTCTCTTTCTCTCTATCTCTCTCAAATAAATAAATCTTTTAAAAAGACATATTGCTATTAAATAGCAAGCATTTAAACGTTATGCTGCTAATTTAGAAAGCTTGTAGAGATGTTATATATGACCAAACTAGCACAAAGGGAGTGTGGTAGGTAGGGGACACTGTTATACTGGTGAGTAAAGTTCCTATATTTCACTGGAACCAAGTCAGTATTAATCACAGGCTATTTTTGATAAGTGTAGAATATATACCTTAATCCCTAGACCAAATACTTAAATAATAAAACAAAATATAGCAAAAATATGAAGATATTAAGATGACGTATTACAAATTCTGCTTACTGCAAAAGAGAACAGGAAATAAGAAAAAAAGGAGGAGACAAATAAAAAACAAATAGCAAAAAGTTAGACCTTAATCCAATCATATACATACATGCAAATAGACTAAACACTCCAGTCAAATAGCAGGGATGACAGATTGGATATAAAAGTAAGATCCAATTATATTTGATCTACAAGAAATGAACTTTAAGTTCAAAGATATATCTATTATAAATACAATATGTTAGACACTTAATGCATATATTAAAAGAATGGAAAAATGATACATTATGCAAATAGTAAACGTTAGAAAGCTGGAATGGCTGCATTAATTCCAGGTGAAACAGACAATACAACAAGGAATATTATTAGACATGAAATACAAACTGGACAACCAAGAGTGGAAATCAATTAAACCAAACTGGTTCTTTAAAAAGGTCATAGAAAATTGATAAACCTTTAAGTAGATTGCAAAAAGGAAACGGAAGAGAATAAAGATATTACCAGTATCAAGAACGGGAGGGGTTACAGTAGCCTCCCAAAACAGAAGGCACCAGGCCCATGTGGATTCAATGGTGAATTCTAGAAAACATTTATAGAAGAAATTATACCAATTCTCTATAGTCTCTTCCAGAGCAGAAAATCAGAGGAACTACTTCATAACTCATTATATGAAGCCTACGTTACCCTAGTACCAAAGCCAGACAAAGAAAGACAGTACAAGAAAACAAAACAAAACAAAACAAAACTACAAGCAATCTACCACCAAGTGGAACTTATCCCTGGTGCAACATTCGAAAATAAATTAACGCGATCCATCGTATCAACAGGATAAAGAAGACAGATCACATGATCATACTGATAGAGGCAGAAAAAACATTTGATCCAACACCCATTCCTAATAAACTCCCAGCAAACTAGCAAGAGAAGGAACTTTCTCAACTTGATAAAGAATAGTTACAAAAAACTTACAGCTAAAATCATACTTAATGGTGAGAAACTCCAGGCTTTCCCGCTAACATCAGAAATTAGGCAAAGATGTCCCCTCATACCATGGCTTTTCAACGTCTTGCTGAAGTTGGCTTTTGTCCACTTATTTTTTCCAGTTTTACTGAGATGTCATTGACATACAATACTGCAAAAGTTTAAGACGTACAACATAATGATTGACTTACATATATTAAAATCGATGACCACTACTAGCTTGGTTGATATCTATCATTTTATGTAGATAGAAAAAAATATTTTCTTTTCTTGTGATGAGAACTCTTAGGATTTACTCTCTTAACCACTTTGAAACCTACCATACACCAGTAACGATGCTCATCCCGTTGTGCTGTACATCCCAGTAAATCATCTTATACCTGGGGACGCTTGTCCATTTTTCAAGATTTTACAGAGCAGAAGTCTGACTTCTGAAGACAGATCAGTGCTTGCCTGAAAGTCAAGGGTTGACGGAGTGCAGAGAGACATGTTTGGAGTCATGGAAGGATTCTCTAACCGGATTATGGTGGCAGTCACACAGCTGTGTCCCTGTGTCCAAACTAACCCAAGCGTATACTTCAACGAGGTGTGTCTCAGTTTATGCAAATTTTAACAAAGTTAAAATCAACTTGAATAAGCTGATTTTCCAAAAATGAACACCGTGAAGCCAATGCCGGGGACACCAAGCCCGGCTCTAATTAACATGCCGAGTGAGGAGCCGTTGCCCCTTGGCCCTAAGGGTCCTGCCCCCCAGGGGTGTGGGGGAGGCAGCGGGGAGGAGGGAGGGCCGTCCCTGTCGGTTGGGCAGAGGGAGAGCTGAGTCAGCTCCTCCAGCCCTCCAGGGCAAACGGGCCCCGCGGCTCCTTTTCCAGAGCCGGTTTCATTTTTTATAGCTTTGGGCCTTCTTGGTTGTAGGGGCCCCAAGCCACTACAGAGCAAACACATGAAAAATTCACCACATCCCACATTAAATATATAGGGTTTAGTCAAATTGCAGGAAACCAGTTGGCATAATGTTATATTTTGTGGGTATTTAGTTAAACATTTATTTATTTCAAGTTTTCTCTGTTTTTCCCCACCCACAAATTGCAGCCTTTCCCCCCACCTTTGTAGTTCTTAAAAATCTCAACAACTATAGAGCGGGGTCTCTGTACCAGCCAGGCCTATTGAGACTATATATATATATATATTTTTGGAAGCTTCCACTTCATTTAGAGAGCGCGCGCCCACAGAGAACAGGGTGGGGCGAGCAGCTCTGGCCACACACCCGGGGGCGGCGATCTGGACCCTGTTGCTCGGGCAGTGCTGGGACACCGATCACCTGGGCTCCTGTCCTGTGCACGTGTGGGCTCCGAGCGGCGGGATCCTGTGTCCTGCGGATCCTCCGGAGCCGGTCAGAAGGCGGGCAGCGGCAGGAGCCCGAGAGAAGGGAAGCCCGTAAAGGGCTGTCTGTGGGAAGCCAGCTCTGACCTGACCCCAGAGGGGCTCCTGCTCCAGCAGGCTCCCCACCACCCCCAGGACAAGTTTCCCAAGGACGCAGCTTTGGGTCGGCGGTCATCGTAGCTGGGTCCCCGGAGTGGGCAGCCGGCCTCCCCTGGCTCCGGCTCTGCAGGCGGACTCTGATTCCTGAAGACCCTCCGTGGATGGTGGCCTCGGCACATGGGTACCCCACCCCATCCAGAGTCCCAGGAACCACCCCCAAGACAAAAACTTACTGCCACAGGTTTCCACGTGATTCCAACTGCAGCCAAGTTTGGGAGGCAGTGAATTTTAACGAGAGTTTCATTGGCTTTAGCTCTTGCCCAAGGAACGAGCGTCTGCAGAGTATTTCTCTCTACCCTCTGGGCTCAGGAATATTTCAGGCAGCTGCAAGGGGAGCTTCCAGCTTGCACGCCCTCAGCTTGCACACCCACAGCTTGCACACCCACACCGGGACTTCAGCGGGCAGGAGACCCTGTGCGCCTCTCTCTCCTTGTCCTACATCTCAAAGTAGAGCTGACTGGCCACCTGACACCGCAGAGCTGTTGATGAAACTCCTTTTTGGCATTCGCATCCTCTGCAGCCGAGGGGCTGATGAGGTCCTGGTTGGTGTGTGTGGTGGTGGTGGTGGTGGGTGGAGGGAATGGGGTGTATGTATCCAAGGGATAATGTTCTCAGAATCTCCCCTGTTCCTCCTGCTGTGGGTAAGGACTAAGGACCAGCTCAGTGTCTCTGGGAAGACCCCTCAGCCTTTAAGGCAGATAAGCCCTCAGCTTCTGGGCCTCTTCCTCAGACAGACAGATACTCAAGCTGGCAATGAAGGCCTCTAGGGTATTCTATTCCTAGCTCCGGTTCGGGAAGTGACCATGAGGGACCTCCTCATGTTTCTCCATCTCATGCTCTTCACCAGAAAGAGCAACTTCATCTAACACATCCCGCTCCCTTGGGGGGCCCTTGGCTCTTTGGGCAGAAAGATTGTGTGTATGTTTCTTTTTTCTCACTTTATGCTCTTCTGTACCCTTCAGATTTCTTACAAAGACAGAGAGAGTTCTATCTATGCAGACAGTGAGCACACGTAGAAATAGTCTCTGATCATGAGTGCTGGGAGACAAAGGGCGACATTAGGCATTTACTGAGTCTATACTGAGGGGTACGTGAGTCAAGTTTCATGAATGATTTCACTCTAAAATATTTCCAGGTGTGAATGGAAAAGTCACAGCCTAGATAACAGGAGGTCTTGTAACAAATAGCACGCAAAAACTTCAGAGTTTCTGATGAACTGTTAAAACATTCTAATTTGCAGTTATCACCCTAAAATGAAATGTCTTGTGTGATCAGAATTATTTGTATATCATACTGCCAAGTATCCTATAGGCTGTATGTGATTTCTCCTGACACTCTCAGAAAGACCAAGAAAGGCAAAGAGGGTATTGGTTTCATGCATTTTCCAAATTACTATAAAATGCTAGGTCTGTGTTTGGTGCTGATTATTTAGTGCAAAGAGATCTGTTGGTTCACAGATAGATACTATAAGCATGTCTGAGGAACATGATGAAACGAGGAGATTGAACGTTTATCATGTTAATCTCATCAATGGAGATACCAAGTTGGATGTTTAAGCTTAGAAAAATCTAGAATGTGTAGTCCAGCATTTTCACTGATATGGTATCTGACAGTGACTAACACTCTACCACTCCCTGGTTGAGGTAAGCCCAGGGAGAGCTGCTCCCAGACAGCAACACATTGTCTCCTTTTTACTTACTTACTTACTTACTTACTTACTTACATTAACATATAATGTATTATTTGCCCCAGGGGTACAGGTCTGTGAATCATCAGGCTTACACCTTTCACAGCACTCACCATAGCACAAACCCTCCCCAATGTCCATCACCCAGCCACCCTATCCCTACCCTCCCACCCCCCAGTAACCCTCAGTTTGTTTCATGAGATTAAGCGTCTCTTATGGTTTGTCTCCTTCCCGATCCCATCTTGTTTCATTATTTTTCCCTCCCTACCCCCACGGCCTCCCACCCTGCCCCTCAAATTCCTCATATCAGAGAGATCATATGATAATGGTCTTTCTCCAATTGACTTATTTCACTCAGCATAATACCCTCTAGTTCCATCCACGTGGTTGCAAATGGCAAGATTTCAGTTTTTGATGGCTGCATAGTATTCCATTGTATATATATACCACCGATTTTGATCGGTATGGCGTTGAAAGTACNACCCCCACGGCCTCCCACCCTGCCCCTCAAATTCCTCATATCAGAGAGATCATATGATAATGGTCTTTCTCCAATTGACTTATTTCACTCAGCATAATACCCTCTAGTTCCATCCACGTGGTTGCAAACGGCAAGATTTCAGTTTTTGATGGCTGCATAGTATTCCATTGTATATATATACCACCGATTTTGATCGGTATGGCGTTGAAAGTACAGATTGCTCTGGGCAGTATAGACATTTTAACAATGTTTATTCTTCTGATCCACGAGCACGGAATGCTTTTCCATCTTTTTGTATCTTCTTCCATTTCTTTCATGAGTGTTCTGTAGTTCCTCGAGTACAGATCCTTTACCTCTTTGACATCGGCCACAGCAACTTCTTTCAAGATACGTCTCCAAAGGCAAAGGAAACAAAAGCAAAAATGAACTTTTGGGACGTCATCAAGATAAAAAGCTTCTGCACAACAAAGGAAACAGTCAACAAAACAAAGAAAGAGGCAACCCACGGAATGGGAGAAGATATTCTCAAATGACACTACAGACAAAGGGCTGATATCCAAGATCTATAAAGAACTTCTCAAGCACAACGCCCAAAAAACAGATAATCATGTCAAAAAAATGGGCAGAAGACATGATCAGACACTTTTTCCAAAGAAGACATACAAATGGCCAACAGACACATGAAAAAATGTTCATCATCACTAGCCTTCAGGGGAATTCAAATCAAAACCACACTGAGACACCACCTTACACCAGGNACAACGCCCAAAAAACAGATAATCATGTCAAAAAAATGGGCAGAAGACATGATCAGACACTTTTTCCAAAGAAGACATACAAATGGCCAACAGACACATGAAAAAATGTTCATCATCACTAGCCTTCAGGGGAATTCAAATCAAAACCACATTGAGATACCATNTAAAAATAGAGCTACCCTATCACCCTGCAGTTGCACTACTGGGTATTTACCCCAGAGATACAGACATAGTGAAAAGGAGGGCCATCTGTACCCCAATGTTCACAGCAGCAATGTCCACAATCACCAAACTGTGGAAAGAGCTGAGATGCCCTTCAACAGATGAATGGATAAAGAGGATGTGGTCCATATATACAATGGAATATTACTCAGCCATCAGAAAGAATGAATACCCAACTTTTGTATCAACATGGACAGGTCTGGAGGAGATTATGCTGAGTGAAATAAGTCAAGCAGAGAAAGTCAATTATCATATGGTTTCACTTACTTGTGGAACTTAAGGAATAAAATGGAGGACTCTAGGAAAAGGGAAGGAAAAGTGAATTGGGGTAAATCGGAAGGGGAGATGAACCATGAGAGCCTGTGGACTCTGAGAAACAGAGGGTTATGGAGGGGAGAGGGGAGGGGGGTGGGTGAATCTGGTCGTGGGTATTAAGAAGGCATATTGCATGGAGCACTGGGTGTGGTGCATAAACAATGAATCTTGGATCACTGAAAAAATAAAATAAAATATTTAAAAAATTAAAAAACAAAACAAAAAACAATAACAAAAAAACAACCATTGAGAGAAACAGGGGGCCGTGGCTGTGTGTCGGGGTTGGGGGGAGGCGTGGACACCTGCAGCAGCGGTTCTGCTTGCCAGGGGGGGGGTCCCGGCTTCGCTGCTCGATCCAGGGCCTGTGGAGGGTCTCTTCTTGGTATTTCAAAGTCCTTTTCCAGAGAACTGTTGAGTGACCCAAAGCTGTTGCTTCTTTTCCTTCTGTCTGCGAGTGAAATACCTGTTATCTCCATCTGTCCCTCCTGTGTCAGTTCTCTATAGTCTGAGACGAAGGAACACGTTCACTAACAATTACTTCAGAAATGCATACTTGAAACCTGAGGAAAAGTGTAATACCCCAGGAGACAGAAACCTCTCAGTCCTACAACAGAAGGTCCCACGGTGCCGTTAGCACCAACTCCGAGCTCTGTATCAGAGACTTCCTGCCTCGTTGGCCTCAGAAGTCCTGTTTGGCTGTGAGGGAACGCCCAGCTATTAATCTAACAATCATGACTGAGTACCTACTCTGTGCCTGATACTTTGTCAAGGGCATTAGATCCTAGGGCTGCCAATGCAAATGACCACAAATTGGGAGGCTTAACACAACAGAGATGTGTTCCCTCACCATCGTGGTGGCCCAAAGTCTGCAGTCAAGCTGTTGGCGGGACCACGTCTCCTCTGAAGGCTGTAGGGAAGATTCCTCTCTTGTTCTTCTAGCTCCTGGTGTATGCAGTGCCCTTGGTTTTCCTGGAATTGTAGATGCCTCCTTCCAATCTCCGTCCCCATCTTCATATGGCCTTCCTCTCTGGGTGTCTTTGTGTCTTCACGTGGACCCCACCTCTTATCAGGACACCAGGCACATTGGGTTAAGGACCCATCCTAAGCCAGCATGACCTCACCTCAAGTACTCACCTCCGCAATGACTGTTGAGTTGGGCAAAGCCTGTGCCCTGGGACTGAGCAATGAGGCTCCCGCATCACCCCTGCCTCCCCTCCAGGGGGCAACAAAGCTCTGCCCCGGTCCATGGAAGATCCTGGGACAGATGGATCCCTTCTCTATGGAGTGTGGGATCCTGGCCCAAGAGCGTCCCTTGCCTCGTATCTAGGAGTAGACATTTTTCCTTCTCCCATCCCCAGGGACCATGGATGTTTGCTTGTATCCTGGAGTTGACAGTTCACGGTGTCTCTTCCAGGGATTTCAGACTTGCTTCTTAGCCCGGGACCGTGAGGTAACCACCTCTCTCACATGCTCCGCTAAAGTGAAACCCTTGCTGTGTCCATCTCTCCTTGGTAATGAGATCACCGGGTGCACGAGGATCTACATCTCTGGCCAGTGGTACTTCCAGTGATACTAACCGTGTTTCCATTGGAAGTCAGGAAACTGGTGAAATTTTAGCTGGAAGAATTTTAACTGACAATCTTAACTATAAAAGTACCTTATTTTTCTCAGGAGAGAAAACAGCCTAAAACATAATCTCCTTCATCCTCAATTTCCTAAAAGAAAAAGCTTTAAATAGGACTTTTTTAAAAATAAGGTTCACAATAAAATAGCAAAGTATGTTTTTGTCCACTGAATTTTGTTTAAAGAAGCATTAGTCAGAAATTAGGAATGAGTAATTTGAGGCTAGGACAAAAATGTCAAATTTTGTATCATAAATATAATCACTGTTTCTAATATTAGTAACAATGATATCTGGCTTAGAATAACTTTCATTTGAGAGCTTTCAAGCAATTACCTATTTATGACCTTATTTATGAATGCGTGGATACTTGGATGTTTCCTGTGGCTCTAAGATCGCACAGGAATCTGTTGTGTAGAGAAGTGTCTCTGTCCTGTTGTTTTGCCCCATCTATAATTAAAAAGAAGACAGTATGTACAATATTATCCTACTTGGTTATTTGGTGTCTGGAAAGGGCTTGCAGGCAGAACGATGTGATGGTAGCAAGAAGGCACCATTCACTCAGCATTTGTCAAGGACTGAGAATCATCGGGCTCTCAGTGTGGTCCTCACATTGGATCCTCACAAATCCGTGATAAGGTCAGGGTCCCTGGGGGCTACTCACAGAAGTCCATGCCTACTGTACAGAAAGGGAATATTTTGTATATGTATCACATATCTTATGAAATCTATGAGAAGATTGGAGAAATCTATGAGAAGATCAGGGAGCAGGGCAGAGGTCACCTCCAAGAGCAGTCCAGGTAGGACCCCTTCGGCTGCCCCTCCCAACTTTGAGACCTTCAGGACTCAGCATCCTGGATAGGAGCAGCTGATTTCATGAGTTCATTTCAAGAGCTCACATGCTCTTGTCTTAGTTGCCAGGGTTGAGGGGAGGGGGGTAATTTTTTCCCTTGGGCTTTTCTAGTGGGAACTGGGTTGCCTTCCACCAAACACTCATAATATAAGCCACTGATAGGATATTCACGAGTTACAAAAGAGGAAGCCTAGGCTTAGAGGGGTTCTATCACTTGTTTGAAGCCACAGAGCTGCTAAGCTGTATCGCAATGTTAGGAGATGATACAAGAGAAGTGCAACTCCTGTCTTTTCATTCATCAGTTAACTTATTTAACAAAATATTGATCGAGTCATTACTTTGTGCCAGGATGAGTTCTAGGTGATGACAATACCATGGGGAACTATTCTCTACCAGGGTGGTCCCTATCCTCCTGGTCTCTGTCATCTAAGTGAGGATATGACATTAAACATGGAGCCGTGAAATGAAAGAAGCAATGACAGATGTGTCCAGATTAAGAAGGAAAATTACAAAAGGTCATAGGAGGGATTATTTACGGAATGGGGGGGTTATTTATGTTGTCTGAGGCAGGAGATTTTTATCTGAACAGGGGTTAGCCAGAGGAAGGATGGAGGGAATAGAATCACAGAGAGTTCAGGATATGTCAAACCCCGGGACTGGAAAGAGCATGATCATATGCTCATCTGTTTGCTTTAGAGATTATCTGAGCTGGAGTCATTTAGACTTGTCATTTTTACAAAGCCTGTGTAAACATGTATAATTATTAAATACACCTAAAGACTTGGATTGGCTACTGATCACTATATAACGTGATGCATTCCTAAATTTTGGAATTTCTTTTGAAAAATTGAAAATCAAACCAAAAAAGTAACCAAATCTCTTTGGGTGGTCAGAAAATCCACATCTGCACTGTGCCATGAAAAGGGGTCACCTCTGGTCTCAAGGAAATCCATCATCTTCCAGAAGTTCTCGTTGACCGTGCCATTTCTTCTAGGGCCTGTGTGGAGGCCAGATATGTAAAGAAGAAGGGAGCAAACCTACAAAAAGTAAAAACGCCATCTCTTCACTCCAGATCATCTCCCCAAACCACCCCGAGGTGATCACACAAGCCGCCCTCGGAGGTGGTCCCTCGCTCTTCTTCGTTCTGGCAGCTCTGCGTATCTTTCAGAACTGTGAACACCATGCTGGTAACATCTGAAAAACATCTACCCGGGGGAGCTAAGCCAGAAAGCCAGGAAGAAATAACATTTATAGGAGAAAGCGATTTCCACAGCCCCATCCAAGCTTACTACTGCTCTGGGCAGGAGCAATCCTCCAGAATTTCAAGTGTATTCTCAGGGTGAGCTCAGTTCATCTTAGGCCACAGTAACAAATAGCTCCCATATCTAAGGGAATGGAAACAATATTGACTCCTTGCTCACGCTTCAGTACCGTGTATAGATAGCGTGTCTTTATTTACTGTGGTCCCTTAGGAACCAATCTGATGGGGAGCCCACCTTGTCATGTGTTTCCACCAGAGCCAAGACAGGAAGAGGGCTAGGGTGCATAGGCACGCTCAAGGCTCCTTCCTGCAAGTGGCACACCTCTTGTCAAAGCAAGTCACGTGGTGATCGCTGACTTCAAGGTGGATGGCAAAGGGCAGTCCTGCCTGATGCACCTGCAGGGAGAGGGGAGCCAAGATCTCCACAGACACACCAGATGACAACCACAGAGGCAAATGGAAATGTTTGCATGGCCCTAAAGTTTGTAGGGTAGCATGCTTATCACCACACTGTGCCCAGAGGCATTTGAGCCTAGAGGTAGTCCGTTATACAGCGGGAGGTACGAAGAGAGGAGATGTAGGGAGGTGGGACACAAAGTGGTTCCTGAGGTCAAGGGTGCTCATGGCGCGCGAGAGCGTCCCCGAGCCTGAGCAGGTGCATTCTTGGATCTGCCACTAGCTGGCCACCTCTGAGGTCTGCAGAAAGACAGTAGTAATGTATCATTGTCCGTGTCTCCATGTTAATGGCTGTGTTGTGAGCATGCGGGGAAATACGCACTAAAGCATTCGTGGGTGACAGGGCCATGCGTTTGGCAAATTACTTTCAAAAGATTCAGATGGAAAACATTCTTTGTATCTTCTGAATTGCAACACTTTTGTTAGTTTGAGATTTTTTTTTTTTTAATTTAAAAACTGAGCATAGGAGCACTGTAGATCATTGGAACAACAAACATATTCTTTCCTTCCTCCATGGGAAGCAACAGCCCTAGCTCTTCCTGGAGAGCAGTCAATTCCCACGCCAACATGATTCCTCCTTCCTTGCCTGCTGCTGTCTTGGCACAAGGATCCTGAAATGCCTGGGTGACAGCCACCGCTCGAATCTGAATAGGGCTTTCATTGTGTCCCCAGATGGAAATGCGGAAATGTTTGCCCCCTGGGAACCAGGACTCTACAACTGCAACCCTGAAGTCGCACGCACACATTTCATTGGGAGATCTGGAATCATTCCCTGGGATCACTGGGGTGGTGGCAGCAGGACTTTCCTCCAGCCCTTGATTCCCAGACCCATATGTCACACCTGCTGTGGACACAGAACCACGCACTGGCCACTGATTAAGGTAGCCTCTCAGTAACAAGGGCGATCTGTCTACCGGGGGATTCTTTGTTCTTTAAATCAACCCCATTCAGGTATAGTTTACATACAACAAAGTTCAACTGTTTCAGGTGCAGCATTCCTTGAATTTTACCATGATTAGAATTTTTACTCTTTCAAAGTTCCCTTTGTACTCCTTCGTGCTCTATCCACTTTCCCAAACCTGGGCCTTGGCAACCACGAATGTGACGTCTGTCACTACAGCCTAGCTTGTTCTAGAATGTCATAGACACGGACTCAAACAGCACATGGTCTTTCATGTTTGGCTTCTGCGACTTGATGTCATGCCCTTGAGATTCATCCAAGCTGTGGGTATGAATCCCTCTTCCCTGCCTGATTGTGTTCTATTACATGCATACCTTCCACGATTTGTTTACAATAACCTTGAAATCAGGTAGTGTAGTCTTCCTATTTGGTCATAATTTTTCAAAACTGTCTTGGATAGTCTACGTTCTTTGCATTTGCAAATAAAGTTTACAATCAGCTTCTCAATTTCTACAAAAATGCCTGCTGGGATTTTGACCAAGTCTGCACTGAACACAAAGGTCAGTTTTGGGGAAAGAAACATCATAATACTGACCCCACTATTCCACGAGGAAGAAAGCTGTCTACACTGGTTAGATCTTCCATGTTTTTCAACAGTTTACTTTTTCTTTGTCTTTTAGTTTACAGTGTAGAGGTTTTGAACGCATTTTGTTAAGTTTATCCTTAATTATTTCATCTTTCTGATGCTCTTGTCAATGCTCTTATTTAAATTTTAATTTCCAGTCATTGCTACTCTACAGAAACATAATTGATTTCTGTGTATTGATGATGTAACCTGCAACCTTGCTACAGTAATTTATTATTCCAGTACCTTTTTTTCATAGGTTCTTGGAGATTTTTCTATGTAGACAATTATGTAGTCTATAAAGAAAGGCAACTTTTTCCTTTTCAATCTGCATGGTTTCCCCCCCCCCCTTGCTTTATGGCACTGTGCAAGATCTCAAACCGTGTTGACTAGAAGTGCCTTATTTCAGATAGGCTCTCACCATCACACACAATCCTGGTTGTAGGTTTTTATTGCAGTGCTTTATTATGTTGATAAAATTAATTTATATGCCGGGATGCCTGGGTGGCTCAGTTGGTTAAGCATGACTGCCTTTGGCTTAGGTCATGATCCCAGGGTCCTGGGACTGAGTCTTGAATTGGGCTCATTGCTCAGCGGGGAGTCTGCTTCTCCTTCTGCTGGCCACTCCCCCTTCTTGTGTCAGCGCCCCCTCTCTCGAACAAATAGATAAATAAAATCTTTTTAAAAATTAATTTATATGTCTAGTTTTCCAAGAAATTTATTTATCAGAAATGAATTTTGAATTTTGTGTCTTTTCTGCATCTATTGAGATGATTGTATGGTGTTTCTTTTTTAGTCTGTTGATAGGATCAATTATACTAATTCATTTTCAAATGTTAATTCAGCCTTACTTTCATGAAATTATACTCAATTATGATGTATTCTCCTTCTTATAGGAGGCAGGATTTGATGTGTTAATATTTCCTTAAGGGTATCTGCAGCTCTGATCATGAGATATATTTATCTGCTTTTGGTATCCATGCCATGTTGGCCTCCGAAATTGAGCTGGGAGGTAATCTACCCCCTACTGTGTTCTGGAAGGGTTTGTACTGCTTCTTTCTGAAGCTCTCTGGGTCTGGGTAATTTTGTTTGTTTGCAGTTTTTTGATGAGACTGTTTTAAACTACCATTTAATTATTTTGAAGATAGCTATTCGGATTCTCCGTTTCTTCTTGAGGGAGTTTGGTAGTTTGTACCTTTAAGGAATGTATCCATTCCCCCTGAGTTGACACATTAGTTCCTACGAAACTAATTCCTAAAGGTCACTAGTTTCTATGAAATACAGTTGACCCTTGAACAACACCAGTTTGAACTGCATGGATCCACTTATATGTGGGTTTTTTAAAGATAAATATACTACAGTACTGTAAATGTATTTTTCTGTGATTGATTGATTTTGGTGAGAGAGAGAGAGGCAAGGAAGGGGGGAGGGACAGAGGGAGAGGGAGAACCTCAAGCAGACTCCACGCTGAGCACTGAGCCCAACTTGGGGTTCCATCTCAGGATCCTGAGGTCATGACCGGCGCCAAAACCAAGAATCAGGCATCTAACCAACTGAGCACCCAGGGGCCCCTCATGATTTTCTTTTCTCCAGCTTACTATATGATAAGAGTAGAGTATGTGATACATACAACATAGGAAATACGTGTTGACTGTTGACTCACTCTCATGTCTGATTTTGGTAAATTTTGTCTTCCCTATTTTATTTTTATCAGTCTGATTATACTATATTAATTACTGACCTTCTCAAATACAGTTTCAGGGACTTTCTTCCCTGGTCTTCTGTTTTCTATTTCACTGATTTATTTTCTTTAATTTTTCTTTCTTGCTTAAGTTCAATTTGTTCTTCTTTCCTAATTTCTTAGAGCTGAAGCTTGGGTGATTGATTTGAGACCTTTCTTTTCTCACATAAGCTTGAAGTCCAGGATTTTGAAGGAAGGCAATTACCCTGGATTATCTGGGTGGTCCTACGAGTGATCACAGGAGTCCTGATAGGAAGGAGGCAGAGGCAGATCTGAACACAGAAGAGGAAAAGTGAAGACAGAAGCAGAGAGAGATTTGAAGGCAGATACCCTGCTGGTCTTGAAGGTGGAGGAAGGGGCAACGAGTCAAGGAGTGCGGAGAATGTGCCTTTAACAGGGAAAGGAAAGGAAATGCATGATTCCCACTGCCCCTGCAGGGGACGTGGCCCTGTGTTCACCTTGGTCTCAACCCAGGGAAACCCATTCCTGACTTCTGACCTCCAGACTGCAACGGACTAACTGTGTTTTGTTTTAAACCACCAAGCCTGTGCTGATTTGTTACGGCAGCCATGGGAAACTGATACTGTGTGCGGGACTTCTTTCTCCTTATTTTTTTATCTACTTATTCTATTAACGAGGAAGGTGTGTTCCAGTCCCCAAGCATAACGACACGATCTGTTCCTTTGCCCCTTTGCTTCCATTTTTGGTGTGTGTTTCATACCTGTGCTCTCTTGATGAATCATCTCTTTCCTCATCATGAAGGGTCTCTTTTCATCTCTAGTAATACTCCTTGCCCTGGCATGAACTGGGGCCACCATCAACATAGCCATTCTGGGGTTCTTGTGGCGAGTGTTTTTATGAACTCTGTTCTCAACCCTTTTCCTTTTGAACACGTGTCTCTATATTCAAAGTGGAATCTTTGTAGAACACCCGAATTAGTCTTTTGCTCTTACATCCAATTCAATGAACTCTAACACCTGATTATGGTGTTTAGACCATCTATATTCATCTGATTATCGTTTTATCAGATATTTATCAGATTGAAAATGATCATTGTGCTAGTCATTGTGTCCCACCTTCTCTGTTCCTTTTGAAATAAATCAGTTTTTGCTAATAATTCCATTTCATTTCCACCATTGGCTATAGGCTCTACTTTTCTGTGTTATNATGATCATTGTGCTAGTCATTGTGTCCCACCTTCTCTGTTCCTTTTGAAATAAATCAGTTTTTGCTAATAATTCCATTTCATTTCCACCATTGGCTATAGGCTCTACTTTTCTGTGTTAGTTTTAAGTGGTTTTTCTAGTGGTTCACAACATTCGTATTTAATTTAACATAATCTACCTTAAATAGCATTATCCCACCTAATGCATCTTTTAAGAACCTAATGAGAATCTATTTGTCTTAATCCCTTCTGTTCTTTGGGCGATTGCGTATGTACACTTTATTTCCNTAAATAGCATTATCCCACCTAATGCATCTTTTAAGAACCTAATGAGAATCTATTTGTCTTAACCCCTTCTGTTCTTGGGCTATTGCGTATGTACACTTTATTTCTGGGTCAGTTATAAACCCTTCTACCTGTTATTGTAATTTTTGCTTTAAAGTGTCAATTATATTTTAAAGAAATAAAAAGTGAGAAAAAATGTCTTCCATGTACCTACATCGTTACCTCTTTGGGTTCTCTATCCTTTGAGTGGATGTCCCTTCCACCTGGAAATATTCTCCCTTTGTCTCAATTCTTCTTTAACATTTCTAGAGTCGCTGCTTATGATGAATTCCTTCACGTTTTGTCTCTCTAACAAAGACTTTGCTCAGCCTTGACTTTGGAAAAATTACTTTCACTTTGTAAAGACTTCTAGGTGGGTCGTTTTTCTAATTATTTTAAGTGTATCTCCCATTGTTTTCTCGCTTGCATAGTTTCTGATGAGAAGCCTGGTGTATTGTTCGCATCGCTTCTTAGCAGGTGTAATTTTTCTCTGGCTCTTGTTAAGATCGCCTCTTCATTAATAGTATTTAGTGATTTAGGGCGCCTGGGTGGCTCAGTGGGTTAAAGCCTCTGCTTTCGGCTCAGGTCATGATCCCAGCGTCCTGGGATCGAGGCCCACATCGGGCTCTCTGCTCAGCAGGTAGCCTGCTTCCTCCTCTCCCTGTCTCTCTGCCTGCCTCTCTGCCTACTTGTAATCTCTCTCTCTGTGTCAAATAAATAAATAAAATCTTAAAAAAAAATAGTATTTAGTGATTTAATGATGACGCACATGACATGGTTTTCCTCTCTTTCTTTCTTTCTTTCTTTCTTTCTCTCTCTCTCTCTCCTTCCTTCCTTCCTTTCTTCCTTCCATCCATTCCTCAAATCCCATTTTTTCTTCCCCTCCTCTCATCTCTTGGGGCTCCAATTTCGGGCCTATGAGACTACTGGATGTTTTCACGGGCCAGTGATATTGTTGGTCATTTCCCAGCCTTATCTTCTCTCTGTGCTTCATTTCAGATAGTTTCTATCACTATGTCCTCAAGGTCCCTTTTTAAAAATTTATCTGTAGCATCTAATGTGCTGTTGACCCCGTCCTGTATAGAGTTGCTTTCAGATATTTTATGTATTTTTTTACCTCTAGAAATTCAGCTTCAATCGTTGTTGTACCTTCCACTTGTCCTCACCATGATCACGTTCACCTCCACCTCCGTGAAGATATGGAGCATAGTGAGAGTATCCTCAATCTCCTCCCCTGCACATGCCATCACCTTTTCACTGCTGGTTCTGTTTGTCGTGATTGATTCATCTCCTGGTGATGAGCTATATTTTCCTGCTTTTTTCGGCTTGCCAGGTAATTTTATATTACATCCTGGACATCATGAATTTGACATTGTTGGTTTCTGGGTTTTGTTGTATTCTTCTAAAAACTGTTTGTTTTTCTGTCATGTATACAGTTACAAGTAGTTGCATCCTTTGGAGGCTGTCTTTGAAGCTCTGTGAGGGTCAGCCTAAGGCACTCGTTAGGGCTGATAGAGCTGCATTACTAAAGCTCTGATGAGGGTCTACCTGCTGCCTCATTTTCTATGAGGTAGTTCACTCTCATTAGTTGGTGCAGGAGCTCTTGCCAGTCCCATGGGTGTTGCAAGAATTGTGTTATCTGCTCTTGTCCTTGTCTTTTTTGCTTTGCTTGCCACGGCAATTTTCTCTCCTATACATGCAGATCAGCACTGACTCAATGACTCTGGGAGAACTTTGCCCATTGTTCTCCTTCTCTGTAATTCCATCATCTCTTATATTTTGAACCTGCAAATTCTATCCACCTTGATCCACATAAAGTTCCGACTGTAATACTGCCACGCTCTATTGGTTTCACACCCTTGCCCTGCAGCCTGGAGGCTGCCCCCAGCCATTATGCCCGGGCAAACATAAACCTCACCTTATCTGTTTCCTTATCCTCAGGGAACTCATTCCTCCGCTGCCAGTGGCCCAATGTCTGTAAACCACTGCTTTCTACATTCTGTATTGTTTTATAGCTATTTAAGGTGGCAGGGTAAATCCAGTCTCTCTACTCCATCTGGGCTAGAAGTGGAAGTTACCAGCATATCCTATATTAAGATAATGAATGGGGTAACTTTTGGACCTCACACCAAATATAGTAAGCTTGTGGTTTTCTGGACTTGGGTCATCTCTTCACTTGGGACCACTTTTCTAAGATCCCTCCCTCCACCCTCTACCATGGCAGCTCTGGCATTCCACTTCATTTCATAATAGAAAAAACCATCACTTTTCCAAAATTCTGGGTCAGCCTAGCTACACATTTGCACTATCTCCTGGGGGTCCTTGCCAGGGTGTTAAATCTTGTGTCATGGAAAGAGCACCTGAGGGACTAGGAGATTAGCAGGGCGACACTCTGGGAAAAGAAAACAGAGAGGTGACCTTGTCTGGTCTCTTTTTGAACATGCTGATAACTGGACCTCCTGACAAGTGATATTTTCTGGGAAAGTCCTTCTGTATTGAATATTTTTATCTAAATGTAAAGCTATGTTAGACAAACCTAGAATCTATGCTCTTATGGCATAGATATCCCTAGAGAATGTCACATAGGCCATGCAATCATCAGGGTATGAAATGGAGAGACTTCATAACCTGCCATGTGCTCTGCCATGGGAGGCAACCTGCAATGGGCTGAGAGACCTTTCCTACGGCTCTGGGCCAGCATAATGGTCTCCTGTGGAAATGGAGGACCCAAGGGCCACATCGAGTTTCTAGATCTTTCCCTGCTTTGCATGTGCCTCGGCACCCTGTCAGAAGGCATTTTCTAGATTCTGTTGCTTCTCTTCATCTACACACAGCCCCTCTGTTCTCTTGGCAAGCCCACGTATCCTCAGTTGGACTTCAGTAGGATTTGGCCCTTGATGTTGGTCTAGTTTCCCAAAGAGAAGATGGAGCTCTTTTTCACCGAGTCTTCAGCCAATCCTGTGGGAGACCCTGGAACTTAGGTGACCCTTCCGATGCTTTCCAGCCTGACGTCAAGAGGTCAGATTTTGTACCCCCATCATCTGGATATTGACCATATGCTCCTCCTTAGGCAAGGTGATTCCCTCTGCTCATAGACATTGTCCTGTGAGGACTGCAGCCATTAGCTGACAGTGCTGATGTTCCCAGCGCCCCCAGCTGTGTTGGGGGGAGCACTGAAAGCGTCCAAAGCATCATTCTATTGGAGTTTTTAAAACATTCTAATTGAGAATCACTGAATTCTAGGATCCTAACTGGCTTGAAGATGGAAAAATACTGGCCTGGCTCATGCTTAGGGAGTTAGCACCTGGCACTGGGCTTAACACATAACAGGTGACAGAATCGCACTGTAATCCCATCTCTGTTGATGGAAAGGAAACGCCTTCTCTTCAGGAGCTCAGGCCAAAAACATCAAGTTATGCCTGACTCATCTTTTTCTCTCTCATCCCACATCTATTCCGCCACCTTGCAGGGTTGGCTCCCCCTTCAAAATGCAGTGTCGTCCTTCTTCCCCCTTCGATGCTGCTGCCCTGGGATGAGCTTCCAGACTTCCACCAAAGCAATCCTTTAAAAACGTAAATCAGATAACATGATTCCTACTCCTCGCTCAGAAACCCTCCGGTTGCTCACCATTTCACCCAGAACAAAAGGCTGAGCTGTGACAATGGCCCATACATTCCTGTAGGTCTTCCCACACCCTCTCTGAACACATCTCCCACATCGCTGCCCCTCTCCATGCCCCGGCAACCTTGCTGTTCACTACTGCTCGGCCAGCACAAGGGGCTCCAACCCCAGGGCCTTCGCCTAGAATGCTCTTCTCCTGGACATCGGCTTGGCTCACTTTTCCTTCTCCAGGTCACTGCCTGAATAACTGCTTGTCACGCAGGACCACCCTCTACCCTCCTGTTAGTCAAATACCTCTTCCAAATCTCTTTCTCTGCCCCATCTTTGATAGCACTTCCATCTTATAACACACTAAATGATTTACTTTTTTTTTTCACTTTTTCTGTCGCCTTTATTAGGCCTTCAATCGCAGGAGGACAGGGGGTTCTGTTTGTTTCACTCACAGGTGTAGTCCAGGTGCGTAGAACCCAGCCTGGTCCACAGTAGGTGCTCAGTAATTATTTGTAGAAGCCATCACTGGTGACGGAGAGACCCTGGGGGTCTGATATTTGACTTGCCTTTTCTCCAGAACTTACCCCCATTTTTAAAAACCTGATTCTCATGCACATACTAGAATGTCACATTCTTAAGCCCCAAAAATAGGAAATACAACGTAGTTTGGTTTTCAAAAGGTTTTAATCCATCAATCTTATTATTACTAAGTTCAAATCAGATTTGAAATTATGAATTTGTCTGATTTATGTAACTGACAAAAATGAATTCAGGAGAATATCCTTTCTCATAGGGATTTTATCTCCAAGGCTTTTGCTAGCAATGAAAACAGTCTGTGATTCTAGGAGTCTATTCACTCTCCATGACCATATCCAAATATTTTAACACCAATCCACAGCCTGCACAGTTGGGCAGCCCAGCTGGTCTGTGAGATCTGGGGGAGGCTCATGGCTGGCTGACGTCAGTTGGCAGAGCCCAGTCTGGAAGGAGCTTGCACAGAGCCTGCCTCCCACATGTTTCTGTCTTTTCCATTTCGTGTTATCAGCTAACTTTTGCTTCTCAGTATTCAAATTCATCTTCTATGCTTTTTTTCAACAAGGAAACGGGTGGCTTTCCGAGACTCTTTGGTCATGTTATTCTCAGCCTGTGACCATGTCAATAAAAAATATAGGAATTAAGTGTGAATTGTTACAACTGATGATGCTTTTCATTATCCATTTCTTTCTCAAGACAGTGTTAACTTTTTTTAATGTCTGAACCCATTCCTTTAGGGTTTTACATTTTCTCTTGGAAAACTGGATGAGAATTCTTGCAGAGAGGAGCTGTCAAACAGGGCAGGGCAGTAGATGAAGGCATGACAAGTGACTTCTTGCTTCTCTTTACCTGCACGCTAAGGTCTGGGAATTTATCTTTTGTTCTTCAATGTATGTGAAGACCAATAGTTGCCTTGGCTAGGCTTATTAAACAGTACATCTCTTTGTCACTATGGTGTGCAAATAAACCAAACAGGTTCTAAAGGGTTCAGAGCAGCAAACCAGCCTCCTTTCCCCCCATCTCAAAACAGGACGAATGTGCCTCCTGTTTACAGCTCCTTCTGCTCACACGTGGACCCCAGAAACAGGACTTCCAAGGTTTCTCCTCCTGGGCAGCTCCTCCCCACCTGAATCTTGTTTGTACATTTTCACGTGGCTTTGTCAGGAAACGTGGGGGTCCACAAAAGCTTACTGGAGTCACTCATTAATTCCCATTACAATTTCAGACACACACTTCTATGGAAAGCAAAGTCCATTAAGGTAGAACAAAAATGACACTAACGGTCATGAAGTTCACCTCTTCGTACAGGTGTTATTTTTAATGCACTATTCCTGTTTATTAATGGAAACCACTTCTATGTAGGCGGGATGACTGTGAAGACACGCCCCATCACGAGTTCAGTGTACGGGGGAGCGGAACGTTGCCATGGGAAAGGAGGTCCCCAGTGGAGCGCCACAGACCCACAAGTCCATCTCAGAGATGATCTGGAAGGCACACGGTCCGCGTGTCACATTCATTCAAGGTGGAGAGTTCTCATGGATAGTAAACGTGTAGGTTAGATTAAAACCCAGGTAAAACAAAAAGTAAAAACCTCAGCAGTCTGGAATATTAGTCTGAATTCCAAACTGTGGAACTTAGTATCGCATCAAGTCTTGCATGTGAATTCTGCACCAGAAAAGCACCATTGAAAAGCTATTATTTTAGAAGTTTAGGATTCAGAAACTCTAAACTTCCAAAGGACTGTGTGGCATAATTCACTGACCAAAACCCCAAGCGAGGGGTGCCTGGGTGGCTCAGTCAGTTAAGCATCTTCCTTCAGCTCAAGTCATGGTCCCAGGATCCCGGGATCCAAGCCCACGTCCATTGGGTTCCCTGTTCAGTAGGGAGCCTGCTTCTCCCTCTCCCTCTGCCCACCCCCCTCGCTCATGCTCTCTCTCTCAAAATAAATAAATAAAATTAAAAAAAACCAAGTGAATGTACTCTTGAGTTACATTAAAAGAGGTTCTATAAATAAAATCTTTAAAAAAAAAAACAGGGGGTGCTAGGGTCGTTCAGTCGGTTAAGTTTCCAACTCTTGGTTTCGGTGGAGGTCATGATCTCAGGGTCATGGAATTGACCCCTGCGTCGGGCTCTGTGCTCAGTAGGGACTCTGCTTGAGATTCTGTCTCTCTCTCTCCCTCCCTCTGCTCCTCCCCCTCCTCTTTCTCTTTCAAATAAGTAAATAGAATCTTTAAAAGAGGTTCTAGAAGAAAGGCAGATGTTAATCCTGATGTGACTGTGGAAGAATTTGCAGGCATGTTTAGAGGGACTCGACAAACTTGTGTAAATTCAGTTGTGAGCCACTAGAATCCTGGAGGGAAGGTGGTGAATAACAAAATCACTGTTTATCAGGAAGACCACACTTACTGGTGATGTTCAGCTTCAAGAAGAAAGCAGGAGATGTAATCGCTGACCTCAAATATTTAAAGATGTTGATGCAGTTAAAAAGAAGAGATTTTTAGCTCCAATGTCAATGCAATCTGATACAAAGACTCCCAGGTTATTAGTTTCCTGGAAAATGCTGCCAAGTTGGCACTTCAGCCTCTGATACGCATGAGTCCTGGGAATGTCTGACATGGGAAGGAGGTATTCTTGCCTTAATCGCATTCTTAAATATAATTAACATTTAAAAATAATCCTTAAATCAGAGATTGACACAGGATATCGACAGTCTGCCTTTTCCGTTGTGCTACCACACTTCCCAACATCTCAGGATCTGCCCGGGTTACTGCAGATGACTATGGGAGGACTGGTTCTAACCTCACACTGGTGGCGTTTGGTGTCTACGCCCGTGGAACTGCCATCGCGATCAATATTTCCATCATGCCGCTGTCACAGTGCTACCTGGCCTCATCTCCTGCAACCAGGTAACCATGCATGGGCTTCAGACCCTCATAGGTTAGATTTCCCTTCTGGAATATCATCCCAACGGAGTCATTGACATGCAGTCTCATGTCTGGCTTTCGGTCAGGGTGAGTTTTCTTGGAGATTCTTCAATGTTGTATGTGTGTTAGTAGCTTTTTATTACTGTAGCTTTCTATGGTATGCCTGTTCATCTGTTCGTTAACATTTGGGGCTTTTCCCCCTAGATTTTGGCTATTTTAGGCAAAACTGCCATGAACATTCCTGTAAAGTCTGTGTGTGGAGAAGGTTGGCATTTCTTTTAATTAAATACCTATGAATCATGGACAGCATTCTCTTAAAGTTTCTGTTTGGGACATCAAGGATAAAAGTTGAGTTGATCACACTCCTAAAGTCTTGGTACAATATCATCACTACCCATGCAAAGTCCTTCTTTTGTTTCATTTATTTACTTACTTATGAATTTGTTTATTTTTTCTCTTCCTCTCCATTCCCCAAATCCCTTCCCTTCAAGTCCTTGGAAGAGTTTGAAGCAGCTCCCACATCACACCACGGCCCAGACAGGAAAACCATCCAACCAGGGAGGGCCATGCTGAAAAGAAAGAGCACTCAATGAGTTCTGCCAAGTCAACAAAGCAATGGGAAATTTATCAGTGATTTGTCAAGAAAAGAATACTCTGCTTCACAGTCTGCCACTTGAAAAGCAGTTGAATGAGGGGCATAGTTCAGTTACAGATGAAGGGAGGTATGTGTCTCATTTCTGGACTTGTGTATGAATATATATCGGTTGTAAATATTTTCACCAAGTCCCATAGTACTCTTTTGCTTGTAATGTGTTCTCATGAAATGAGAATCATTTGAGATGTGTGCGTGTGTGTGTTTGCACACGTGTGTGTACATATTTTAATTTATGTGAGCAACACTGGGCTATAGCGCTTATTTTGTTTCTTTTCTTATTCCCTGGGCACAGTGTTTTTAAGATCTATTCATTTTGCTCCTAACTACTGCCTTCTACCCCAGGACTATGTCTACCACATTAATCTATCCCTGTGTCCAAATTCCTTCCACAAAAATACACCCCAGTAAATATCCTCAATATGTGTCCCATGCTGAGCCCAGGTGAGAATATAACAAACATACATTAATTTGACTAATATTGCCAGGTCACTCTTCAGAATGGCTCCACCCGCATGTGTTTCCTGTATTCCCATCCCACCAACTTAACACTAGTCAGTATATCTTTAGGTTTGCTAATGCACTAGGTATCACTGTGAGGAATAGCACACAGTTTCCCTCATGACATTCCTCCACATTGATGGTTAATTCCTCTATACTCTAGAGTTTCTCACAACTACACTGAATAGTACTGGGGCTGTATTTTCCAGCTGGTATCATCATTGCTGAGATATGCTAACATTTCATAAGTTCTTGTCTCTGAAATTGTTGGTGGATTCTCTTACTAGTTCTAACAGTTGGATTTTGGGGGGTGGATGATGATGTCATGTGCTAAGTAACAATAGTTTTTATATCCTTCCAATCTGTACTCCTTTTTCTTTCTTTCTAGCACCGCTCAGCAGCTTAAGTACAAATGTTAAGTAACAACAGTGATGAAATGATACGCACCTTGTCACAGTTGTAGAGGCAACATCAGAATGTCCCGAGTAAGGGCAGAGTGTGCTCTGTCGCAGGCTGAAGAAATTCCTTTCTGTTTCTAGTTTGTTAGCGATTTTCACTGGATGTGCTGAATTTACTAAGAATGTGTTCTGCATCAATTCAGGTACTCAGGCATCATATACTTGAGTCTTAGTTAGTGTGGTGAATTCTAGTGATGTGTTTCCAGGGGCGAACTATCTCGCTTTCATGAGTCAGTCTTATTTATCACATCCTTTTTTTAAAAACACACTAAGGGATTTTCTGAACTATATCACACTTAAAATATTTACACCTCTGTTCAAAATAAACAATGCCTGCAACTGTCTTCTCCTGAACTGTCTTTATGTAGCTATAGAATGAAAAGTGCAATTTTTTATATGCAAGGGGGGAATAACTTACAAAGTAGAAATGAATTGTTTCCTGCAAATTGAATAGAACTGATCAATACAACCATCTGGGCCTTATAATCTTGGTGAGGAAAAAGATGCTCTTTAAATGTTATATTTATACCTATGTACCGGGGGCCAGTTGAAAGTGTGGTGAAAACGATCTCAGATGCCCTGGTTAAGGGAGGCGTGTTTCTTCGGCATTGCCTGTCTGCAGAGAGCGGTCCCTCCTCCTCCCCTCCCCGTGGGAGCTGCACAGACTACAGGGCTGGAGCGGTCCCTCCTCCTCCCCTCCCCGTGGGAGCTGCACAGACTACAGGGCTGGAGCGGAAGGGCTCAAGCTCAGGGACCAGGCATCACTGCCTCCTTCCTGGCCAGAAGCCCCAGTGACATCTACCTACCTTGTCTCACTCTAAGTTGCCTTTTCACTCAAACCCCAAATCTCTTAGCATCCCAGACTTCAGCTGTTAGAAAGAACCAACTGAACAACAGAAGGGAGCCCACCGTCACCAACTGAACAACAGAAGGGAGCCCACCGTCACCAACTGAACAACAGAAGGGAGCCCACCGTCACCACGACCCAAAGGGAAACCCCAACGGGTCTTGTTCTGTTCCACCCCGGCCAGGAGACAGAACTTACCTTCCAGCTTCCGTAGCCTCGTGTGCTATAGGAGAGGCTGGGATCCATTCAGGGTCTTGCTGGCGTGTGTCCCCCTCTGTTGGAGGGCAGTGCACACTCAGAGACGGCTGGGCCACTCTGTGGTCATTGGGAACAGAACAGTCCTTAAATTAAGAACACCACTCTGTATAAATATTGGTCTCTCTGTGAATGACTTTTTAGTCTTCTGTCTCCTCCCCCATCCCCACTTCAGAATTGTTTCATCTCTGTTATGGGACGTCTGTATCCTCCCCAAATTCATAGGTCGGAATCCTAATTCCAAGCTGATGGAATCAGGGGGTGGGACCCTCATCCTAACTCCAAGCTGATGGAATCAAGGGGTGGGACCCTCTCTGGGTGATCAGTTCATGAAAGGGGTTCACTCATGAATGGGATTAGTGCCCTGGTAAAAGAGACCCCGGAGAACTGCCTCCCCATTTCCAGCCACGTGAGGACGCAGAGACACGTCGGCAGTCTGCGACCCAGAAGAGGTCCCTCGGCAGAACTTGACCCTGCCGGCACCCTGATCGCAGAGAGATAAATGCCTGTCGTTTGTAAGAAGCAAGTCCCTGCTGCTTGTTAGAGCAGCCCGAGTGGACCAAGATCGTGGTTGAGGTGACACTTCTGGCTCCGGGATCGTGCCTCTAAATATGTATGTCTGATGTCTGCATTAGAGGCCCCTCGAGACTTCGTTTCTGGGGGTGTGAGCTGGGGGCGTTCATCAGGCACCAAGAGGAAAGGAAGGGGGAAGCAGAAACCCAGAAACCCAGAGGGTTACTCGTCCCGAGGGGTGGCCCGCCGCCCACGCTCGTGCGTGACCATCAGCCCGGGGTGCGCACTCTGCCAAGTCAACAGACAACAAGCCTCTCTACCCAGAATTATCCTTCGGTAAAAAAAGAAATAAGAAGTAAAAGGAGATAAAATTATGATAGGAAAAGGAGTCTTAAAATTCTTGATGCAAATGAGTTTGAGGCTCTTGGCCTAAACCAACTATTTCCAAAGACGTGGAAAATACTTTTGTATGAAATGGATGGAAAACGGCGTGTAATGCTTGAGGAACTTTAAAAAATTAGGGGAAAAACCCATGTAAACCAGGTTCTTATCTTCAACACGCACAGAGGAAAAACCGTGGGCAAAGAAGAGGGTAGATTGATGAAGTACTGGACGCCAGGCCATTCTTTCCTGTGTTATTAGTGCGTCTGTCCCTCCACACTTGGAGGCGAGCGCACAACCACCTCTTGCTGACTTCGCTCCTGTCTTGGACGGACCGTGTGTGATGCAAGTTCTCAAGTACCCAGCACCCCCCCGGCTTCCCAAGGGTGTTCAAAGCAGCTCAAGGTATTTCAGCTGACATAGAAAATCTCCACCCGGAGCAAACCTTTCACTACTTCAGAATCAAGAGTGCGAAAGGTATGTGACTAGAAGTTCATGTTAACCTGAAGCCTGAGGATACACCACTCATACTTAGCTAATCGGAAATCTGCACTGCAGGGCTGGCTGTAGAAAGATTTTGAGGGCTGTTACATAAATCTGCCACAGAAATTTCTTTAATTAGCAAATTTGCCTTGGCGAAATAAATGGTTTTCAAAAAAATGCGATAGAAGAAGAAAGTTTTACTGGTTCTGCTGCCCTTGCAGAGAGGTGTTGCGATCTGGTTCTATCTCCTACGTATGGAGCAGGGGTCTAGGTCTGGAGCTCGCCACCCGACGAGGACTGAGGGCAACGGCTGCCTGTCCCATCCAAGAAGACCCACCCGGACAGGGGGCACGTTAGGGCTCACCCCTTGTGCCCGAGGACACGTAGAAAGGATTTCACTGAGACCACAAAACCCAGCCATGTTGGCCTTGGTCAGCTTGTTCATAAATCCATGTGAGGCAGAATTGCGTCCTAGCCTTCTTTAGTTCCAACAACCCACCTGCAGGCAGGTTTCAGAGAAGGGGGCTCCCCTTTAATCACGAGTGATCGGCAGTGTTCTTTAAAAATCTGAAAGTTGTTTGCTAAACCGTGCTTTACACCATGCAATCCACCTTCCTGCAACTCAGCACACCAAGGATTGGTGGCTAAATCAAAGGCAGGCCTCTACCAGGGGGCCTGGGGCCAAAAGACCCGAAGGGGACTCCACTGAGGTCTTTTCTTGGGGAATATAAACTTGGGGCCGAGAAAGGCAGAAGCAGAGCCAGAGCACAGGAAGAGAGCAGTCGGTGGAGACCAGGGGCCAGTAGACAGATGGGAAGAGCTGGGAGGGAGCAGGAGGAGAAGGCGAGCAGAGATGGAGCAAGGCGCAGGGGTGACTACTCCACGGAGGACCCAACTAGGCTCCCTAGGGGGCTCGGCCAGGCAGCTGGGGCTCCTGCTGGCTCCTGAGGTGCGTGTCGGGCCCATGGACGGAGCGGACAGTGGAGCGCCTTGTCAGACGTCCAGACGGTGTGGTCGTGGTAGACCTGCTGCCCCCACTCTGTGATTTGGGAGGCTAAAAACACGAGAAATACTGTGTTAGAACAGTTTTTAAACCAAACCCTCGCATGCCTCTGGGAAGGAAGAATGATCCTACTCTGCTAGTCAGCCTAACTAAATTATGTTACCAGAGCTCCCTTGTTGATTAACTAAACATTCCTTCCAAGAATCTGTTTCTGGGTAGGCCGAACCCAGCCTGGCCTAATTAGAACTCTTATCAGGACTCCGTTATCTGTGCTCCACCCACATGAAATAAGAAGTAGACAGAGAGGAACCTTTTAAATACCAGAGCTGAGAAGAGAGGAGAGGTGGGAGACCGCGATGAGCAGTTAAGTCACTTGTTGGGCAGACGCGGATTAGCTGCCTCTGTCTATCGCACCAAAGGCATTTCGGGTCATAAAAATGGTGCCCAAGCTCCCCTCTGAAGGGCTTCCCATCCAACAGAACCAACAGCCTCCTGCAGAACTCTTCATGGTAAAAGGCAGCATGTGACATCATAAAGGTATAAACCAAATATTCCATGTAGATAAAAAGACACTAATGTTCTTATATGAATCAGTCTTTATTCAGGAAAACTTTTCTTTCCTAAACCTGCATGGAATTCATCTTTCTCCCTCGCTTTGATGAGAGCTGCTGCTTTTGAAACTCTGTTTGATCAAGGTCCCAGACCGATTGTCAACGTTTCGCACGTCACCTGTTACATGTGCTTCCATTATAGTAAGTACACTAAGGATGGATCAAACTGAAGCTCTTTTACTGACATGAAAGCAACATTAAAGTGGATGGTTTTCAGGGTAAATTCTTTCTCTCACCAGTACACAATAGGTAACGGATAGATATATGTATATTGTATATATATTGTGTATACATATATCTACCTGTTACCTATTGTGTAGTGGTGAGAGAAAACACTTCAATATATTTTATATATGCATATAATATATTATATATTTTATATATAATATGTTTTATTATATAATATAAATTATAAATTTATATTATGTATAATATAGATAATAATGCAAATTTATAATTTATATTATATATACTTATATATATATATACTATATAATATATTATATATAGATTTTTTTTCCCGAACCCCAGGATCATGACCTGAGATGAAGTCAGACAGTAGGTCTGGGCCTGGAGTCCCCCCGCCAGGGGCTGTTCCTGAGCTCCCTCCAAGTGCCCCTAGCCTGGTGCCTTTTTAAAAAACTTCTACGATTGGTTGTAAATATGATGGCCAAGTATTTATTTTTCCAAGTAGAGCACTTTCAAGATTCAAAAAGGATGCTGACCAGATGCCAAGAAAACAGACATAAAACCAAGACAGTGTAGAAAAACTAGGAGTTGTTGTGGGTCTAGGGAGGGAAAGAGTTAGCCGGGCTCTGTAATGCATTCTTTCTCTGGAGGACCCAGAGGAGACAGAGAAAAGGAAGGAATGACCCTGTCAAATCTGCCTGCTCATCAGACTTCCTCATGAGATTTATAAGCAGAAAGGTAACAGAATCCTCACCCATAGAATGCTCCTAGCAGGCCATATCTGGTCTCTCTAGGTTGCATGTGATAAATGACTATAGTATTTATAAATGTATGGTCCATGAGCCCCTGAAAAATGTCAATGTCAAGTACACAATTATTAGAATATAAAATAGAGCTCTTTCATGATTGAGATACCCCCTTTATGGGACCCATGTCCTACATGCCCCCTGGGGGCCTCGTGTGATAGATCTTTCAAGCAGGACCCCGGGAATTGCACTGGTGACCTAGCCCTCGCCTTGATTTACCAGCGTCTCAGGATTCCTTGGACCTGTCAAGTCACTGGTAAAGAGTAATAATGGGTACCATGGTATTAACATCTAATTACAGACCTTTATACAATTTTGCCAAGTGTTCCACAAATGGTTCTGTACAGAGAAACAAACAAGCAAATCCCACTGTGGCCTGGGCTATGATCCAGGGTCCTCATGCCACACTGTGTCGTCTTGTCTGTTTACTCTCTTTTACTCAAACATCTCCTTGGACTTCCCTTGTCTTCACAACATCGATTGGCTTAAAGACTGTATGGCCTGTCAAGTTTCCAGAAGATATGTTTAAACAAGATGCTTGAACTGAAGGAGAATTTACCTAGTATGAGTTCTGTTCAAATGATAAAGTCTTGGGGCACCTGGGTGCTCAGTCTTTAAGCCTCTGCCTTTGGCTCAGGTCACGATCCCAGGGTCCTGGGATCGAGCCCCGCATCCGGCTCCCTGCTCAGCAGCAAGCCTGCTTCCTCCTCTCCCACTCCCCCTGCTGCTGTTCCCTCTCTCACTGTGTCTCTCTCTGTCAAATTCATTAATTTAAAAAAATCTTAAAAAAAATAAAAAGAAGGAAGTCCTGTTGAAAGACAGAGAATGCCCTACGATTGATAGGAATATAAAAAATAATAATCAATAATACACTAGGGGAATGTATGTAAGGTTTTTATTCATGTTTGTTTATTGTTAGACACTGAGATCAAAATAACTTACTGACATATAAACATAAACAATGTGAATAAGCATGTCACCGCTGAAGAAAAGGTGAATTTTCTGAAAACCAATTTTTGTCCTCACCTTATTGAGAGTTGATGGTGATCAAAACATAGCGTTGACAATTTAGGGGAACAAAGGAAGTGTGACACTTGATCACACACACACACCAGGTATTTATACATTGTAAAGTAATTGCTGGGGCCAAGCAAAGACTAGGGAAACCACTGTCGTAGTGAGATTATGATGCAACCAACGCATGGTGTCCCAACAGGGAATATGTCACTACTCATGTTCACCCAGCCTTGGATAAAATAGCAAGTTTTCTGTGTGCCCATGGCTTGGGAAAGTTTGTTTGTTTGTTTTGTGTATTTGATACCTTTGTTTGGTATGAAACATGGTCATCTTACCTGTATTCTCTACTTCCTCTGTGCCATTTCTCTGATTGGCTGGTCTGATCCAACTGGAATTCGATCTGATCTCATTGACCTTCCTTCAGGTTGTCGTGGTTTGCTTTGCAACACGCAGCTCTGCACAGGCAACTCTGCCATTCGGCCAACATGGGGTCGTTGAACTCTCCCTTGCACCCTGATGGAGGGAAGTGAAGGGATGCTCGTTCAATATTCATGTCTTTCCTGTTCGGTTTTCTGCCCCCTACTCAAGCGGTGATGAATCCGGCCACCTGAAGTGTCCCAGAGACAATGGAGAGGCATTTTTCCACAGCCACTGCCAACCCGCGAGTGACCTCCAGGTCAGTGCATCAGGGCCGGGGTCGTGGTCTCTCCCGAGGCGGAAGAGGGTGCTAAGGTGAGCTCCAGGTGGGCTAGGCTGAAGCATAGGCAGCAAGTGAACCCACTCTCTGGACAAAGGCAGACTTCTCACCTGAATTTTGCCAGCGTCATACATTCTCTTCCTGTGTTGCATTGCATATGAGTTCCTGTCTTAGGAAGAACACTCAGACCCTGGTCTCACTGCCTGCATGGATCTACTTTTTCAATCCCTTTTATTCTTCTCCAAAGTAAGGGAAACAAAGCCATCAATTACAGGGTTCATAAATAAGTCTCCAGAAAGGAATTTGACCAAGAACCTCCCAACCAGAGTTCTTTTGAATTTTTTTCTTTTTCTACATCTTTATCTAGAAACTGAGAAATATTTGCTGTTAGGTAACATTTTAAACTCAAAATGAATTTTAACACACGCTGACTCAGTCTCCCTTCATTTGGGGGGGACTGGCTCATCAAACTGATACCTACTAGGTGAGGGCCAACGGCAGGCATGGACAGGGGCAATGTTGCTAGTCCGTGAGGGTCAGGCTAGGCGCATCCGCTGAAGGGTCTGAGTGCCCGGGGTTGCAGGTGAACATGATGTCACGGACCCAGGGGATGTCTGTCTTCGTTTTGCACCTTTCTTTGTTAAGCAAGAAGCATTAGCACCAGCCCCGAAGCTGAGGAAATGTCTATCCAACTTTCTGAATTAAAGATGAACTCAGGGGGCACCTGGGTAGCTCAGTTGGTTAAGTGTCTGTCTTCAGCTCAGGTCATGATCCCAGGGTCCTGGAATCGAGGGTCCTGTTGGGGAGCCTGCATCTTCTCTCCCTCTGCCTCTCTCCCTGCTCCTGCTCTCTCTCTCTCTCTCTCAAATAAATAAATAAAATATTTTTTAAAATAAATACATAAAAAATACAAATAAACGCAAGGAGCCACCCTTGGAGGCACAGATCATCAAAGAAGGAAGGGGTCTGGAGACATTTGTAAGCATCCATGTGGCACTAATCAACATCCATGTAGCACTGTGAAGTATTGTGAAACAGGATAGTTCTTAAAATCATAAACGCATAAATTTGTGAATGCTAAAGATTTCAACTACCAAGCACTTTTTTCCACAGATTTTTCTGAACAAAACTTCCATAGTTAAAATAATGAGAATCATATGTACCTCCAAATTTTGTAAATATTTCCAATGTCCTGGATCTCTTCTCCTCCAGCATTTGAAAACCGATTCTTTATGAGAACACAAGGAAATGCTAAATGTGGAAGGTGTGTAAACAGTCTCAGCTCACATCTTGTAATCTGGGGATTATATATTTCAATGCCATGTGGAAATAACCAGTTTAAAAGTATCACACATTCTACCATTTCAGCATTTATACGGGTGAGGAGATCAGAACCAACTGTTGAAGCTCTCTGGAAACTCAGGGCTATCAAATGATCATTGTACTGAAAGCATCCACACAGCCAAGAGTGATTCTTTGAACCAGAAATCAAGACATATTTTACTGAAAGTTGCCATTCATTCCTATTATAAATAAGATGTACTTTTAAGTGCTTTTTTTTTCTTTTTTGGTAATTTGGTAACAACTTTAGGGATCTACCAAGCAAATATCTCAGAACCATAACTGGCTTATTGAGTTAACACAGGGTTCCGTTTGTGGTGTCGACACAGATATGGACATAGTCTGGGATCTCTCTGGTCCGGTCTTGGTGGGGTCGTCAGGGATAGAAGAAGAGACTTTACAGCTGCATTAGTGAAGAAAGAACACTCACACTCCCCAGCGACGTGAGAGGTAGATCACAACCAACTACAGTCAACAAACACAAGGATGACTCCGTCAATCATTTGACAATACATGTTATACAATAAAATCTGGGTCAGACCTTTGGGCTGGGAGGGAAGGGATGAAATGGGAGCACAGGAAAGGAATGACATAAGTCTTCTGAAAACCTTATGAAACCTCACAAAGGTTATCTACCATCTTTGAACTGAGGCTCGAAAAATCATTAGAAATTTCCTCGGCAGCTGAGTCACAGGAGAACTAACAGAAGAGCATCCTTCACAGCACATCCAAGAGAGTTGGGGTCATTAACACGTGAGGTGCCTGGAAGAGAGTTCGGGTCATTAACACATGAGGTGCCCGGAATACATGTAACAAAACACCAACCACGTCTTAGAAATGGGACCAGAGATTCTGAGAGTAAAATGAAAAAGAAAAAAATACATAATTGGAAATGAAGAATAAGAATTTGGGGACAAGAGACAACAGGAGAGAAAACATCAGACAAAGAAGGGAGGGAGATTAGTGCTCAAAATACCCACCATAGATGGGTGAACACTTGAAACTTGCTCCTTACTTCCAACCAGAAAAGAGGAAGACGCAATCTTTGCCTCATTGACAGTGCAAACAAATTGTTTAAAAAATTAATTGTTCGAGAGAAGCACAGGTTAATTTAGCAGAACCCTGATATACGGGTCTCCAGCACCTAAAGAGGGTTCTTCATGATGTAGTGAAGAGTGTCCTTGACAACATCTGCACATGAAGAAAAGCTTGAATGGAAAATACCTCCCCCTACTGTAGACTTGAGGCATGATGATTGAAGCACAGTCGGGTAAAAGAAATTCTATTTGGGGTCAAAATAATGCAAACCAAACCCACAGTCTCCGATAGCCTGGCAGCAGGAATGGATGGACTCTGTGACCATTAGGTAATCCACAGGATGGGTGCCAGCTCCAGACCGTTCAGGGCCCTTTCCCCCTCACAGGGAGGGGCTCTGAGGCAGTATCTGAAGACAGAGTCAAGGTTTTCCTCAGAAAGTAGCTCTGGGTTGATCACAGCACAGAGAATGGCCGCCATGACTCTAGCTTGGTAAACTAGACCACGTCACAAAGTCTAGGCTGGGTTAAGACTGACTGACGTGAAGTTTTGGTTCAAGGTCATTTGCACTGTGCTCCCTACCAGACCAAGCAAACAAGCATTGCCAGGTTACACGTGAGCCAAGAATACAGTGCAGTGGTTGGATGTGCTCCGAACGCTCTTTGGTTACTCACAAAGAAGTGACTGACGTCTGACACCATGGAAAGAGCTATGGCTACACTCCTGGAGAGACCCCATGGAGAGAGAAAGATCTGTGGGCAGCTGCCTGCTGTTACAGCCGTTCAGTGAAAGCAGGAGACACGTGAGTGGAGTTGTCTTGCAGCCATATGATTGACACCAAGTGAGATGAGCGGAACTGCCCAACTGAGCCCTGTCCACACTGCAGAATCATACACAGACCAATGGTTGCTGGTTTCAGCCATCGAGTTTTGGGCTGGCTTGCCAAATGGCATTAGATTACTAAAATAGCTCCACACTTAGAAAAAAAAAATTAAAAGCACATGTATCAAAACACCCATTAAAAGCCCCCACCCCCAAATTTGAAAAGTAAACTAATAAAACATCTAATACTAAGCATTGTTACTTTCTGATTACTAAGTAAGTCAAAGGGTGGTGTAGGCTGTTACCTCTCTACTAGCTCAATGTGGAAGGATGACGCGGTTATTCACGGCTAATGGGATCCGAAAGTGCTTTCAACAACGGAGTGAAGCATCTCCCACAAAAGATACACAGCCACCAAAAAGGAGGGTTTTGATTTTGAAATAGTTGTTCGTAAGCCCTTCTCCTGGGTTTCAGGTCGAGTCCCTAACAACCCCGAAGAGCCAGCAACGTGACCACAAGGGAAGAGGAACTCCATCCAGGTGGAGAGGCCGTCGTGAACAAGGTCTGGAGGGGGTGAGATGGTGGGCGTGCTCTAGGACCAGTGTGGCCAAGAGGAGACCCGGGTGACAGAGCTGCGGACGTCCGTGGAGCTACCACAGAAGACCTCTGCATCAGGCCCCTGGGGCCCCCGTCACAGAGTGCCACAGCCCAGGTGACTGATAACAACAGGTAACTGCTCCTTCACGGGTCTGGAGACCAGAAGTTCTAAATCAAGATGTTGGCAGAACTACAGTCTGTCTGAAGTCTCTACGGGAGGGTCTTTGCTGCCTCTTCCAGCCTGTGGAGGCTGCCAACAATCCTCAGTATGCCTTGGTCTGTGACAGTGGAACTCCAATCACTGTGTCCATGGTACCATGTGTTCTCCATGTGTGTTTCCACGGCTTCACATGGCGTTCTCCTCTCCTCGAGTCTGGGTCCAAACTCCCCTCTGCTTCCAAGTCATAAGGGCCACATATCCAATATGGCCTCACTTTAACCTGATCACATCTATAAAAACCCATATCAAATAATTCCCCATTCTGAGGTTCCAGGTGCACATGAATTTAGGGGGGACACTTTTCTACCCAGTGCAACCTTCAGTTCCAGTTGAAGATACCAGGATGTTGCTGGTGGAGGGGCAGTGACCTACATTTTTATCAGCGGATCGTACAGGAAATACTTCCGGAATGGAGGAGTAGAACGTGTGTTGAATCCCCAGCCTTAGTCACACGTCTTCTCAGCAGGCATCTGGAGAGTCCACACCAAAATGAGGACACTGACGAATGGAGAATTTGAGACCCACCTGAGCCCATAATCTGTGTATCTTATTTGCCTTTACGGGACCCCGGACCTGCACCTCGACAGCATCTAACAGAAGTTGGCAACGAAAGAGGGAAGGCTCTGGGATCTTGCGAGAGGTTCCGCCCCGTCGTGGGGTACGGACCTGAAGGGGGCTCTTAAAAGACCGGGTCTCCCTTCAGGTTATTGCGGTGCTAGATCGTACTTCCTGGAGTGCAGGGGAGGCCCGCGGCCCCTCAGTAAGGTACGTAAACTTTAACACCATGCAAGAAAATACTGTTCAGTGAGATCATGTTTTCTCTTCTTTACATTTTTTCTGAATCTTTGAATCTTTGCATCTGTAATAGAAACGTATAAGCACTTAAAAATACAAGAAAAAATCTGATGTTGGCACTTTAGGTTAGGATGTGAATACTACTTCCTTTACTTATCTCTGAGCGCCTACTAGCAAAGTGAGGTGTTATTTCTTCGTTGTCTTGGCCCACAACTAGAAATACAACCATAAATAATATCTACCGCCCAAGATGGTCGAGACTCACATCAGATCTTGGCCATTTAAGCACCAAGCACAGTAGAAAAGACAAAACATACATACAAGCAGCTGTCACCTTGTCTTCTCTCCATGGGAAGCAGGTCAGCCACAATAGATGTGACCACGGCTCACGTACTTCTTACACACCCGTCCACAGCAACACTGCCCCTGTCTCCTCATCAGAGTGATGATCCTTCTTAAAAGGAAATAAAATGGAGACCATTCTTGAAAATCCCCCAAGCAGACAAAACCCTTTAAGCCACATCAGCAAAACTAAATCTAGCGAATGTCGTGAACTGAAGCCTAAGATTTCTTGTAAATGCCTCTGATAATCACAGAAGAAACTGCAGTCATCTTCCTAATATGGTATGAGATCATTGCTTTTAGCCAATTCCCTGCCCCCTGGAAACCACATGTGATACCCAGTCATTGTCAAGGTTGGACAACCTCCTCATTGTCACTTTACAAGACATCCCGTTATGCCAGGCCCCAGAGTTCATACCAGTTTTGGGTTTGGAAGCTCCTAGTTGCAAAGTGTACTTACATGTACAATAAACTCCTACTAAGTATTATTTTACTGATCTGCTGGTTTCCATTTTTACAGTTTCTGGATCTTGGACACATTTCGGGGTACACTGCATGTTCATGTCCTTAAGCCAATCTCCCCAGAACTGCTCCCAGCATGTTCAAAAGTTTTCAAAGTAATAAACTAATCAAGGAGCGCCCAGGTGGCTCAGTTGGTTAAACATCTGACTTCGAATCAGGTCATGATCTCAGGGGTCTTGGGATTGAGTCACGGGTCTGACTCCCCACTCAGTGGGGAAATCTGCTTGTACCTCTCTCTCTGCCACTCCCCACCCCTCTTCTTGCTCTCTTTCTCTTAAATAAGCAACTAAATCTTTTAAAAAATGAATTAATATTACCCAACAACATGGTTTTATAAAATTTTAAAAAGAACATGTAAAAATTTAAAAATAGACCTTTTCTTTATAATTTCTTTATAATTTAAAATCTTAGTGAATATTTATAATGCATCCCTCCAAATTTTTTGGGGGGGGGTTTCATAGAGACTGATATCTATGACCTAAAGGATCAAGATCTGTAAACATAGAAACACAAAAAAAGTAGGGGAAAATATGTAAAGACATGAAAGGGAGACAAGTTAGTTTGGGGCTAGCTCTTTTACCTTCGGATGGTATAGAGGCCCGAAAAGCACAAAAATCATATTTGGACTTTAGTGCTCTTGGCAAACCGTGAAGGTTCCTTCCGACCACGTGGTGAGAAGCAGAGTTCCAGTGCAGACTTGGTGTTTCAGCGGCTTGGGAGGAGATGCGCATGCGTCACTGGTCCCTGAACTTTACAGACTTACACGGAGTGTTGCGCAATCTGACGAGCAGGCACCGGCGAGAGATGAAGTCTCGGCAGGTCACCAAGCAAGTGCTTGATGTTTAGAATTATTCACCGATCAGCTAGGGCACCTGCTGGAAATCACATTTTAAAATGTGTAGTAAATTGATCTCCAAAATAGTAAAGGTAAATAGGCTGATCTCAAATTCTGGTACATTTAACATGGCAAAGGTGCCTTCTTCAGCCCATACAGAAGTGCATGAGCTGCTGGTTCACATACTAACCACTCTCACGATTTCTACATCAATCAAAGGGATTTCATTTATTTTTATTTATGTATTTTAGAGAGTGCGAAAGACAGAGAGAGCCTGAGCAGGAAGGGCAGCAGGAGACAGAGAGAGAGTCTTCGGGAGGCTTCCCGAGGGGCACAGAGCCCAGGGCGGGCCTCGATGTCAGGATCCTGCGATCACAACCTGCGCCTAAACCCAGAGTCCATCGGCAGGCACCCCGGCACCCAGGCACCCCAAAAGGACTTTTATTTTTACTTGCACTGTATTACCTTTAATGAAATGGAAAGTAAGATTTAATACTGCTGAGTTAATAAAATAACACCCATCCTCTTTTTCTTAAGAAAAAGAGAGCGGATGTCTTTTATCTTGTCATCCTTTCTTTTATTGATAGCAAGCATTAAAAAAATTTAAATGCTAATACACATAAAAAATATTTTGAGCTTATTTTTTTTTTGAGCCACTGGGGACAGTAACAGATTTTTCAAAACCATATACTTTAAAAATAACAAGTACTTACCTGGAATTTGCTGCTTATCAATTGTGTGGGCAAACGATTTATCCAATAGAAGCCCTTTGGCTCATCCGTAGATTTGGAATACCGATCCCTCACTGGCAAGATGACTGTAAACATTCAAAGCAGTCATGGACGTGACGGTGATTTCTGTATTTAAGGGGATACACACACACACACACACACACACACACACACACACGCACAGGGCATATCACTCTCCGGGTGAGTTCAGGGATGAGGAGCCACACATCCGAGGTCATAGTTACTCCAGGGTCGCTATTACCCAAGGCTGCCGCCTTCGTGCTTTCTGAATCGAAGAGCCTCAAATACTAGGCCTTCCGCCACCTTCTATTTTCCCTTTTTTCTTTCCCTTCTGCATCTGTTTTTAACAAAAGATGAAACCCTTAAATATCTTTAAGAATACTTCTGGGATGCTTAGCAGGCACCTCTGACCAATTTTATTGACTGTTAAAACAGCTTGGGGAAGGAAAAATAATCTGAATTTTGGAATCAATATTATAAAATCGACTGGCTTTCTGAAACTTTGAAAGCTTGCCCGTAACTATTATGGTTGGTAAAGTGCTGACTCACACCTTTTTGTGGAGGAAAGAAGTCCACATGTTCTAAGAGACACAGCTATTAGGTGTTCCCATAAATGTGGGTAGAACCTTTACTTGGAAAAAGTACACAACTCAGCTTCCCCCAAATTAGTCATGTCACATGGTTGGTCATTTTTACGAGCCTCCAAATACCTTTTCAGAGCGAGCTGAAAGGTAGACATCTGCACCCACTTGCACCGTCTGATCCTCTTTCCCACAAACAGGGAGCCGCAGAAATCTGCTCTTTGCTTTCCGTGAGCAGGGATCACACCTCGAAGCAACCTCATTGGCTAGGATCCTGCCACTGCGCAAAGCTGTGATAGACCCGGGGAAGGGTCCACACCTGCAGAAACTCAACGGGGAACCATTTAAGACAGGTGCTGGGGCAGCGGCCCCGGTTCAGGTCACCAGTGGCCAACTTCGTGGTTTCCAGATGTTCTAGGCTCTCACAGAAAGAAACACAAATCAACTCATTCCAGGCGCCAGGTGGGTCAAAGACGCACTTCAGAGAGTTGGAGAAAAGGCAGCCAGGTGATGGCAAGGATCCTCATAAAAATCAAAAGCCTTTGAGCATGTAAAATTCAAGGACTTCCATAGCCAAGGCCAGGAAAATGCTCTTGCTCTTGGGAAGAAACCCAGTTTCTCAGGGCTTCGATTTCTTAGTTCATCAGATGGGGGGCCCGACACCACCAGGTTGTAAGGTGTTGTGAGACAGGGGGAAAAATTAAATTTTCAAATTTAACATGCATACACATCCTCTGAGTATCTCGTAAAATTGCAGATTCGGAGTCCACAGAGCTGAGAACAGAGATTCTGTATTGCTCGCCAGCTCCCAGGAGAGGCTGATTCCGTTACTGGAGGGCCGCACTGTGCGCAGCAAGGGGACAGCCCGGACGCCATGCCTGTCCTTAAGGGGTCTGCAGGGCTGGCGGGGCAGCCGAATCAGAATACATGTACAATACAGCGAATACACTTTAAAGCGAAATAGAATCCAAACCCCAAAGCGCCTATCAGGAGTCAAAGTGTGTCGAACTGTTGCCTTAGAAAGAAGACGGGACAACAGGAGCTACGCAGCGCTTTTCGGTCTCGTCTGTGGGGTGTCCTGATGCTCCTCACTCAGGTCATCACTCCCTGGGGCTTACTTTCCACTCATAAGGGCTAAGAAGAGGCATATCACTCCTGGATGTTTCGATGTTATGCCCCAGGTTTCCCAGTGCTCATTTTAGCACACTTACTTCTGCGAGATCCTGACTCCTCCATTTGATTCAGAAAATACGGCCACCGCATTGGAGAAGGTGGTCTGGCACGTCTGCTGCATCTGGTCGGCATGAAACTGAAGGCTGCACATCATTGGATGTCGTCTGTCTAGTGGCTCCTCTGCCCCTGGAGCCTCGGGGCCCCTGGGTCCTCTGTGCTCAGGTGGCAGAGAATAGAGGAAGCACAGAGCATGGCATTGCAGAAACCAGCCTGGGAGAGCGGACATGGCCTTGCCCATCAGGAAGAAGCCGGTCATGTGGCTCCCCTAAGTGCAGGGACCTTGGACGGACAGTGTGACCAGACGGAAGGAGACACAGCACTCTCCCTGTGGTGCCCCCTAGTGGATGTTTAGCTTTTGCTGGCTTGGTCTGAAGAAGAATTCACCGGACTTGAAGAGTGAGTCCAGACCATGTGGGGAAGCTTAGCAGAAGTGGAGTCTGGAAGAGCTCTGAGGTGTCTTCGGACCACACCTCCTGCCCCGGGAGGCAGGTACATGCACAACTGTTACTTCTCCTGAGCCACATACGTCCCAGCCAAATGGCGTTCCAGAAAGTGGAGGGGGTGTTCAACAGACAGAGAAGATGAGGCTTATCAGATGACCTTCATGAAAGCCTAGCGGTAGATACGATCCTCTAGTTAAACACATGAAGGGGCAAGAATGGTCTGTGACCTGCTAGTAGGAGGGGGAGCCAGCCCTCCAAAGGTCCATTCGACTCCAACACCAAATTTATCCTGTGTTGCCCTTCTTGATGTGGAAGAACCTAACCAGACAGTCCCAGTGTGTGTGAGTGAGTGTGTGTGTGTGGGGGGGTTTGTAGGGGGGATATGTGTGTGGTTGTGTGGTTGCCTGTGGAAGGTGTGTGTGTGGTTGTGGGTGTGCGTGTCTGATTGTGGGTGTGTGTAGGGGGATATGTGCATGGTAGTGTGTGGTTGTATGGTTGCCTGTGGAGGGTGTGTGTGTGTGTGTGTGTGTGTGTGTGTGTGTGTGGTTGTGGGTGTGTGTAGGGGGATATGTGCATGGTTGTGTATGTGTCTGTGGGGCAGGATATGTGCATGGTTGCGTGTGGTTGTGTGGTTGCCTGTGGAGGGTGTGTGTGTGTGTGTGTGTGTGTGTCTGGGACAGACAGAAGAGGCTGCTGGTGGTGAATGTATATGCTGCCCTCAGAGGACAGTCACACTTCCCAGGGCTTCTGCTGAACTGTATATTCCAAACTCTGAACACGGAAACTCCAGCCACGTGGAAACATTTGTTGACAACACCAAAATGTTTTTTGGAGTTTGGCACAATTGTGTGCTACTAATGCCATCTTCGGGGACCTGATCTTTGGTTCCAGCTGGAGTGAGAATGACCATGGCCCCCCAGAGCTCATACCACCCGCCAGGCCAGGGGAGTGGCCTACGGTTCTTACTTAGTGTTACATTGAACCCGATTCTAATCACTTTGAAGTCTGTGTGGTTGTGTACTTGAAATAACAGCTCTGCTAGTAAACAATAAAATAATGAAAATAAAATAAAAGCCATTGACATTTTAAAAAAGAATAACCATGCAGAGTTTTCAAAATCCTCTTTAGCAGGGGCACCTGGGAGATTCAGTTGGTGAAGTATCCAGCTCTTGGTTTTGGCTCAGGTCATGATATCAGGGTCTTGAGATTGAGCCCTGCGTTGGGCTCCATGCTCAACGGGGAGTCTGCTTGAGATTCTCTCTCTCCATCTGTCCCTCCCCCCCACTCTCTCTCTCTCTCAAATAAAAACAAATAAATCTTTTACAAAAATAAAATAAAATCCTCTTGAGCAAATTAACTTCAAACAGCAATGCCCAATGCTGTGTGTGTATAGATGCTTTCTTTATTCACCCAAATTATATCTAACAGCCTGTTCTGTGGCAGGCTGTGTTTTATCAGTTAGGATTTTCTGGCTACAAATAACAAACAAAACAACAACCAAAATAATAACAGTAACATGATCCAAACTGATTTAGAATCATAAGAGGATTTATAATCTCATGACAAGAATGCCAGACATAAATTGCACACTGGAATCACAGTCTCTCAGAGATGGGTCTCACATGGAAATGTCTCTCACCACTGCTGTCCTCCAACAAAGACTCTGCCCTTGACCAAACCTTAAGCAGGCCCCTCTGAGCTCTCTTCTCCACTGGGACTTGACCTTGGCCAGCCATTCTGCCCTTGACCTGCTGAGCCCAATGTTAGCAAAGAATCCTGCTAAGTCGGTTTAGCCAGAATCGCTCACCCCTGATGTCTAATCAGGCTCCTCTTAATAGTTTTCTAGCCACGGACCCCCTCACTCTGCTCATTGGCTCTAACTCCAGACGTGTCTTTGTTCAATTTGGAGTGGAGCTCGGACCTATGTAAAGTCTCTCTCCTCTACGGCAGTAGCTCCAATAAAATTAGTCCCGCTGCCTTTCACAGGTGTCTGGTGAATAATTTCTCTATTATACCTGTTATTGGCTTCTTTCTCAGCTTGGCCACTAAAGCATTTCTGTGGGTCAGATCTGTCATGGCAGCGACGGAACACAAAGGAGCATGTGTCTTTCTGGAGACCAAAGAGACTTTCCCCAAGCAACCCAGCAGCTTCCCTCACCTGTTTGGGGCCACAGGCCCATCCCTGAAGGCAGATAAACAATATTATACTTTGTAATCATAAAACACTTTGAGGCAAATGTATCAGCACTTTGTCTACTATGCATGTATACTGGTAAAATATAATAAGAAAGATGTTTAATCCCCAAATAATAAAAGCCACTGACATTTTTTGAAAGAATACATGCGCAGGTTTTTAAAACTCCTTTGCAGCAAATTAACTTCAGATGCCAGTGGGAGCGCCACCATTGGCTGAGACTCGGTGTTTGAGATAGAACAGCTGTGGGCATTCAACCACAAAGACCATCACCCCTCTGGGAGGGGTGCCGCAGAGAGCCCGTCGTGTGGGCAGGCACCTCCATGCAATGGCAGCCTCCAAGCACGCTCTGGGGTCAGCTACCCAGAGGTCACTGACAGAATGCAATGCTCACATCACACAGGTTACTAAAATCAATGAAAGCAGTAAGAGGAATGAGATGGGGTAAGTTAGCTCACTTAGGATAAAGTACAAGCAGGGAGGATCCTACCAGCTGAATCCTGGGTATGTGATGTTCATATCTCTTCTCTCTCTCTCTCTCTCTTCTTTATCTATCTATCTATCTATCTATCTATCTATCTATCTATCTATCTATCATCTATCTATCTATCTTTCTGTCTGCAAAACAAATCATTTTACTCCAATCGAAAGATACAATTCACCAATTCTATTTTGCAATGAAAAACAGCGAGGATGTGGTGTCTTCATGTTATGCCTTGGGAAACCCAGGGCTATGTGTCCTCTAGGGAGGTAAAATTCTGCGTCCTATCCCAGAGTGACTCAGGGCTGTTGGGGTGAGCTGGGGCTCCCCTTGGTGGCTGCCCCAGGTGTCCACTCTAGGATTACATTTGTCTCAAACCAACAAAAGCAGGAATCTGCCTTAGGTTCAGAAAAGAACCCACGCACGGCAGAGAGAGTTCATTGCAGGACAAATGGCAGCACAAAGTGAATGACCTAAGACATTCTATTTGCTAATTGACCCCAACAGAGAGCAGAGCAGCACAGCTTCTTTCCAAAAACCTGACAATCAGATCAGCTCTAGGATGGCTACAGCCCAGTAAGACACCATTCCAAGGCATATGCCTGGGTTTCTGGGATCCGGGAGCTTGCAGAATTCCCTGAGCTAGAGATATCTCACTCTGCTGGGATGCCTTCTCCCCAAGGTTCCTTGTGGAGGCCCTGCTTTCCCCCCTACAAATCCCTTAAGTTAAAGTCTTATCTTCTATACCATAGACAGAGAATAGGAACAAGAAAAATGAATTACCAGAAATAAGGAGGCCCCAGGCCACTAGATTTTTAGTCTTCCAGTATTTGCTGAACACAACCCTCTCATTATAGACCAGCTGGCTTTTCTGGGAAGACTCCTGAATTGCAGACAGGAGAAAGAAGAGGCAAAGGGTGTGGGAAAGCCCCTCACGAAGCTGCAGTCAGGTCCTCCACCACCTTCTTTCCTTGTGCTTACTAAAAGTAAAGACAGAATCTGGTGTCTTCCCTATATGAGATAAACAAAGATGTATGTGCAGAGATACTTGCCTGAACATTGTTTAAAATAATGAGAAATTGGAAGTGAGTTCATGTGCATCAATGCAGGACCGGTCCCCTTCCAGCGGACCACATCACTCCATGCCACACAGCTCACAGTAGAGGGAAGGATCCCATCTTCAGCACCGATGTGGTGAGAAGATCATGGTATGTAGTATGGGGAAGAGAGCGACCCTCCAAGGGGACATCCAGTTGATACCAACATGTGTGTGCCTGCATTTCTGCTAAGAAGACCCCAAATGGCCAGCAGGCACATCACTAACCATCAAGAAATGCAAACCAAAACCACAACCCCAGTGAGGTGTTATCTCACACCTGTTAGGGTGGTTGTTATCAAAAGGACAAGAGGAAAGGCAACGTTGGTGCACTGTTTGTGGGAATGTGAATTGCTGCAAGTATGGGAAAAAATGGACGTGTATCCAAAAATTAAAACTAGAACTCCCATAGGATAAAACAAGCCTGTTTCTGAGTATATATCCAAAGGAAATGAAATCAGAATCTCAAAGAGAGATCTACATCTCTGTGTTCATTGCACCATTATTTACAGTAGCTAATACATGGAAACCAACTATGTGTCTTTTGATGGATGAACGGATAAAGAAAATGTCAAATACACACACACACACACACACACACACACACACACATACACTCGCTGGAATATTATTCATCCATAAAAAAGAAGGACATCTGCTATTTATTTTTTGTTTTTAAAGATTTTATTTATTTATTTGACAGAGAGAGAGAGAGAGAGAGAGAGAGAGAGAGAGAGAGAGAGA